>ML779681.1:540986-582620 GCA_009831015.1 Picea engelmannii | reverse complement strand
GTGAATACAAAATAAATTATTTCAATAATAAATTTAATGGAGAAATTAGAAGTGGACCCAACCCTAAAATAAGGAAAGTGGGCCAAGTGACCTAGAATATGTTTTTAAGGAAGCTACTTGGAGAGTATAAATAAGAGGCAAGGATCTCTTATTTGAATCACACTTGATAATATTGAATATATATGTGTCTGAGGTAACAAAGGATATATAAACCTGAATTCTGAGTGAAGGTGAAGAAAAGAAGGCCGAAATGCAAGGAAGGATAAATTATTTTGATAGTGCTTTCTAAGGTATGTTATTTACAGGTCATCTCACCATTTTCACTATAATGTTTTTGATATAATGACTCAGACTGTGAAATTTCTATGAAAGTGAGAAAACATATCCAGGTATCTTTGGTAAAAAATTCAGCTTATGGGTCGTTGTATTTTTGGAGTTACACTCCGTGGAAAATAGGGTTTGTGGCTAGTCCTTAAACTAGTCAAAATCAGGTGTTTCGGGTACAAACCTCATAACTTCTTCATAATAGATCCAAATTCAGTGAGACAAAATGTGTTGGTTAGGGTATAGTCTTTAGTATTCTTTTTAACATTTTCAAATAAATGCATCAAATATTTTGTGCGGGGCATGCTCTACAAGGTCGCTCTCTAGAATAAGGCAGAATTCAACAAGGTATGCCATTTTTGCTATAACTCCTTTTTTGAGCGGTTTCAAGTAGTGACACTTGGAGGAATTGTATAAAACACACTGAAGAACATTGTTTATTAGTTTCATATCTTTATACATTACAGGTTCAAAGTTATGATTACTTCAAGTTAGGGTTGATGACTAATCCAAAACTAGGCATGTGAGACTAAAGAAAAGTTTGATGAAATGCTAGTCTCTTGTTGTTAAAGTTAAGTAAGGTTTGCAGGAATGTGATCATGTACACCAGGTATATTAAAAAGCTATAAATCAGATTTGGATGATGAAATTGATGAGGGATTTTGGTTGAGTTACATGTTGAGTACATGGTTGAGACAAGTAGTTGATGAGTTGGCGCATACATGAGGTGTAGAGTTGATGATGCTGGTACATATTGATGAGTCATAGTTGATGAGTAGTTGACACATGATTGGTACATACTTGGCAAATTATTGGATGCACGTGTTTATGGTACAGGTTGATTACAGGTTGGTGCATGGTTGATGCACTTGTTTATGGTACAGGTTGATTACAGGTTGATGCATGGTTCAGATTTATTAGTACAGGTTTACAACTGTATATCTCACAGTGACCCTTGATCCCTACAACTTTCCTAATATCTCAAGAGGTCTACGTGGTGGTTTGGGTAATTGTATTCGGGCTTATATGCCTAGAATATTTGTACTACATCTAAGTCTTGGGTTCCCCCCCTTGACCATATCAAGTTCTTGAGACCCATACCTAATGATCAAAATCTTGTTAGGACACTGAAATCATTTCTCATAGGTGAAGGATACCCTTCAGAGGTAATTTGAATTTCTTCGAGACATTGTTCATGGCTCTCGATACCTCAAATATTTATTTAGGACTTGAGGCACAAAATTCTTCCTTAGATCATTTCCTGGGCCCTAGGACACTTACATATTGCTCAAAACTAGATAGTGGCACCAACATCCTCAATCATAGGCCAATGATAATGTTAGGAGGCCATGTGTGGTTGTTTGAGGCATCCTTCTTAGCCCTATATGGCTAGAATATTCCTTTAGGACCTAAAATTCATGTTTCCTTCCTTGGCCATGTCTAGGGCCTTAAGGCCCATACCTAGTGCTCAAAATTTTTAGTGGTACCTATATACCTAGATAGAGGAAAATGATGCCTCTTGGGATGATCCTAGTTATCCTGAGAGAAAAATGAGACAAAAACAAAAATATAACAAAGAACACATAAATACAATGAAACCCAACTTAAATTAATGAATAAGACAGAAAAACACTATAGAACAAAAATTGACAGAATGGGGTAGCTTATCTATGAAAATAAAGAGATGTTGGTTATGCTTCATTCGGAAAAATATTTATATCACACTCCATTTCATGCTTAAAGGGCCTCCTTCACCTCAATTATATGTGAGAGAGTGAGAGGATAAAAATTCCCATGATTCATTTGGGATAAATTAATCT
Source organism: Picea engelmannii (assembly GCA_009831015.1). NCBI lineage: Eukaryota > Viridiplantae > Streptophyta > Pinopsida > Pinales > Pinaceae > Picea > Picea engelmannii. The sequence goes on along the minus strand of ML779681.1, from coordinate 580,476 downwards.
AAGTTTATAAAATTCCATAGGCATGTAAAACACTAGGACTTCTTCGGTAGTAACCCATCCCAGTACTACTCTAGCTCGAGCGAACTTAACTGTGGTAGTCTATGGAGTTCTAATGGTATCCATTTCATTAACACGATGTTGTAGGCATGCACATAATATCATTACACGATTTATGTAATTAACAAATGAAGATGATATTGCATTCCATTCCCCATCAAAAGGGTGAATATCATGGTTTATCAAAAACCATAGGCTCGAAATGTTGATTCAATGGAAAAGGTGGTTGGCTACCAAGATCCACTTGGATCATTCCTCCCTCCTTAGGAAGCAATGGTCCCCATTGCGTCAAGTTCCCTCAGGAGATAGGGAAACTTTGGTTGAATATGAACCTTGTTGAGTCGCTTTCCTTGTTGAATTAGATATCTTGCTTTCACTTTTATTATGGAAGGATGTCATGAACCTGTTGGAGTTGTTGGATATATCCCCCATCAATGGGGGATAATGGTTGGAACCCCAATCACACATGAAACGAGACATGGCCAATAGAGCTATGTTGAACATGTGGAAGACTCTCATTCTCTCTGTGCTCTTCTACAATCTCATCGACCTGCCTTCTCCTGGATAGAAATGTGTTGGGCCAAGGCTATAGTGGTCACAATGACCTCCTCTTCACCATCTGTCTGGATCGTGAAAAGGGAAAAATCTATGGTATGAGAGATTACTTTGTGGCATTATTTTTCTAATATTAATGAAGTGGTCGTAGTTGGAGCTACCTATGGTACCATGTAGAGATGACCTCCCAGAGTAAAAATGACACTGCAGGGTCGAGACTCATAGATATCATGACATTTCCACATATATGGTTATTGTAAAATAACATCATAGACTTCAAGTGGGGAAACATAACACACTAGCTCATCCTTGAAGGGATTGATTCCATAGGAGAGGTGTCACTACTAGCTAACATGGATGTCTCGTCCTTGACTCAACCATCCAATGGTGTATGGTTGGGGTTCTGGAATCATTGGAAACTTCAATATTTTGACATCCTCGGCTGAGATCAGGTTCTTCTTAATCTTTTTGTCAATAATGAAATGAAATGGGGTCCCCTTTGCCCACATCTATGAGCAGAAGAGGCGCTCCTCATCCTTAAGATCCCCTAGTTCTTTTGGTTTAATTATTATGGCTACGATGGTAGTAGTGGGTTGTACATCGATGATATGTTTCCATTTATTGTGCTCTGAATGAAAGTATGATTCAGGTTATGATTCATTTTATTTGAGCTTGACCACCAATGATTTTTTTGAGTGACATCCATCGGTGTTGTGCCAGGGGATTTTGTGGAACTCATGCCTCTTTTCAATGTCTTTCTTAGAATTATCGTTACTCTTCTTTACTTGTGTCTTGGACTATATCCCTTAAGGTTGTACTTCCTTACTCAGTCCTCCATTCTGTGATTTATAATTTCCTTTTCCATGATTTCATTGTGGCATATTTTCAAACTCGAACCCCCTCTTACTCTGTTGCTTGAATTTATGCTCAATTTTGACTACATATCGATAAGCAACACCCATTAAGGGGATCTCCAAGAAATCCATCTATGTTTGGATGTACCTGTGCATACCACTATGGTACTTCAATACCAGGTGCCACTCAAAGACTTAGATACCCATCATTGAGCGCAAGGTATGAAATATGTTAGTGTACTCTGACACCTTATGATCTCTATTCTGACTAAGAGTCATCCATCTCATGTACTAGTCATCATATTTTCTGATAGGGTAGAAATCCTCCTTTAGGGAATATACAAAGGTCACCCAAGTGGGTTATCTCCTTAATGGTGTATATTCATCTACGGTGTACCTCTCCCAATAACCTTTCCACCAAGATCTAATATGGGGAATGGATTTAAGGAGTGTGAAGGTGATGTTTTCACTATCATAATTTTTTTGGACGGAGTAATAATGTTCTAGCAGATTCAACCATTTTTCTAAAGTATTTGCATCTATCTCACCTTCAAATAAGGGGATATCAAAATTTAATTGTACCTTGAAGGGTGTCGCACTTGTGAAATGGATTCTTTTCAAATATGCCTTAGCCTCTACCATCAATAGTCTTTGAAGGATCTGAGTGAAGGTTTCCATCATCTCATTCCTTTTTCACAGAGGGGCTTCCTCGAGAAACATCTTGTAAGGATCTCCTTCTTTGTCATCTCTCTTTTCTTCCACCATGGGAGGTCTCTTGGGTTGGCGAGAATGGTTTTCCTCAAGAGAAACTAGCTAGAGACCCAACTATCTATACCATGACCTCATCGGGGACCTACTATGAGAAACGACAAGGATCATACTACTTTGATACCACTGATCGACATTATGTTGAGAACAAAACAAGACAAAAACAAAAATATAGAATAGAACACAGAAATACAGTGAAACCCAACTTCTATTAATGAGACATAAAAACACTATAGAACACAAACTAGCATAATGGGGTAGCTTATCTCTGAAAATAAAGAGATGTTGGCTATGCTTCATTCACAACAAGAGTTACATAACACTCCATTTCATGCTTAAAGGGCCTCCTTCATGTCATGAAATAAGACATACTTCCACAGTAAACCTAGCATAAGAGAAGAAGAATTTAATCAATAACATAAATGACAAAGAAATCACATAGTACACAAATACTTTACCCTCGAAACCCAAATCGAGAAAAACAACATTCCTTCAACGTTTTGCTCTCTTTTTTTGATATTAAATCTGAATAAAAGGTTACATTTCTAACCTTGGTCGACACCTACGACACAATTGACATCATACTCTCTTGCTTACGCAAGAACAACCCTGTAGCCAATCTGGCTTAAATCTGCATGAACAACAACCTCTAAATTATAGACTCTTGGCAATTAGCCATTCATCATCTAAAGAGTCAATATTAGCCTTTACGGACTTAAAAAATGCCTCTTTATAGGATTTATAGTAGGAAAAACCTTAAATACATGGCACCCAAAAATGGTTACAGATCCATGCATATCATTGGCTACAAATATCACGAATCTCAAAATTGTGTTGTAGTTGAATCCAAGTCGGATTACTGGTCGACTACTAGTCATCCTTCATTCGGTCTTTAGTAGGTCACCACACACCCATCTATCAACCTCTTTTCGGTTAACCTCTTTGAATTGTTGTCAATTCCTTTACCATGTCGAACCACCTGGACCTTCGACTTCGAATTTACCCATTCGACTAACCTTGACCTTCAAATTTTTTTCGATCTACCTCAACCCTCAAAATGTTATCAATCCACCTCAAATTTTTGATCCAGGTGGATATCGGTGGCCACCCACATTTTCCTACTGGCTCAAAACAGTTTTCTGGCAATTTTGGCAATTTACTATTTTTAGCAGTTTTTAACTTCTGCGGCCATTCTGAGGGCCCAAATGAAGGTTTTTAGAGATTGAGCTTCTCAGTTATAGTCAAAGGAAGGATTGAGCCTCCAAAATTAATCTCCTCAACAATACCTTTCCAACGAGCTATCACATGCCTAAAACATTGATCGTATGCAAAAGTTACGACCCCGGAAAGTTGATGTACTAACTTACCCAAACGAGGCCCACATGAATTTTGGCGCTTCATCTCCTAGGGTTAGGTTTTTGGATGTCTAGGGTTTTTAGAATTCCTGTTTATTGTAAAAAGGCCTTCAGAGCCTCATTGTAATCATCTTCTTGCAGGTGCGAGTAGCCGTCACACCTCTTCTCAGAGATATGCTGCCACCATTCTAGCGAGTCTTTCACTCTATATTTTTACAGTCTCTGTACATTTATTTCATTAATAGAAATCATGTATTACTGTATATATATGTTTATGGTTGCATATCTGATACATTTATGTTATCTTATTGAATATCTGTGATATCTCTGTGCATTTCTTTATGATATATCCGCTCGTATTTTGTGTCAAAAATAATTCGGATTAGTGGTATCAAAGCAGGCTGCTCTTGATCAGTTTTTCAGTGCATGTCCCTGACGAGGTCCAAGTATAGCAAGTTGGGTCTCCAGCTTGTCTCTCTTGAATACAATCTCTCTCGCACACCCAAGAAACCCTCAATGGAAGAAGAAAAGAAAAACGACGGAGCAGACGATCCTATCAATTTTCTGCTTGAGCAAGATCTCACGCGACAAAAGGAAGAAATGATGGAGAATTTTTCCCACATACCTAAATGCCTGCTGATAGCATCAAGCACATCTTCATCAAGCGACCACTTTGGAGGCACCTCGCCTTTCAAGGTACAAGTTAATTTTGATATTATTGTATTTGAAGGACAGATAGATGCAGAAGCCCTAGAAAAATGGTTAACTCTACTAGAAGGTTATTTATCTGTTCACAATTTTTCTGACAAAGAAAAGATCACCTTCGCACTCCTTATATCTCTCCCTCATGTCAAACATTGGTGGGAAACTTACTGGAAGCAAAGTTCCACAGAGGAGTCTGGAATATATGGGGTCGATTCCACCTCGGATATTTTTGTGGATGCAGTAAAGGAACAGTATTACCCTGTTGGCAACTATGAGGAGCAGTACATGAGATGGGCCACATTGCGGCAAGAGAGGGGCCAAGAAGTTTTGGAGTTCACCAATACCTTCCATATCTTGCGCACCAAGATGGATATCAAACACTCCAAGAAACATTTGGTTCTGAAATACCGTGGGGCTCTACACAGATATATCCAGACTGAAATGGATTTTCTGGACATCTTATCAGTCGGTGTTGCTTATCGATATGCTGTTAAAATTGAGAAGAAATTTAAGAACTAGAACAAATGGGAATTCGGGTCTGCAAATCTGCAACAACCAAAGTATGAAAAATATAGCCCTAACAAACAGTCTCCCAAAAACATGTCCAAGACACAGGAAAAGAAGGGTCACGGGAAGACAAAGAAGGACACCGAAAAATGGTGTGATTTCCACAAAATACCCTGGCACAACACCAATGAATGTCCCTCAAAATAGTCATTGGTGGCCGAGATCAAAGACAAGGAGCCAAACCCTGATTCAGAATCTGATTATGAAAATACTGGTAAAGGACAGATCATTGACGCAGACCCCACTGCTATTGTCGCGACCACAACAATTCAACTAGAAGAACCAACAAATCCTGAGGAGGGGGAGCTCCCTTTTCATTCACAGATGTGGGTGAAGGGGACCCCGTTGCATTTTATTGTTGATAGCAAAATCCAGAAGAACCTCATTTCAGCAGAGGTCGTCAAACAGTTGGGATTGTCGACAACACCACACCCACAACCATACAACATCGGGTGGCTTCAGCAAGGAAGAGATCTATGTGTCAGCCAACAGTGTCGATTGTCATATGGCATCCAACCCTTCAAGGATGAGGTATTATGTGATGTTCCCCCACTGGATGCCTGTGATGTTCTCTTGGGCCAACCATATATGTGGAGACGCCATGTTGTTTATGAGTCTCGACCCCGAAGTGTCATTGTTACTTTGGGGGGTCATCTCTATAGAATACCAGAGGTAGTTCCAACTATTGTTCCACCTAAAAAGTGTCGCAAGGTAGTATCTCATACTGCAAAATTTAGCTTCTTCACAATCTGTTCAAAAGGGGAACAGAAGGACACTGCAACCACTACGGCCTCACCCCCTGCACCTTCTATCCAACATGAGCAGGTAGACAAGGTTGCAACAAAGCACAAATATTCCTTCTGCACACCTTCCTCTCATGTATCTCAACTTGTTTAACAACCTCAACTTCAATAGGTTCATGATAGACTTCCACAAACTAAGCAGCGCGACGTCTCCAGCAATACAAGCAACTCACCAAGATGCAAATTCAGCAAACGTTTTTCCCTGTCCCCCAGGAACTCAACGCAATGGAGACCAATGTTTTATAAGGAGGGAGGATTGATACAGGTGGATATCAGTGGCCACCCACCTTTTTCGACTGGCTCAAAACAGTTTTCTGGCAATTTTGGCAATTTACTATTTTTAGCAGTTTTTAACTTCCGGGGGCATTTTGAGGGCCCAAATGAAGGTTTTTTGAGATAGAGGTTTTTAATGATAGATGAATGCATGATTGATCCACCAAAATGAATCTCCTTGAAAATACCTTTCCAACGATCTATCACACGCCTAAAACGAAGATCGTAAGCAAAAGTTACGACCTCGGGAAGTTGATGTACTAACTTACCCAAACGGGGTAAGTTAATCATCTTAGAGCATCATTTTAATCATCTTCTTATGGATGCAAGTAGCCGTCACATATCTTCTCAGAGATAAGCTTCCACCATTCTAGCGAGTCTTTCACTCTGTATTTTTACAGTCTCTGTACATTTATTTCATTAATAGAAATTGTGTATTACTGTATATCTATGTTCATGGTTTCATATCTGATACATTTATTTTATCTTATTGAATATATGAGATATCTCTATGAATTTCTTTATTAAATCTCCGCTCGCATTTAGTGTCGAAAATAATTTGTATCACTTTCACTTTCACTACAAAGAATATAGAAACCCAAAATTCTCCCACTTGTTGTCTTCTTTTCTTAAACGAGGCCTGAACTTTTGTGCACAAACCCAAGGCAACAATTTCCATTGCCTCTCTGCACCAAGAGAACTTCACAATAGTCACTGACTTCGTTAATAAGTCTGCTATGTTTTCCAACATGTCTACTTTCTCCAGCAACACCTTGTTACTTTCCATCATATCTCTTACAAAATGGTATTGTACATCGATGTGCTTAGTCTTTGAATGAAAATTAGGGTTCTTTTCCAAAAATATTACGCTTTGACTGTTGCAACTTATCTTCATAGCTCTCTACTCAAACCTGATTCCTGAACATGGAATTTGCAGCCATACTACTTCTCTGCTTCCATTAGTGGTTGCCATGTATTCAAATTATCTTGAATATAAGGCTACGACCACCTATTCCTTAGTCATCTATCTCATTGCCGCACCAAACATCTTGAATACATATTCGTTGGTCGAACTCTGTCGATCCAAATCTCCAACCCATTCAACATCGACAAAGCCATGTACATTTAATTTACGACTGTCACCTCCAACACTTATTTTGTATCATATATTATAGTCCTTTGTTCCACACAAATACATGAATACTCTCTTGACAGTTGTCTAGTGCTACTTTCAAGTTGTCGACATGTACCTACTCAATGCTCCCATTACATGGGAAATTTCTGGTCGAGTGCATACCATCGCATACATTATACTACCAACAACACTTGCATAGGGAACATGTGCTATGTCCTCTATTTATTCCTATGTCTTTGTACACTATTCAACAGATAGCCTTACTCCCACAGGAATTGGAACCTTCATCAGTTTGCAATCTTGCATGTTGAAAATTTTAAGAATTGTTTCAATATACTTCATCTGATTCAACCAGAGCTTTCTAGCGGCTTGATATCTCTTAATATCCATTCCCATAATGAATTTAGCTTCCCTAAGATCGTTCATTTCGAACTTGGAGGATAGCTACTTCTTCACCTCCTTTATTGCATCCATGGTGTTTCCAATCAACAACATATCATTGACATACAAGGATACATATATGACACCCACCTTCTTCCTTGGAATATATGTAGTGATCAAATTTTCTTCTCACAAATCCCAAACTAAGGATGTATGTGTCGAACTTCTAGTACTACATCCTTGGCGATTTCTTTAGACCATAAAGGGATATTTTCAGTTTACACACCAACTCTTTATTACCCTTTACTACAAATCCTTTAGGTTGTTTCATCTAGATTTCCTCTTCCTAGTCCCCGTGTAGGAACTTTATATTTACATCCATATGTTCTATTTATAGATCAAATGTTGTAGCTAGAGACATTAGTATTCTAATGGAAGTTCATTTTGCAACAAGGTAAAACATCTCACCGAAGTGGACTCCCTCGACTTAGGAATATTCTTTTTCTACCAGTCAATCTTTGAACTTCTCCACTTGTGATGTAGTATTCATCATCTTTTTGAATACCCATTTTCTACTGACGAGCTTTCTTCCACTAGGAAACTTGACTAGGTCCCATGTCTCATTCTTGTGCAATGATTCCATCTCTTAGACCATGGAATCCGTCCATATTTTACCCTCTGTTGAGTCAACTGCCTCACCAACCAACTTGGGCTCATCGTCGATGGAAGTTAACACAAATGTGGAGTGGAATTCGGGAAGACTCATATGAATCATCTTCTTCGTTCCTCAGTTCAAACCGCACTGTCTCAGGATTATTCTTGGTCTGGAAATTTTCCTCAGGTTTAGACTTACCTTTGACTTCTCTGAAGACCACATCTTGACTATACATTGTTCTCCTTGACACATGATCCAAGAGTTTATATCCTTTCATTCCTTATTTGTATCTAATGAAAATACATTTGACTACCTTCTTGTCCATATTTCTCCTCTTTTCCTAAGGAACATGCACAAACGCATCAAAACCAAATACTTTGAGATGTGAAACTGAAGGATTCTTACCCGACCATACCTCATTTAGAGTCGTGTCGACTAGTGCTGATGAAGGAGACATATTCACTATATATCTTGCAGTGTCCATTGTCTCCACCCATAATTCTTGTGAGATCCCAACACCACTAAACTTGATCCTTTCCTTTTCCATCAATGTTATGTTCATTCTATCGTCAACTTCGTTTTGTTGTGGGGTATATGGTGTGGTATTTTTGTGTTCTATTCCACATTGATTACATAAATGATAAAATTTATTTCCACATAATTCGATACCATTTTCAGTTCTCAACACCTTAATCTTGTTATCTATTTGGTTTTCTACAAGATCTTCAACCTCTTTAAATTTATTAAAAACCTCTGATTTATTCCTCATGAAATATATCCATGTCTTCCAGGAAAAATCATCTATGAAGAAGACATAATACAGGGATCCACAGAGTGAAGGCATTATAATCATGCCAAACACATCACTATGCACCAATTCTAGAATCCCATTTTCCCTTGTTGCTCCAGATGGGAAGCTCACCCAACCTTTTTTCCATATATGCAATGTTCACAAAAGTCGACTTCTAAACCACATTCAGGAAAACCTTCGACCATAGCTTTGTTGTGCATAGATCAAAGTCCTTTTCTCCAATATGTCCCATCCTCTCATTCCATAACATGGTTGGGTCGACTTCATGATGACTTGTCAAGTCGATTTGTACTGACTCAGCTTGAGTCGAAGTCAAGTTGACTACAGGAGAAAAGATGTTGTTTCATCCACTTGATTTGATATTCCATAAAAGCTTGTATAGGGCTCCAATATGAACTCATTTCATTAATACCATCGCAACTCTAACCATCTTGCACAAATCCTTCGAAAATAGAGTGGGCACTCCAGCATCACTCATCTTATTGACAGATATCAAGTTTCTTTCCAAACCTAGAATGTGTAGCACACCTAGAAGGGTTCTTTTCCTCCCATCCTGCAGTAACATTCAAACTCTTCCTTTTCCAAAAATTTTGGTTATCGAGTCGTCCCCCAATAACACATCACCTCCTACATATTGTTCATACTTGCATAAACATTCTCTATGTGGTTTCATATGATAGGATTCTCCTAAGTTGATAAACCAAACACCTTGATCTGACCATGTACTAATCGATGCCAGGTACACATCACCTCCCTTATCTGGGGTCACCTTTCTCTTAGTCAACCACTTCTCGTTGGATCCTGTACTGACTTCTGCCACCCTTGAATTGTAGTCCTTTTGTAATTTTCAACTTTACCACATTTCTAACATCTTCTTGTCAACTAAACTGGGGATTTAAATATTCCCTTCGACTTAGACTTTCTACCAGATAATTTTACTCTATATATTTCAATCGATCAACCTCTCACCACTAAATCATTTTTGGTCGATCCTTCCATGTTCTTTCTTCTCATTTCTTATGATAGTAGAGAATCAAACACGACTTCTAGCACTAGTATGATTGTATTACTTATCATCCCTTGGTTATGAAAGAAAGAGAAGATCAAGGAAGAAAAGGTCAAACGTGAACTGTGCGTGAGACACAGTGACTTTCTTTGGGTTGAAGTAAGAAAAAGAGTAGAAAAGCCGGAGCGAAGTACGGAAAATCAAGTCATTGGATGAGGAGATCGAGGATGACATATCAACAAGGAATATGGATGGAGGACAACTCAACAAGAAGAGAAAGCCACCATTGGATGCTTTGGAGAACTGTGCGAGAAGGGAGGAAAGACAGGCTGGCGAAGCCCTGAAAAGGTGGGTCAAGTTGACCTAGGGTTTTAGACACCTATGTTTCGACCTAAGGCTATCAATGAGGGACTATAATGTATAAATAGAGGTCGAGAGGACCTAGTTCGGGTCGGTACTAGTGTTGGGTATTGATATTGATTGTTGTTGGTTGAGAGATTATTGTACTGTGAGAGAGAGGAGTGTTGAGAGTGAGAGCCTTCTTGTATTGTAAGATATTCAACTGGGTGCGAATATCAAGTCCTGCAGCTAGGTGCGTAGTAAGGTGGGAGACAGAAAGAAGAAGAGATAAGATCTGCTGACTAAGAGTGCAGATCAGAACTATAAGCTTTATCTTAATATATCATAAGCATAGTTCTGTGGATGTAGCCCTAGAGAGAGGGTGAACCACGTATATTTTGTGTCATATGTGTGTGATTGATGCCTGGATCTCTATCATTGTTATACTTTTATTTGCATTATTGTATTAGATCAGATTTATAGTTGCCCAGAGTAGATCTAGATGATACGAGATATAAGAATGTTCCATTATTGTTGTATTATTTCCACTTGATATTCCCCTGGTTGTAGACATCTCTGTCCTACAACCCCCCTCTTAGCTACTTCGGGTGAGACTACATCTGCTTCATAGGTGTTTCCGAAAGGGCCAGTAGCTAGGGCTTGTTGGTGAGCTCTTGGAGTGAACCCTGGGTATGCCTCTTGTGCCAACAAATGGTTTCGTTGTTGGGAACGAAATATTTTTAAGGGAATGTCAAGGTGGTTCCCATCGAAGATAGAGATTCAAAAGTGGATAGAGGATCAAGAGAGAGACTTCACTGAAGCCCAAAACAAGAAACCTAAACTGAGTACTGAAGATTAGCTACAAAGATACATCTTCACCGACATTCATGAGATCTTCTTTGGAGGAATCCACCAGGATTTGTTTGAGAGGTTAGCCGATAGCCAGTTTGAGATCAGATCTAGACATCATGTGGTTTGGACACCAGCACTGATCCAAAAGTTCAAGAGAGTTGACAACGTTGTATCCAGAGTAGTAGATCATTGGTTTGATAGTAACATTGGAGGGTATATAACCAAATTTGTTGTTGATAGGGTAGAATCATATAGCCAAGCCGAGAGATACTTTTTCAAAGGACCCAGAGGAAAATTTTTGCACTTTCTGAAGTTGAGAATCAAGATGTTGTTGCATGAAAAGAACGCCTTGAAGATACAGTAGATTGGCTGGACCTAAAAAGGCTAATGTTTGGAAATTCAGACAGCGCCAGTGACACAAAAGATGGACATACGTGCAGTGGAAGAGTATTCAGAGGGGTTCGCCTTAAGAACATTCTTAAGAAAAACTACAGAGAAGAGGGTTTCTATAGTGGAGAAGAGGTAGATCTAACCGACGAAGAACATTCAAAACCCACCAGAACAGAAGAAGGGGAAGCTGAAGAACTTCGCCAAAGCGAGACAAAAACCTCAGGAACTATGCAGATTACTGAAGTAAGTAACATTAACCCTCCTATTGTTTCAATAGCACCAAGCAACTAGAATAGCCAGAACCACCAGAGTCTTCAAAGTGTTGTTACTAGAAACTCAACCTATACTCAGACAGGAAGCCTAGGGAACTCTATGGAAGATGAGATGAGGCTCCCTATCTTTAGGGGAGATGGATCTTAGGATATTGATCAACACTGGTTCCTGTGTGAGGCTGTGTGGGATATTAAAAGTATCACCAATGAAGCCATCAAGAAAACCCAGTACAACACTATGCTAAGGGACCGCGCGTTGAGCTGGTACATGAAACTTTTCCAAGGACTGGTGCAAACTAAGCCACTGAACGAGATCAAGAATGTGTTGATTGCAGAGTTTAAGAAACCTAAGTTAGAGTCACAATGTATTACAGAGATAAAAGAGATCAAACAAAAGGTAACAAAACCTGTTTGGGAGTTCGACCAGAGATTCAAGACCCTAATAGGCTGATTAACTTTTCAGATCCCCGATGAACAAAACAAAGAATGGTTCATCGGGATGTTGTTACCACACATTAGAGTCCCTCTGATGCAGCAGAATATTGCATCATAGTCAGAAGCTTTGGATATCACCATGAATCATGAATCAACGCCTATGTGAGAATCTAGCTCAAACATGAGCCATACCTTGAGCTAGATGACCAGTTTGTCTTTGTAGGTCAAGGATATGAAGAAGGAAAAGGGGAAGGACAAAAGAGAAGATATTTGGTGTGTAATATTTAGATCCAAAGGTCATGATAAGGAACACTATCCCTTATTTCATGATTATTTTGCCTCAGGAGCGTCGAGCCCCTTGAAGCAAGTTAACTTGCCCTGGTGCGATGTATGTAGAAATAGGCATCGCCCAAGTGAGTGATATTACATGCAAAAGTATGTTTAGACACCCAAAAACTTGTATTGCACATTCTATAAATCAGTGGGGCATGATGATTGAGATTATAGATCTTACGATCTCATGCATGAGAGGTCGAGGGACATATACAAGATTCAAGGCGAAATACAACAAGAAGGAAACACTCTGCAGTACAACTCTCCAGGGAGAGAAAACTTCAATCCTCACAGTGGATACAAAGGAGGAGGAGGAGGAGGAGGTATGGGCTGAGGCCGAGGACAAATAATTTTTTATAACTACACGCAACCAGGACACTTGGCAAGGGATTGTCAGAATCCTTACACAATCTGTAGTTATTGTAACTCTTTCTAGCATGTCATAGAAGAATGCCCTGTGCTGTTGCATAAGATTTAGGGAAGACGAGGGCCCCAGTAGAACCCACAAGTGTAATTGATATATGTCGAACCGTGCGGAGCAGACCCTAGATTCGTTTTTATTACTCGAGGAAGCGTTTCTATAGGAGAAGATAGAACAATCCAAAGAAAGATCACAGAAGAGTCAGGTATCAGGAAAGCTGTGGAGAAGAGTCAGGATTTTGATGCAAGGAAAGAAAGAAAAATCTTCAAGGAAGAAAGATAGAAGTTCAAAGGGGACCAAGGATCCTCATCTAAAACGTGACCAGAAGTAAAAGAGTATGGAATGCCTCAGGAATTCGATCAATCGGATTCACCAAAAGAAGGAAAAGAGATAAGTAAACTCATCGAATTTTTGTACACTTGTCTTAAGTTAATTCGGGATGAGACTGTTGTGCAAGAGTTACAGAACCTAATCAGGAAGTATGATATAGGAAAGGTAAACCCCTTACTGAATAGGATAGTACACCAGATTGGTAAGAAGAGAAGAACAAACAAAGAATTACATTTGAATGCTCAAATAGGAGAGTATGATATGGACTATGTGGTCCTTGACTTAGGGTTGGAGGTCAATGTCATGACGAAACAAACTTGGGAACTAATGGGAAAATCGAAGTTGATCTATTCTCCTATTAGGCTTAGAATGGCTAATCAGCAAGTTGTCAGCCAATTTGGACGATTGGAACATGTCCTGTGGACATCGACGAAGTTAGGACCTTTGCATATTTTGAGGTAATTGAAATTGTTGATGATAGCTGCCCTTACCCTGCAATGCTAGGAATTGATTGGGCCTTCAATAATTCTATTGTTGTTGATTTAAAGAAAAGACACATGGCATTTGAAAGAGTTGGCCTTAGGGTCATTGCACCCTTATATCTAGATGAGGGTCCACGATATACAGAGCCCATCAGAGAAGAATACCATGCATATGAGCTGGAAAACATATATAAATTAACAACCAGACAACATGATTATATCAACCCTACTATCGATGGAAATCTAAGTTGGCGAAGTGACAACGAATGTTCATCATATTCAGAAGAAGCACTAGAGAACTAGAAGAACCATATGTATGAAGTATCCACAAGGAGATGTGATCGACTGACCAGAGAAGTTCATTGGATTGGTACAATAATAAGTAGCTTGCCTATCTTTGATGGTCTGAACCCTCTAGAATCCTTCCTCTCATATTTTGAAACAAGTGTACCTACACAACATAGGTTTTGGGATATGGATGAGGCCCTGAAAGCTACACCAGCAAGATGTTGGGGGACACACAAAAGCAATATTACAGACTGGACATAATGCCGAACCTTGATGATAGAACGGTTCTCAGCACAAGTAGGAAGCTGCGAAGTGAGGTACACAGGTCGAAGTTTCCCAAAGGAACATGTGAGAAGCTGCGAAGAAGCGTAGAGTGACATTCCTCTATAAAAATGGGTACACAGATTCATTAACATGCTGGACACGACCCCTATTAACTAGTACCTTCAAGCAGAGCTACGCCTCATCACTGCAGATTGGGAAGGTATGCTTCATAATTTTGTAACCACCTTTTTGTTTGAAATTTAATTTCCTTTAGTAGATCAAGCACTACAGATTGTGATGCAGAAAGTATTTAAGAAGGCATATACCCTCCCTTTGGAGAAAGAAAAGGACGAATGGACTGTGCCATTCCAGAAATTACAAGGATGTTACAACATTAATGCCGAAGCAGATGATGATCTGAGGAAGGTAAACATTGCTCAGACAGAAGGCCACAAGGATGTGGAAGGACCAAGAGTTGAGCTTCCATTCATTGGACATTCGATCAATATAAATAAAGTCAATATTGGGACAGAGGAGACACCGAACCTTTCCAATGTCGGAGATTAATGGGATGTTGCTACCATTGAAAAAATTATAGAATTACTGCACGAGTATCAGGACTTGTTTCCGACCAAGTTCACCGATATGAAGGGTATAAAAGGGCCTATGGGAGAAATGAGAATAACTTTGAAACCAGATGTGAAGCCAGACAAGCAAAGACCCTACAAATTGAACCCAAAATATAAGGAAAAAGTGAATATTGAGCTCGACAAAATGTTAGAAGCAGGGATTATTGAACCTGTCGAAGAGTTGGAGTGGATCAGCCCTATGGTGGTGCAAGACAAGAATATAGGAGAGATTGGGATCTATGTAGATCTCAGGAAGTTGAATGATGCTTGTTTTCATGATCCTTTCCCTACACCATTCACAGACAAAGTGTTGGATAATGTGGTAGGCCAGGAGGTATATTCTTTTACAAATGGGTTTTCAGGATACCATCATTTCCGGATTGCCAAGGAGGACTGCCACAAGACCACATTTTCTGCATTTACAGACATGGATGATACTGGCACTACTTGTGAGAGGCTTTCCCAGCTGGTTGAACTAGAATAAGACGGATTTATTGTAGGATTCCATTAGCAATTACAGAAGGAAAGAGAGAAGGCCTATCATGACAGACACATCAAGAAGAAGTCATTTAAGCAAGGTGATTTAGTACTTGTGTATGATAGTAAATTTATAAGACATCCAGGGAAGTTCAGAATGCATTGGCTTGTACCATATGAGATCATCTATGTTACAGAAGGAGGAGGTGCACAGATGAAGACATTGAAGGGAGAATGGAAAGAAGGATTAGTGAGTGGGAGTCGGCTGAAGTTGTATTATGACAATTGGCTGCCTCACAACTCTTAGTAAAAGGAAGGATAAAAGGGTCTCGGTACTAGGTGCAGTTGAAACTGGGTACCAGACATAGAAAAGATAGTCTACACAAGGATGGGAAGGAGGCATAAAGCATAAATCAAAGGCTTCACTGTGCAGTCCAAACTTGAAGTGAAATGGAAGGATCAGATCTAAAGTTCCTCAGGACAAGTCACAGGTGAGTGTTGGGGGCCTGTTGTCCCTTGGTTATGAAAGAAAGTGAAGATCGAGGAAGAAAAGGTCAAACGTGAACTGTGTGGGAGACACAGTGACTGTCACTGGGTTGAAGTAAGAAAAAGAGAAAAAAAGTCGGAGCGAAGTATGAAAAAGAAAGTTGTTGGATGAGGAGATCGAGGATGACAGATCAACAAGGAATATGGATCGAGGAAAAAGAAGCAAGCAGAGAAAGCCACCATTGGATTCTTTGGATAAACACGTGAGAAGGGAGGAAAGACAGGCTGGAGAAGCCCTGAAAAGGTGGGTCAGGTTGACCTAGGGTTTTAGACACCTAGGGTTTTGGGTAATTAGGGTTTTGACACCTAGGTTTTGACCTAAGGCTGTCGGTGAGGGACTATAATGTATAAATAGAGGTCGAGAGGACCTAGGTTGGGTTGGTACTAGTGTTGGCTATTGATATTGATTATTGTTGGTTGAGAGATTATTGTACTGTGAGAGAGAGGAGTGATGAGAGTGAGATCCTTATGGTATTATAAGATCTTCAACTGAATGTGAAGATCAAGTCCTATAGCTGGGTGCACAAGAAGGTGGGAGACAAAGGGAAGAAGAGAGAAGATTTGTTGACTAAGACCACAGATAAGAATTGTAAGCTTTATCTTAATATATCATAAGCATAGTTCTGTGGACATCTTCCTAGAGAGAGGGTGAACCACGTATATTTTGTGTCGTATGTGTGATTGATGCCTGGATCTCTGTTGTTGTTATACTGTTATTTTCATTATTGTGTTAGATCAGATTTATAGCTGCACAGAGTAGATCTAGCTAATAAGAGATATATGAATGCTGCATTATTGTTGTATTAGTTCCACTTGATATTTCCCTAGTTGTAGATATCTCTATCCTGCAATCCCCCTCTTAGCTGCTTCAGGTGAGACTACATCTGCTTCGCAGGTGTTGCCGAAAGGGCCAGTAGCTAGGGCTTGTTGGTGCGCTCTTGGAGTGAACCCTGGGTCTACCCCTGTGCCAACATTAATCCTTATAGCCATAACTAAACTATCCTAGGAGTCTAGAAAAGAACATAATAGTCTTATACACTTCTCCTCCTCAATGATTTTAATATCCACAGATGATAACTGGCTTAAAATGGTATTAAAAACATTTAAATTATCAGTCACAAAACTTC
Source organism: Picea engelmannii (assembly GCA_009831015.1). NCBI lineage: Eukaryota > Viridiplantae > Streptophyta > Pinopsida > Pinales > Pinaceae > Picea > Picea engelmannii. The sequence continues at coordinate 563,366 of ML779681.1, read as the reverse complement.
CATCACTCATTTTGAGAAGATACAATTTATTTTTGAGAAACAACTTATTTACCAAATATTTCGACTGGTTTAGGATTCCTATCTTGTCCCATAGTTTATTTTATGAATCTTCACCTGAGACGTTTAGTAGTATTGAATCTGCAAGACAAAGACAAAATGTAATTCTTTCTCTTCTTTCAAGTTTCTCCCATTCTTCTGTCAACATGCATATTGGTTGGGTACCTGGACATACCATTGTCCATTATTCTCGATCTATAAGAAGATCTTCCATTTTAATATTCCAAAGCTCAAATTTTTGGACATTCTTAAATTGCTCACCATTCTTTACCACGATATTTAACTCAATTTATGACTTACAACTCTTATTGTACCTAGGGTTTAGTTATCATATTCAATATTGGTAAATCAATATCTGATACATACATCAAAGCATATCACATCTCATATACCACTTGTCAGGAAATGAGACACACTTCCACACTAAACCTAGTTGAAGAGAAGAATAACTTAATCAAGAATGTACATGACAAAGCAATCACATAGTACACAAAGATTTTACCCTTGAAACCCAAATGAGGAGAAACAACATTCCTTGAGCGTTCTTCTCTCTAGTTATCTTATTCAATATGAATAAAAGGTTACATGTATAACCTTGGTCCACACCTAAGACACAATCGAAATCATACCCTCTTTCGTATGCAAAAAAAACCCTGTAGACAATCTGGCTTACATCTACATAACCAACAACCTATAAATTATAGACTCTTGGTGAATATCCATTCATCATCAGAAGATTCATTATTATCCTTTATAGCCTTACAACATGCCTCTCTATAGGCTTTAGAGTAGGAAAAAATCTAAAGACATGGCACCCAAAAATGGTTATGGATCCATGCAGATCATTGGTTGCAAATCTTGTGAATCTCAGGATTCTGTTACAGTCAACTCTAAGTTGAGTTACTAGTTGACTACCAATCGACCTTCATTCGGTATTTAGTAATTTTCCATAAGCCTGCTTGTTGACCTCTTTGACTTATTGTCAATGCCTTTGCCAAGTCGAACTACCTTGAAATTCAACTTCAACTTTACCGAGTCGATTAACCTTGATATTTGGCTTATTTTCGATCTACCCTGACCCTATACCTACTGTCAATCCACCGCGACTTCGACCAACAATCAATCCACCTCAAATTTCACTTTCATTGCAAAGAATATAACAACCCAACACTTCACCTAAATTATATATGAGAGAGTGAGAGGATAACAATTCCCATGATGCATGTGGGATAAATCTAAGTTTATAAAATTCCATAGGCATGTAAAACACTAGGACTTCCAAGGGGGTCAACCATCCCAATACTACTCTAGCCTGAGTGTGCTTAACTACATAGTTCTAATGGGATCCATTGCATTAACACTGTGTTGTATGAATGTACATAATATCATTACATGATGTATGTAATTAAAAAATGAAGATGGTATTACATTCCATTCCCCATCAAAAGGGTGAATATCATGGTTTATCAAAACCATAGGCTCGAAATTTTGATTCAGTGGAAAAGGTGGTTGTCCACCGAGATCCACCTAGATCATGGGAGGTCATTTATGGTTGTTCGAGTTGTCATTCTTGGCCCCAAAAGACTACAAGGTTCCTTTAGGGCCTAGATTCCTATAATATTCCTTTAGGACCTAAGTGTTTGAAAAAACAAGGTATTTCCACATAGGATGAACACCTTAAGCAACTTCTCACAAAACCATATCAAAGATCATAACAAAAAAAAATTATGTTGTTAAAACCCTCTAAAAATTTCTTCCTCGGATTGAAATACTTAGAGCTGAAGGAAATAATGCAAATATCCTAAGTCTATCAATTTAAATTTCTTCTTAAGGAGGTATTTCACATGGGTTAAAAGTTTAGGGTCACTACTAGTGAAGATAAGGTCATAAACATAAATCATATTATGATATGGCTTACTACTTTCATGAGATAGACATTGGGGTTAGAATAACATATAGAAAATGTGATGTCAAGAAGAAAGTTATCCATTCTAGAATACTAAAAACATCGAGGGACTTGATTGAGACCATCATAGAGATTTCTTAAGGTGGCATATAAGATTGGAATCATTTTGAACATATCAGATTGGAATCATTTTGAACATATCCAAGAGGTTGTTCCATGTTTATTTATTCTTGTAAATCCCCATGCAAGAAGGTATATTTAACATCCATATGATGGACCTCCCATTTATGTGAGGCAGCAAGGGCTAGAACAAGGTGGATGGAATTCATTTTGGCTATGGGGGAAAAGGTTTCATTGTAGTCAATTCCTCCAACCTAAAAGAATCCTTTGGAAACTAATCGGTCCTTATGTCCTTCAATACTTCCATCTAATGCATACTTAGTTTGATACACCCATTTACATGTAATAAATTTTTTTCCTTTTAGAATAGGAAATATCTCAAGTATCATTTTCCATTAAGGAACAATATTATTCGTTCATTACTGTGTCCCAATATGGATGGCTAGAAGATTATAATAAAAAATAATAATCTATTTTTAAGGTCACGGCCAAGCCAGCACACCAAATTGGTGTATGAGACCCCCTTGTTTGTGGGATAAGGGACCCCCCTCCACCCAACGATTTGACTGGTAAAGTCTACGAAGGTATACATACCCTACCCCCCTCTGGATTTGAACCTGTGACCTCTTAAGAGGAAACACATGTTCTTAACCATTAGGCCCACTCAGGCTGTATCATGAGTCTCTAGAACTTGAGTCAAAATATAGGAGGATCATTGGAATTATGAATCTGTATGACATTGATATGTAGGATCACTGGAAAGATCACTAGTTGCTTCTTGTTTTTAACAAACCCATATATTAAGCAATGTTGTTGGTGCATGTTTACGTTCAATGGACTCATTTGGAGAAATGTGATCAGGAGGTGGTGGATTTTCATCCTTGTTGATGATTAAAAGTGCAATGTTGGATACCATGCTTGCAAACGATTTCCAGCCTTTGTTATTTTATTATATTAATAATATACTAGTAGGTGAGACCCCTTGTTTGATTTATGGCACTATGATGGAGAAGGGACAATTATATTTTGTTTGTCTATGTACTGGTTGTGACATAAATTCTACAGCTCATTTTATTCAAATCATAGTTAAAATGCTTATGATAAGATGTTGTGGGAAAGGTGATTAAAACAAGGAACAATATGGTCTTGATTATCTCTCAAGAAATATGATTATTCTTCCTTTTGGATGAAAGAATTACACTCCAGTTTCAATTTTGATATAGTATATTGTTCATAGCAAAGTTGGGTGATCACCTCGACCCTTGCTACTATTGTTATGTGCATTGGTTTAACTTGAAAATTGGTTGTGATCCTAGCAAGTTATCATATGATAAATATGGATAGTGGAAAGGGGTGGTGCACTTTGAAAATTGGAATATTGAACACTTTGAAAATTATAACATGCAAAAATTTGGAATATTTGCTTTTTATTGATGGTTTTGAATGTTAATTGTGTGGTGAGATGACTAGTGGGCTTGGATCGTACTAATCCATGAATTAAAATATAAAGGAAGAAGCGACACGTAGTAAATGCACATCACTCAAACTCATGTCGAGCCCTCCAGCCTAGTAATTCTTGCATTTTTCTCTGATAGTTGTTGTTTCTTCGCTTTGCTCAGTTGTGCGGAGGTATACAACCTAGTCATTTCCCCCTAAGAAATATTTTGCACAGGTATGTAGTTTTCTTGCTTTCCCATCCATGATCATTCACTCTACACTTTAAATCAATAGTTGGCTCTTGTTTTCTCATGGCCCATGTATTTCCAAAGTTGTTATGAAATATTTTGGGTTGTGTATTGGTTATTTGAAAGGTTTTGATTTCTTGTGGTGGTTGTATTTGAGCCATGGTATTGAAAGAATGGTGTGGTGTCTTTTAATGTGTATGATTGATTTCATTTCTTTTTTTATGGAAAATAATTAAGTTTGGAAACTCGGGCCTTCCCTACCTATGGTTCATTGTTTTGGGTTTCTCCCTATTCGTGACTCCTTACCGCTTCCTGTCTATGGATTATTTGTACACCCCATCGGAATTTTGAGTTATGGTTTCATGGTTAATGTTCACGCACCTTAGTCACTTCTCTGTGAATGTTTAAGTGAAATATCATGAAGGAATAAACCTTTCATGCCTTGTCTTGGCCAAACCCTCAGTTGTTAGCCCACCTTCTTATGCCCTCACTGTCATTGTTGTATGGTGAACCCTATGAAAATTTGAGAGCATTACTTACCCATATTTTGATGGAATCATTGTTTGTGCTATTTTGGTTTGGGAACAGGTTTTGATTGGTCACTTGTTATGTTGTGATGAAGGAAGTGTTATATTCACTTATTCGTTGGAAGTTACAGTCTGTTTCTATGAAGCTCATGAAGTCGATAGCAATGTTACTAATTATTGTTATACTAGTCATGATCTATTGTGATAATGAAAATCACCTATATATAATTGTATGATGCTCGAATAAGTAAACAAAGTAGAATGAAATATGATGAGGTGGTTTAGTAAATTATGCTTCGATTGGATTATGGTTACATACAGGGATTTGTTTTGGGGTACTTCACGGGCCGTTCTGGGTTTTAAGATTTTTTTTGAGGTTGATATTGTGGTTGTGGTGTGTCCAATAGAATATTGTTGTTGTATTCCCTATGGAAATTATGATGTTGTTCATTTTTAACCTTGTTATATATAGGAAGTATTGTTATTATGATTATTTTTCAAAATTCTTGGCATATTAAATTGGTAATTGTGTAATACAGCTTTTAAGGCAAGTGAAACATTTTATGAAGCAAACACCAGTTTTTGGTTGTTGTTTTGGAATGGTTTAAGTTCTAAATATTTGAACAGTAGGATGTTTGATTGCAAATTTCCATCATAGATGGTATGTTTGATATATCACTTGGTTTAAGTTCTAAATATTTCAAAAGTAGGATGTTTGATTGAAAATTTCCATCAGAGATGGTATGTTTGATATATCACTTCAATAGTATATGTATTATATCCCCCACATTCTACCATTTTTCTCTAATTACAACCCCTTCACGATCCCAATTTCACTTATCAATTCCTTGTTCGGTGATTCGAAGAGGAGTCTGTGTAGAAATTAAGGGAAGCTGATATGGAAAGAATTGAATACTGATGTTATGGATTGTTTTAATACACAGTTGATTGTTTTATTAAATGTTTGAACAATATTCATATATTACCTCCCCTCCGTGATATCATTTTTCTCTAATTACAACCCCTCCATACTTCCATTTACCCTATAAATTCCTTGTTCACATGGAAATTAATAAATGGTATTATTATGGATGGGTTTCATGTGTCTTGTGGTAAATCCTAGAGCCAACTTTGATTTATGTAAACAAAGTTTCATGTATGTTTTACTAATAAATTCATAACTAGTAAATTGTTTCTACGAGATGAGTTTTTTTAGTAGAGACATCAATGGTCGAAATAACAGAGGTAGGAGAAATTGGAATTGAGGCCATAGGAGGCCTAGATTTTCAATTCATTTTGATGTTGAACCACAAGAGTTGAACCATCTATTCCAAGTTGGATTCTTTAAATTGGTTGGTCATGGAATATTGCATCCTTGACCTAAAAGGCCCCCTTTCCAACAACCTCAGAGATTTCTTGGCATTGTTGTTCCTCAACATGTGTCTTTTCATCCCAAAGTCCCCGCAAATGATGGTTGGAAAGAAATTTTCTACCATCTTGTCTCTCACCATCATGGTTGGCCCACTATGTCATTTCCTTTACCACCACCAATTAACCCCAATGTTCAAATTGCTCCTAATGTTTCGTCAGTACAATCCTCACATGTTAGCAAGAGATTGAAAAGAGCAATTTTGTAACCTATTCTAGACAAAGGAAAAACATTGGCCTCCCCCTCTAGTCCATCCACTGACTCCTCCAAATCTGTGTCTTCCCATATCCACCTCAAGGATGACTGCTCTCATGTGATCAGTGAAATACATCCTCAAAGGTCTAACCAACCAAAGGCCACTAAAGAGAAGTCCATTGCGGACAACAGTGAGAAGAGGAAGTATGCCTCGCAAAGTAGCAAATATGGATTCTAAAATGCTTATTTTTATGTTTTTAAGTGATGAGGACAATGTTTAATGGTTTTCAACATATTTTGGACAGAAAACCTTATTTTTGGATATTTTGTGGATAATGTGGATATATATTCTTTTTTTTGGATATGATATAAATTATTGTTGATATTTAAATATCGAGTTTAAAAATCCATGGGAGTTACAAGGATGTCATATGGTCTAAATGATTATATTTGGTGCTTTATATTTGATGATTGAAAAAAAAAATTGATTGGAGTCACAAGGGGTCCCACCTGTTTTATTTATTATGAATTAGGACCCTTAATTATATATTATTATTATTTTCTCCTAAACCAATTTGTTAAGTTAATTTGACTTAACTAACTAAAAGTAGTTGAAGTACTTCAACTAATTGGAAAAGGAATAAAATCCCACTTGGATGAAGAGACAATGGAGAATAGAAGGAGAAAAAAAAGACTAAAGTTTTCTCTTTAGTTACATGAAATAGTTTCAGTTTTCATTCATTTATGAGTTTATTCGAAAGCCTAATTCTCTTGTTGACAACAAGGTCTTATTATAGACAGTAAGGTTCAAGACTGAACCATGCTTTTCGGCCACTTGTTCTAGAGGTGTTGATTAATTCTTCATAGTCTATGTATTCTTCTATGTTTGTGAATTAATTTTCATGGATCATAAAGGATATCTTGTAGAGTCAAAATGGCAGCAGTTTGTGGCAAGTTGATACAGATTATTAATTTTAGTTTTACTTTACTGTTGGATTATTTTTTTATGGTGTTCATCGGATATCTCTAAATCAGAATTTGGTCCATACCCTCATAAGGGGTTTGTAAAGAGAAAAACACTTTTGGTATCTCATAATGAAATAAAATCAGATTTATATTCTGTCTCATACATGTGTTTTCTTGACTTGGTTACTTTTTCGCTTTTGATCTCCATGTTCTCTTTAGTGTAAAATCTGTATACATTTCAGTAGCTTTGTATAAACTTTATTTCAGATTGCAACACATATAAATTATAAAATCATCCTTAATCCTTGTAATTAATAATCACGGATTGAGGGAATGTTTTTGAGGCTATAAATATCGGGTGGCATTCCCAACTATCTTTTCCTAGCTAGGAAAGATATGAAAATGATTGAGTAAGGTGTTCCATACCTTTTCCTCAACATTTATTTGGCGACCATACTGGGGACGGAAAAAAAAAAAACACATTGTCCATATTTCCCTAGTTTCTTGTATTTTAATACTTTGTATTTTTGTATTTATTGTTATATGCTTATAAGCTTCATCTTTTTTTCATGCTTTTATTGATTTCTAGTCAGATTTTCATTGTTCTAGACGTATAGTATCTAGTCAAATTTTCACGGGAGAATATTTTTTTATAAAGTTTCTTATCGATTTTCCTCCTTTGCCTATTTTCATCACTTTGAATTTCTACCTAAAAGCATCCTTGATCCTCCTCAATGTAACTTTTTCTATGGTCCTCATGAATAGTTAACATGTGGATTATTCTTAAAGGCTAAAAATGAATATCACAAATCCCTCTCTCTTCATGATGAGTCTGCCAGAGGACAATATTGCATCTTGTAGTGCCATATTCACATAGGATTGTAGGGATTATTGTCCTGATATCCCTACTAATCCTACTTTTGACAATGCTTGATTTGATGCCTTCCCCTTTAATGATAACCGTTTTGAAATATATCCTCCTCAAGATCAACTTGTGTCTAATGAAATAATCTTCATGGATGAATCTGGAAGGGAGGATTCTCTTGATTTGAATAGAATTATCCCTCATAATTCTCATAAACATTCTGAAGAACATGGAAGAGGGGAGTCAAGGGGACATATAGATTCATATGTTGACTCTTCTTCTGAAATTTCCCATAAGGATAGTCAAGATCTTACATTGCAGAATTCCTTCACAAACCCATTGTTTCAGTTCAAAGAGGTTGAGGAATTCAATGATGATATACATATCTCCCTTGCATGCATGATTTCTTTTGATGATGATAAATTTAAAGGGATTCCTATGCATTTGAATCATTTATTTTCCCTCTCGGTTCATAGTATTTCTTTTCCTAATCAAGAGACCATAAATGATGACATCATAATGCTTAAAGAGCCCATTAACTCCATCCTCTTCATCAAAACTTCTAACCATCATTATAATGTTATTGATCATGCACATGTTTCCAATATCAAGCCGAAATATCGTCCTGTTGGTTGGCAAGTCCTGCAAGATGGTAATCTCTTTTTCTAGATCTTGATAGGTCGATTACCCTTGCTACATGCATTTGTTGGTTGGAAGGGTGATAGGAATTCTTTATGCATCATATTTCAATTCATTAATCATTCATCCAAAATAGATGATGCATTTCTCTATGAAAAATTCCATCCTACATGACTCCAAGAATGTTTTCCCCTTCCTTTGTACATAAATAATAAATTGGGTTTTTAGTTTATTTTTTTTTGTCTTTCATTTTTTTTTTCTCTTTAGGTTGTTTTCGTGATTACCAGAAATAAAGTTTGGATCATTTTTTCCATGCCGTTGTCATTTTGTAAATATTCATAAGACACCAACTACTGGCATGATATCCTCCATGTATACATCACTGAAGTTTCTTGTTGCTTCCAAGTACTGTTGTTAGATAGATGATTTGATTTCCATCCCTAATTTATGCTATACATTTCTTCCCTCCATCTTGAGATTCAAAAGAGCATACCAGGAAATTTCTCCTTAAAAAAATAAACACTTTTACTATGACCGATCAAATGTTATGTATACAGGACCATACCCCCTCATAGATACCACTTTTCATGAGTTATTACCAAAATCTCGTATCATTATTTCCATTAAACCACCTCAATCCCCCTGTTGCATACTCATTCTGGTAAATAATTCTTTGATCTACAATTCACCGGTCTACGAAACAATACATTTTGAGTTCTTAATCTGTTGGAAAAAAAATTCCCTGTGGATTCGCCAGTTTGTTGACACTTAAAAGTGCAACGTTGGATACCATGCTCACAAATGATTGCCAAGATTTATTGTTTAATTATATTAATAATATACTAATAGGTGGGACCCCTTGTTTGACTTATGGGACCCCTTGTTTCACTTTGTGCATTGTGGTTGTGATCGTGGTTTAATTGCTTCCGCAATAATAGTAGAAGCGATTATGTATTTAACAAGTGGTGGAAATTGTTAGATCAGGAGAATCGGAGGAATACATTAATTTGTATAAAAATTTCTACATGGTATCAGAGCCACAGAGGCCACGAAGTCACAGAAGTGAGGTGCGAACATAATTTCATTCTCACAGGTCCTGCCTCTAGCCGGGTGTGAACTTTAGTACTGAAAACTTCCACTTTTTCAAGAACAATAATTCTCGCACCCTAGACAAAGGCAGGGTGAGAACTTCCCTCACCCTAACAGTGGAGCAGGGTGCAAACTACTTGAGCATTCTCGCAGGTAAATACACTAGCAGGGTGCGAACTTGACAGGCAAGTTCGCAAGCTATACACAGGCAGGGTGCGAACTTCCCTCAGGTTGCTCTCAGGTGGGGTGCGAACCTCCAGAGCAAGAGAAAAGTGAAGGGGTTGAGTTTTGGGTTGGATAACATTCAAATTTGCAATATTTTCTTGGTGCAACACTTGATTCAAGATCGAAATGTCTTTAATGGCTTGAGGTTGGAGTATGCACTCGAGGGTAGCTCTAACTACATTGCTTGGAAGGACAGGATGGAGGTAGTGCTCGAAGACAATGGCTTGAAAGGTTACATTGATGCAGATGTTCCTAAGCCGGTTGCGACAGATACTGCAAATCTTGATGCATGGAAAAAGAAAGTGGTGAAGGTGAGGAGGATTCCATTGGAGGGAGTACGAGACCACATTGTCTCAAGTATCCATGGGAAAACCACACCATATGCAATGTGGAAGGTTTTGACAGATCTGTTCCAAAATAGTAGCGACCATAGGAAATTGGTGCTCAAAGATTAACTCAGGAAGATTAAGATGGAGAAAGGAAACACCATTCCAAAATATCTCACAAAGTTTGTCCAATGTCGGGATGAGCTTGGAAGTGTGGGAATAACAGTCGTTGTTGATGATTTGGTGAGCTTGGCGCTCCTAGGGCTTCCTAAGAGTTGGCACAGTTATCAAGACTCTGTCAATGGAAGGGAAAAGTTTCCGGATTGGGAACGACTATGGTCAGATCTGGTGCAAGAGGAGTTCAAGCAGAATACTAGAGATGGATCTTCATCAAAGCGTGATGATGAAGAGGATTGTGATTTTACTGCCAAGGCAAGGAAAGGGAAAGGGAAGAAATTCCAATCAAATTCTGAGTCTAAAGTCAAGAAGTTGGATTTGTCCAAAGTGAAGTGTTTTCACTGTCATGAACGTGGGAATCTCACTACTAACTGTCTGCAGAAGAAGAAGAACAAGATGGTTGTTGGAGCTGCAATTGTTGAGGCTCTTGTCTCACAATTTGAGCTTCACTTCGCTTTGATCACATGCATGGCTTCAAGTGCATTGGGATCGGTGTGGTATTTGGATAGTGACGCTTCCTTCCACATGACAGGAGATAAAGAGTCTTTCATTGACTTGGAGGAGAAATATCTCAGAATGCATATAGAGATGGGCGATGATGGAAAATATAGTGCAACTGGTATTGGTACCATTACCTTTCAGAGGGATTCAAGTAAAACATTTCAATTGAAAAATGTTATGCATGTTCCAGGTTTGAAGAAAAACTTGGTCTCAGTCGCAATGTTGGAGGACAGAGGTTATGATGTTGTTTTTAGCAGTGGTATAGACTACCTGCGACATAAACCAACAGGTCAAGTCAAGAAGATAGGGATTCGAGTTAAGAATCTCTACATGTTGTAGGTAGATGGCTATGGTGCCATGATAGGCAAGGAAAAAACAATGGTGAGCTGGGATGAGGGCGAATTATGGCACAAGAGATTAGGCCATCTTCATCATGGATCCTTGAAGATCATGCAGCAAATATCTACTGGACTTCCAAGGGGAACACTTGCTCAGTCAGATCAGTGCAAGGGGTGCACCCTGGGGAAGTATGTAAAGTCCACCTTTCATGAAAAGGAGAACCGTGCTTCGGTAATCCTGGAGAGAGTTCACATGGACATGTATGGACCATTCTCTGTTGCTTCAACAACAAAACACAGGTATTATGTTATTTTTGTTGATGACTTTTCTCATAAATGTTGGATATTCTTCATGCAAAAGAAGGATCAAACATTCTCAAAGTTTTGTGAGTTTAAAGAATTGGTGGAGAAAGAGTCAGGGAAGCAAGTGAAAGCTCTAAGGAGTGATAATGGTGGAGAATACATCTCTAATGAATTCAAAGAATTCTGTAGCGGAGAAGGAATTCAAAGAGAACTCATAGCGCCTCATAACCCATAGCAAAAGGGGGTCACGGAGAGAAAGAATAGAACGATCATGGGTGCAGTACGAGTAATGTTGCATGATCAGGGCCTACCTATGCATTTGTGGGTAGAAGCATGCAATACTACGATTTATGTGTAGAACTGTTGTCCTCATAGAGTACTTGGCATGAGTACACCTGAAGAATCTTTTACTGGTAAGAAACATGATGTTTCTCATTTTAAAATTTTTGGTTCATCTGTTTATGTGCATGTAAACAAGGATGTCAGGAAGACGCTGGAACCGATTGTTGAAGTTGGGATATTTGTGGGGTACACAAAAACACCCCATAATTATCATGTGTATTTTCCAAACAGTAAGATGACTGTTATGCGACGGGATATAAAATTTGATGAAGGGAAATCCATGCGGTTGTCGCTTGAGAGGGAGCTAGACTTTCATGTAGAAGAGGAACTGTTGGTTCCCAAGGATGAGTCTCAAGATGTGGATTAGCCACATGAAGAGGTTCATGGAGTGGAGGAAACCACTCAAGCAGAGCCATCCATTAGAAATGGTAGAAAGTGCACCACGGAAGATTAAAGATTGAGACTAGATGCTGCACAAAATGTAGAAGCCCCTATTTCACAGCGCAGATAGAGGCAGTCTCCTGATCAATTTGTTGGATACATGGCTCTCATGAGAAAATGTATTGTGATTGAACCATCTTCGTTTCAGGAAGAAGTGTAGGACCCCACTTGGTTTGATGCTATGGTAGAGGAGTATGACTCCATTGTCAAAAATAGTGTATGGGAAATTGTTCCAAGACTGATTGATAAATCAGTGGTAGGTTCGAGATGGATCTACAAGGTAAAGCAAGCTACTGATGGGAGTGTGGAGAAATACAAGGCTAGTTTTGTGGCCCGGGGCTTCTCACAGATTGAGGGGATAGATTATGGGGAGACCTTTGCACCTGTTGCTAGGTACTCTTCCATAAGATCCATCCTTGCACTCTCAGCGTAGATGGGTTGGCACATTCATTAGATGGATGTAAAAATTGCGTTCCTCAATGGGATCATTGAGGAAGAAATGTACATTGAGCAGCCAGAAGGTTTTGAGACCTTTGACAAAGAGTCACATGTGTGCAGACTCAAGAGGGCACTGTATGGGATGAAACAACCACCCCGTGCTTGGTACACTCGGATAGACATCTATTTCACCAGATTGGGCTTCACCAAAAGTGAAGCAGATGCAAACCTATACCAAATTATGGTGGAGTGTAAGCTATTAATCATTGTTCTTTATGTTGATGATTTAATACTTACTGGTGATGAGCAGTTGATAAAATCATGCAAGGAGGACCTTGCAAAGGAGTTTGAGATGAAGGATTTGGGCCTTCTTCATTATTTCCTTGGTTTGGAAATATGGCAGCGAGATGGTGAACTTTTTGTGTCTCAAGGAAAGTTCACAAGAGAGATACTAGGTAAGTTTCACATGGAGGGCTACAAACCCATGGATACTCCTCTTCCAGGAAAATGGAGGAAAGAGGATGCTACTTCTGGAGAGGTAGTGGATGTTATTGTCTATCGACATTTACTAGGTTCACTAATGTATTTAGTGAATACGAGGCCGAACATTTTCTATGCGGTTAACCAACTAAGTCAAACGATGGTTAAGCCTACCAAACTCTTTTGGAAGGCGGGGAAGCATGTCCTGAGATATCTGAAGGGCACATTTGAGTATGGATTATGGTATAGACAGATGAATGAGGTGAATTTGCATGGCTTCACAGATGCAGATTGGGCAGGCAGCCCAACGGACAGAAAGAGAACATCAGGAGGGATCTTTAGTATCAGATATATAGTTGTTTCTTGGTACAGTAGGAAACATAGATCCATGGCACTTAGTTCAGTGGAAGCAGAATACATGGCAGTGAGCCAAGTTGCATGTGAGGCTATTTGGATGAAGAAGATCTTGGTTGGTTTGTTTGGTTCTCATTTAGATCCGACAGTGATTTATTGGGATAATCAGAGTTGCATTAAACTCTTGATTAATCCTGTGTTTCATGACAGATCTAAGCATATAGATATTCGGTATCATCATCTCAGAGATTGTGTGCAGTGGAAGATCATGTTGCTTCAATACATTCCTATGGAATATCAGGATGCAGACATTCTGACGAAGGCCCTCACCAGGAGAAAATTCGAATATCATAGAGACAGGATTGGGGTGAAGGATAATCCCTTTCTTGTTGAGAGGGAGTGTTGAAAAGTCAACGAGAAACATGTGTCTAATTTATTTTTCCCTTAATTAAATTAGACAATAAATATTAATCTATTATCTCATTCATAACTGAGTGATTTGGAATTGTAACAGAATTATAAGTGTAGTTAAGTGAGTTAAGATCAATTGTACTAGTTGTAACTAAACATGCACTAGTGAGAGTTCAGTTAATCAGTGAACTCACATGCAACTGAAGATTCTAAACAGTTAACTAAATGCATGTCAGTTCCAATGGAGATCCAGTTGAGATAACAGGTGAAAGGGACAGTTGGCTATCAGTTGTGATCGTGGTTTAATTGCTTCCGCAATAATAATAGTAGAAGCGATTCTGTATTTAACAAGTGGCGGAAATTGTTAGATCAGGAGAATCGCAGGAATACATTAATTTGTATCGAAATTTCTACATTTTTAGCATTGAGAGTCACCCTCAGATTGCAGGAGAATAAGCCCAGTACCCATCAAAGTTTTTGGTGGATGTTGGTTTTATATGAGTGGAGGTCGATGGAAAAAATTCAATATATGAATGATGTTCAACACGGAACTAGACAAGAAATGTACAGGGAAGTGAGGGCCACATTAACTTCAGTCGTTGAATTGAGTTTAAGTGTGAGAAGAGGGAAGACTTAGTGAGAAAGGTGAAGAAGATTGCTATGAGCATCAGGTTTTCAAGCATCTTGGAGAATAAAAACTCAGACTCAAGATCACTCTTGAGATCAAGCTTCAAACACTAAAATATGTCCAAACAACATAGTCACAACAACACAATGATAAAACCTACATCACAATGCAGCTACAACAACTCGACTGGATCCTCCATGCCCGAGCCATTCATTGTAAGAGGGAAAAAGATAACAAGGGAGCTGACTAAAATTGGTCATGATACCACTGTAATCAAACCTACATTACAACAAAATAACAACCATCAATTGGATCCTCCATGCCTGAGTGTTTTAGCACAGTTTTTACAGAGAGATGAAAAGAAGTTGACTTCTATTAACATGAAAGTATCAAATTTGGTACATAACTAGAGAATAGTTCTGGCATCAAAACATTACAAAATAGGGAGCTCTGCTCAACCAGTTGACGACCTTAACAAAATATCAAAACTACTTATTTATACTCAGAACAATTCACCACCACCAGGAGTGTGATCTGATCAGTGCATTCAAAGCATTGCATTTGCGAGTTCTTCTGTCTGAGTGAACGTGCACCCCTCTGTTAGATGCAAGCTTAGATCAGCATGGGTTTTCTAGGAAAATATGCCCACCAGGGTGCCATGGGCTAACGGTTCAGTCCCCACGGATGGGACTTCCATGCCTTCCATTTATGGAGTGAGCCAAGGTTTCAACCATCAACTCTATTTTCAATAACTGCCTTGTAACGTCCCCGACCATCAACCCCATTGTTGGGCAATGCTACTACGTAGAAACATTCTCATACTTATATATATAACTTGAATTAAATCAAATTAACATATTTAACTAAACAATATAGAGTAATCACAGTATTACTGCTAACATACAGAAATAATGGAATTAGCAGTCATTCATAATTGCAACAAAATACATGATAATATTGCAAGCATTACAAACATGCATTTTAATTAAAATTAAACACATAATGATACTTATCTTTGAAACTGTATTAACTCCACGAACTGCGTGCAGACCTTCCATGAACCTCCTACCCTTAGACCACGATGCTCATCACGCTCAGCAGTGGGTCACCCCTGAGTTGGGACTAAGCTCTAACCAAGGTAAGGGAATCCTAGACTAGGTTGTGGTTACAGGAAAACTGCACAAAGAAATCAGAAGGATCCTCTTGAGGAGCCTTCTTACGCCCACTATTCACAGACTCTCATTCCCCACATGTCTGTTCCACCTGGGAGTATACACCTTCACAAGCACAGTCCATTGGTTCTTCACCTTCCTTTCTGGGTCTCAGGAACAGGACAGATCAGGAATTCTCAGAGCTCTGTAGATGGTGCTGGACTCTCTCTGGGAGAAAACCACTTCCCAATAAACTCTCTCACCTAGAGAGAGTTTCTCACAGGTCTGAAAATTTTCCTCTTCAACAATGGGCGTGACAACCCAGTTCTTCAACTAGTTTTCAACTCAATTCCTACAAGTTCAGGATAATAGCAACAACAACAACATTTGGTTAATTCACAGGTGACAGTAGCAATAGGAAAATTAGGTGTGGACGTCCAAAAACGACAACACTCCACTAAGATGCAGCACAATTCAGGTAGCACATAAAACAAAAACCCAAACGGTTAAGCACGAACTTGGAATTGCAGTGTGGATAAACTGGGTTCACAGGATGTTGGGCCCGAGATATGATCACTTTTATGATGGTTAGTATACACTTTTTCCACATGTACATATGTGTTTTTCATATTTTCAAGGAGTTTTTTGAAGAATTTCATGATAAAATGGTATGATTTGTTGGTTGTGGAGCCTGATTATCTTCCTGATTCAGAGGTCCTTTCTTTTAGCGGTGTTTATACCCCATGAAGTATTTATACCCCAGAAGTATGTACACTCTTCCACGTGGGGGAGTGCAAAGGGGGGGTTACCCCCTATGCGAGGTTCGAGGGGGCTATCCCCCCAGCTGGGGGGTGTGGCGGCAAGCGGGGGTTCGGGGGTGAAGCCCCCGAAGGAAAAAATTGCCTTGTAAATGTATATTGTAATTTCATTGTAAATATGGACCGTTCATTATAAGGTCACAGATCTAACGGTAGAGATTATGTTAGGGTTTTTTTTCCTAGAAGGCAACCCTCTTTTATGAGGGAAATGCATTGCGGCTATGATTGATGGCGAATATTATATTCTGAAAGAGGAGACTGTGAGAGAAAGAAGAGGAAGTTACAGCGGGTTTGTTGTAGGTTGTATCCCTTCATTTGTTGGATAATAATAAAGGAAGGACCTGGCAATTTCTCTGGTGGACGTAGCCCACATTGGGTGAACCACGTAAATCTATGTCTCTCTTGTATTGTGTATCTTTTGTGTTTTGTTTCCACATTTATTTTATTTTATTGCTCTACGGTCCTGTTTTTCTAACATGATCGACACTAAGTACGTGTCATTCATGTTTAATGATTATAGTGAGTATGATTCATCATGTTTTGTGATTACCAAGATCTAATTCACATTTATCTGGTGTTACAGGGAAAAAAATGCATCACATTTCTACTTCCGGCACTTGATCCATCACTCCTTCTAGGACTTATTTTGACACTTGATTCGACACTCTGTCTAGCACTGGGTATTGCACAAAAGCATAGGGTGACTTGGTAGTTATGGTATTGGCAACCAATGACGGGAAAATCGGGCACGTGGGTTTTGTTCATGCTTGCCCCCTCTAGACACTGAGCTCCTGACAACTGAGTTTCAGTTTCTCAAGAGGGTGATTATTGGCTCTCTCTATTTTATCAGTTAGGGCATCATTTATTATAATTTGCCGAAATTATAAGTGTTTCAACCCTCCTGTGGTCGACCACTTGGTCTGTAAACGTTATAAATACCACTGAGGTGGTTAGATGATTTTTAAGTAGCATAAGCATTATAATTGTCAGTGTGATAGACAAAAAAATGATTTTAGTCTATTTTAAGTTTTTACATTGCCATATTATGCCAAAACTGCGTTTTTGAGTTTTTATGGTGAATTTGTCTTGTTGAGTGCGTGGTGTAATTTTAGAGAGTGACCACAACTTGTTGGGGGGGCCAACAACAGTCTGGTAACTGTCTTCATGTTTGATTATTCATTTCATAATTTAATTGTTCTCTTTATTTTTTGTACATGCATTTTTATTGTGTTAATTAGTTTGTTGTAGTTTAATTGTTTTGATTCTCTTTTGCAGGTTAGAATGATGAGATGTTGATTAAGGTTGGTTGTCATTGATGTCAACCCTTGAATAAAGACCCATATCACAAAGGTTTGAGTAATGGACCCAATATTGTTTGACGTAAATATGACTCAGTATTGTTTTGTCATTGTTGATAAGAAGTAAATATGGATAAACTCAAAAGTGGTCCCCTTATGGTGAAAGCCCTCACGGGAAGACACTTTGTGGAGTAAGATAACCCATGCTTAATTGTGGAATAATGAGATGAAGGAAAGTGAATTTGTCATGGAAAATATCCTAGATGGATAGTTCTTGTCATGTCATTGCCGATGGTATCTGGAATGTCACATAATTCCTCACGGTTAGAGAGTTATGGCCATGAGAAGTTGGAGACCCCGGGTTTGGGTAATGGACCCAAGTTTGTTTGATGGGTAACGGTATGAGTTATGATATATTTTCAAACAATACTATTCTATATGGATAGTACATGTCATGCCATTTCTGGTGGTATGTAGAACGTCACATAACTCCTCACGATTTGAGAGTTATGGCTTTACGAAGTTGGAGGACCCTCATATGTCATCTAGAAGCCCCAAAAGGTCAAAGTAATCAAAGTGGTTTAAGAGATTTTAAAAGGTAAATAATAAAGTGAAGTGATGAGTTTCTTATAATTCAAAGTGAATACAAAATAAATTATTTCAATAATAAATTTAATAGAGAAATTAGAAGTGGACCCAACCCTAAAATAAGGAAAGTGGGCCAAGTGACCTAGAAGATATTTTTAAGGAAGCTATTTGGAGAGTATAAATAAGAGGCAAGGCTCTCTCATTTGAAACACACTTGAGCATATTGAATATATATATTTTTCTGAGGTAACCAAGGATATCTAAACCATAATTCTGAGTGAAGGTGAAGAAAGGAAGGCCGAAATGCAAGGAAGGATAAATTCTTTTGATGGTGCTTTCTAAGGTATGTTATTTACAGGTCATCTCACCATTTTCGCTATAAATTTTTTTCTATAATGATTCAGACCATGAAATTTCTATGCAAGTGAGAAAAGATATCCAATTATCTGTGGTAAAACATTCAGCTTGTGGGTCATTCTATTTTGGGATTTACACTCCGTGGAAAATAGGGTTTGTGGCAAGTCTTGAAACTAGTCAAAATCATGTGTTTCGGATTAAAACGTCATAACTTCTTCATAATAGATCCAAATTCAGTGAGACAAAATGTGTTGGTTAGGGTACAGTCTGTAGTATTCTTTGTAACATTTTTAGATCAATTGATCAAATATTTTGTGTGGTGCACTCTCTACAAGGTCGCTCTCTAGAATAAGCCAGAATTCAGCAAGGTATGTCATTTCTGCTATAACTCCTTTTTTGAGAGGTTACAAGTAGTGGCACTTGGAGGAATTACATAAAACACACTGAAGAACATTGTGTATCCATTTCATATATTTATACATTACAGGTTCAAAGTTATGATTACGTCAAGTTAGGGTTGTTGACTAATCCAAAACTAGGCATGTGAGACTAAAGAAAAGTTTGATGAAAATGTTAGTCTCTTGTTTTTAAAGTTAAAGAAGGTTTGTAGGAATGTGATCATATACACCAGATCTATTACGGAGCTACAAATCAGATTTGGATGATGAAATTGATGAGGGCTTTTGGTTGCGGTACATGTTGAGTACATGGTTGAGACAAGTAGTTGATGAGTTGGCGCACATACATGAGGTGTATACTTGGTGATGTTGGTACATATTGATGATTCATAGTTGATGAGTAGTTGACACATGATTGGTACATACTTGGTACATGGTTGGATGCACTTGTTTATGGTACAGGTTGATTACAAGTTGGTGCATGGTTGATGCACTTGTTTATGGTACAAATTGATTAGAGGTTGAGGTACAGGTTGATGCATGGTTAAGATTTATTGGTATAGGCTTACAATGGTATATCTCACACTGATAGTGTGACAGTGGTTCCATCATTCTACTTCTACTTCAGGGTGGTAGGACGGGGCAAGGACAGGTGGTTGTAGCCACCTTCTAGTTGTAGCCGGAGAACATTAGGCATTGTATCCTCCTTCTAGTTGTAGCCAGAGAATTGGGGATTTGGATCTTCCCTCACGTTGTAGCCTAAGAAACTAGGGGGTTGTATCCTGAGAAACTAGGGGGTTGGAGACTCCTTCCAGTTGCAGCTAGAAAACAAAGGAAGTTGGTGCTTCCAATGAATGTAATTCTTCAAGACATATAAGAAAAAACATTATGTGGTTTTCTCCCGATTTGGGTTTCCACATAAAACACTGGTGTACTATGTATGTGCGTGATTGTTTATTTCTTACTGCTCATTATTGGATAATAATTCTACATTGATATGACATTTGAAGAAAAAGGATTATAATTACGTTATTACTAATTCATCCCCCCTCTCAGTAATCCAACAATTAGTATCAGAGCAGGTTCCTTCATAAATCAGTTTAACCACTGAAAGGTAGATCATGGAGAGTACCAACTCGTATAAAAATGGAATACCACAGTTTGATGGACAGAAGTATGTTTTTTGGAGCATAAGGATGAAGACATATATACAGGCACAAGGATTTCAATCGTAGATGGATACACAACACCAGCAGTTCCACCAACAAATGACAAAGCAGTGAAACTCGGTGAGAATAATTCCAAATCCATAAATCCACAAAGAAAGTTTTCAAGAAAAAAAAAATCACCAAAGAAGACATCTCATCATCAAATGAAGATGAAGTCAGTGACAGTGAAACAGGGAGAATTCTATTCATGGCAGTAGAAGACTCCGAAGAAGAATATGAAGAAGCATATGAAAAAGAAATTGAAGAGGCAAAAGTTGACTTCCGAGAAGAATTAATGAGTGCCATAGAAGTTATCAGAAGAGAAAACAAGAAAAACAAGAAACTACAAGCAGAACTAGATAAGAAAAAAGACACTCAAGAACTAGAATAGATGATCACAAAATTGAAGGTTCAAATAGAAGAAGATAAAATAATTGAAGAAGCACTCAAAGAACATCTAGAATGAAAGGACAGGATCATTAGAAACCTAGAAGCAGAGATTTTCACACTAAGAAAGGATATTCAAAAGAAAAATATGCAGAATAGCTCAAAAGTTCTGGATGACATTATCAATAGTAAAAAATCTTATCTTGACAAGTCCGGACTTGGATACAATCAGAGAGAAAAGGGATCATGCTCCAAAACAACATATCAAGAAACAAATCCAAAAAGTT
The DNA here is from genome assembly GCA_009831015.1 of Picea engelmannii. NCBI lineage: Eukaryota > Viridiplantae > Streptophyta > Pinopsida > Pinales > Pinaceae > Picea > Picea engelmannii. The sequence continues at coordinate 542,432 of ML779681.1, read as the reverse complement.
ATGCAGAAACAATCAAAGGGGATAAAAATATATACAAGGAAGATGACAGGGACACTCCTTCACTGAGAAGATTCAGTTTTCAGAATCAACAACAGATAGACAAGCCTCAAGAAGAAGAAGGATTCATAAGAGCACCTCCTTTCATAAGATCTTCAACTACCAGGTATCAAACTATATTTTTTGGTTCATGTTATGCATCTAATAATTTTGGACATAAAGTTGTAAATTACAGAGCTAACAAGAGGAACAATAACTACTTTGAGAGCCATACACAAAGGGGTTATTCAAGAAGACCTAGTGAAACACAGAGAAGAAGTTATAACAGGTTTGAATCATTGAGAACTGAAGTGGAATGTTACAAATGTAACAATTTTGGACACATGGCCAAAAATTGCAAAATGACAGTCCCTTCTAAAGAACCTCAACAGAGTCACAAACAAGAACCTCAGAAAATGGCATGGATAAGAAAGCAAGATCAGTATAGGAATGAAGAATGCAGAGTCGCTCTACAAGCTAAACAGAAGAAACATGGTTGGTATGTTGATAGTGGATGTTCAAAACAAATGACAGGTGATAGAGACAAGTTTCTTACATTACGAAAGGAAAGAGATGGATCAGTCTCCTTTGGAAATGATGATTCATCCAAAATCATTGGAAAAAGCGTAGTCTGAATTGGGAACAAGAATGAAAAGGCAGAAAATGTTCTACTAGTAAAAGATATGAAACATAATCTTTTAAGTGTGAGTCAAATGTATGACCAAGGTCATAAAGTTACTTTCGATTCACAAAAGTGTGAGATAAGAAAAGAAGGTTCAAGGAAATTGGTCGCTACAGCTGCAAGAACTTCAAGCAACATATATGTGTTAACTGAAATTGGAAATGAAAAGTCTTGTCTAGGAAAGGAAGATGAAAGTTGGATATGGAATAGAAGAATGGGTCACATGCATTTTGATAACCTTGTCAAAGTTAGCAAAAGAGAAGTAGTCATAGAAATGCCCCAGATCACAAAACCAACCAACACTTTATGCAAGCATTGCCAATAAGGAAAGCAAGTAAAGACCAGGTTCAAATCAAAGGAATATTCAACAACAAAACCACTGGAAATTGTGCATATTGATCTAGTTGGACCAACTACAACAAAAGGATTAAAAGGTGAGAGATACTTTATGTTATTAGTTGATAATTATACAAGAATGACTGTAGTTTGCTTTCTCAAGAACAAATCGGAAGCTTTTGAAATTTTCAAGATCTACAAGGAAATGGTTGAAAATGAGATGGATTCAAGAATCAAATGCTTAAGATCAGATAATGGAGGAGAATTCACCTCAAAGGAATTTATGGACTACTACAGCAATCATGGAATTAAAAGGCAATTCTTCATCGCTAGGACACCTCAACAGAATGGAGTTGTTGAAAGAAAGAACAGGACAGTACAAGAAATGGCTC
>ML779681.1:459739-528573 GCA_009831015.1 Picea engelmannii | reverse complement strand
TTGTCCTCAACGCTTGATGTACAACCATATACCAGGGTCCCATGGATAATTGTGGACCGTAATGCTGAAGAAGACTGGAGAACCAAAGTCCCATGTAGAAAGGAAATCCACCATGCTGAAGTAGTCCAACCACCATTGTAAGCTCGGGTCCCATGTCCAAGTGCTCATGTGAAATCCCCGTAGAATATTTTGGAACCCAATAACCAACTCCAAATGATGCGCCAAAGACTGACACCTATCGTGTGGATCCAAATAAGAAGATCCATCCACATAGTGGAAAAGGGTCGTAGCAGAATCTGGAAGGAATAATACCACTGTAGAATATGCAGACTGAACACTGGTAACTAACTCTTGATGTGGGACCTTTATTTTCTCTACAGAAGGTGGATTAGAGTCATCAAATAAAATATGGAAGTGGTTGTCATCCCAGAAATGACAACTATCCATATACCAATCATCACAATCGGCCTCAAAATCGTACCAAACATATATTTCTTGATTATATGCATTCATGAGACCCTCCATAAGAAATCTCTCCTGCATGTTATTCAATGAATCTTGAATACTACGAAAACTATCATTGAGACCATCTGTAATGATATTTGTGAGGCTGTATGTGAGGCCTTGTGCTAACACATCCAATCTAGCATCCACTTGGGCTTTGAATGATTCAAGAATTTCTTTCAAGGTTTGAGATGAAATAGCCATCTGAGCACCCTATGAACTCTTCGGTCCTACAGTCGTCACGAAAAAACTCATAAAAAAATTGACCCAATAAGTTTCGGCAGAAAATCGCGGCTTTTTCTGGAAAAACCCTAAAAAATTACTGAACTTAAAATGTTCATAACTTCACTTCCCGGACTCCGTTTCGACCGATTTTTTTTTTGAAATGGGGTGAAATTGTGAGAAGAACTCAGATCTGTAATTTATTTGGGCAAATTCGGCCTCCAAATGCTACATAAAAAAAAATCGTGCCGCCGTCCGCAGAAAAAACCCTGAAAATTACAGATTTTAAAACTTCAATATCTTCACCTTCCGGACTCTGTTTTGGACGATTTTTTTTTTTAAATTGGGTATTTTTCTGAGAGGAACTCAGATATACAACCCTTTTCTGAAAATTTTGCACAGAAATGTACCAAAAATTTCAAGAATGTCGCGGCCCTCTTTTTTCTGCTCCAAAAAAAAATCTGCAAAAATAAAAATATTTGCCCACAATGTCTGCCCAAGGAAAGTGCTCTGATACCACTTGTTAAGATCCAAATACCTAAATACAAAAGCACCACAAAAGATATACAAGAACAATATGCAAAATCTTCTTTATTACCATAAAACCCTTGAGGTAGGGCAACACCATACAATGGATCCTATTATGGAAGGGATCCTTTCCTGTTCACTTGCCTCTTCGAGGGGGCATCCTCCTATTGAGCTACTGCTCTCCTATTGAGCTACTGCTCCAAATACAATATTTCTCTTCATGTCCCATTACATTGCTTGAACCCCTTTATATAGTGCTACCATCACCTAAGAACATTCTAGAGGAAGAATCTTCTAGAAGTAGAACCTTCTAAGAAGTTCTCTTACATTTATTATATCTAACTACCATAGTGAGCCTTATTTAATAATATAATGGACCTAGTCCACCTTACATTGAATGACCTCCACTATTATCACTATGGGCCCTCTGGGCCCCCCCATTACCTCTCTAGCTACCTTACAATTTTTCTGACAAACATACAACATATAAGGTGTTACATTTGGGTTACTATTGGCCTAGCATTTTCAAAGATGCTTTCAAATATGTGAGAAGTTGTGATAGTTTCCAAAGGATAGTAAGACCTATGTCATCTGACGAAATTCCTTTGTAGGCCCAAGTTATGATAGAACCCTTCAAAAAATGGGCCCTCAACTTTGTAGGACCAATTTCACCCATGTCTCGTAGGAAGAACTATATTTTGGTTTGTACGGACTATGTCACGAAATGGGTAGAGGAAAAATCCCTATTCAGGGATACAAAGAAGTTTGTTCTCGAATTTATCTATGAAGACATCTTTACCCACTTCAGTGTCCCTCATGAAATTGTTATCAACCAAGGCACGCAATTCACTTCTAAGATGATCAAAGAGCTAACAGAGAAATATGGGATTAAACACTGTAAATCTTCTCCATACCACTCACAAGCCAATGGTTAGGTAGAATCCACAAACAAAGTTTTGGAAACCATCTTGACCAAGATTGTTCAGTTACATCACCGGGATTGGGTTGATAGGCTACCAGAGGCTTTGTGGGCATACCAGACTACCTGGAGAAATACCACTGGGCATACCCCTTATGAGATAGTGTATGGGAAACAAGTACTTTTACCTATAGAATTCCAAGTAAGGAAATTATGTATTTCCATATAATTAGGATTGAACTTGGATGAGGCTCAAAAGAAACGATCCCTACAATTGAATGAGTTGGATGAAATCAGGCAAGATGCCATCCAACGAACAATATTAGTCCAAAACCAGAGGAGTAAGTTGCATGACAAGTTTATCAAGAAGAAACACTTCCAACCTGGTGATTGGGCTCTATTGTCTGATTCTTGATTCAAAACCTTCAAAGGAAAACTTACCACTCATTGGTTGGGACCTTACAAGGTAGACACTGTATATGACAATGAAGCTGTAAAAATTAAAACAATTGACGATGGACACATCTCCTTTATGGTAAATGGACACCAACTTAAGTTTTATCATAAGCCCATTTCTAGAGAGGATTTTCTACAGGTCATGTCAACTGACAAGGCATCGGCCTTAGTCGATGGGGATGTTAACCCTTGTTTTTGAATTTTTTTCTAAATTTCCTACTATATATATGTAAGTAGTTTTTGAATTTTGTTAATAAGGCAATTCTAGATATTTCTGTAATTATTTATTTCACCAGGAGTACACAGTTTCAAGGATCTTTCCTCAAAACATTTGTTATACTTGAATTTTGTGTCTGTTAAATCATCAAATAAATATTGACTTACTATAATTAGCCATATTTTTGTAAAATTCTCATTTTTTTGGCATTCTAAAGTAGTTTCTCTTGAAACTCTTCACGACTATATAAGGAAGTGATACCATAACTATCAAGCCTAGAGGTCTCTCGTACAGTTTTTCCAAGAAACCTAAGTAAGTGAGTCAAGTGTCGTTATCAAAGAGTAATAAGGAGGTCTAATTAGCGGTTAGTCATGGAAACATCACAATAACTACAAAGGAAGAAAGTAAGGTGAGCCTAGAGATACCTTTTTGTTCTTTCTCAATGGTACCATCCACTACACACTAAATAGCTTGATTATATCATATCTTTAGATAGGCCACATCCGCTTAAGTACCCCTTACATCGGGACAATCACTAAGTAATATAACGGAAAGTCATCCTCTAACATAAATACCATCCCAATTGAAAAAAAAGAGAAAGAAAAAGTTGTTTTCGGAGTTGTTCCCCCATCTTCTTGCATAAGAAACCTTATACTAAAATATTAAAGGATGGAGAGCCAGTCTCTGAGGGTTTAAGAGGCTAACTTGTCGGGATACTGAACAGGTCTACTGGCAGTGGGTACCAGCCTGTGGTATGAATAGGTAAACCCACCGGAGTACTGAAAAGGCTTGCTGGCAGCGGAGCATTCTACCTAGCGAGGATGATAATTTGACAAAAATAAATAATAAATTTAAACTTGTCCTAATGTACGGCATTACCTGCAGACAAAGATGACATGAAATATGCGTAGTTAGGCTAAGGTTAATGAAATCCATCAACTTGCCATTGGAAAATAAAACTAAGACCATCTTAAAACTCTCTTGCCTACCTCTTCTTATCTATATATAGGATCTCTTATCCTATAGGTGGGGACATCTCCTAACTGTCTCGTCAGACCAATCTGTGAAATTTCATCTTTACACTTGGCATACTATAAATCTTCGGCTATTGGGGGATACTGACTAGTTTCCTATATTTTTTATTGTGATGTGTCACAATACTTAGGTGTGGGGGAGGGGTTCATGAGTTGACAAATGATCATTTCCTAGAGAAGTAGATCTTTGCAAGAATTTTTGTATTATTTCTATGATACAGGTTATTACATTGATAGTCATCTTATTTTTGAAATGCTTAACTCTTGTGTGTTATAAATTACAGAACACTCTTTATTGGTTACTTAATAGACCACTCTTTATTGGTTTATCTTTCATTACAATCTGCATATTGTAGGTTTACCATTTGACAATACGTTTTTATTCTTGCTATAACCTTTTAATTGTAGGTTTTTGACATTATATGTCATATGCAAGAAGATTGAGTGAAAATGGAGCATTTTGCCTCTGCTCATTTACCACTGTGATTGTAAAAAACACTTCAAATTTGCAAGTTATCCATTATAAGAGGTGAAAATGCACTTAACACAGAGGTACCAGATGAAGTACCGTATGAGGTGTCCTATGATATTTCGTTTGAGGTGTTGAACAAATTGCCATGTGAGTTACACACCAGTAACTATCCTAGATTCCAGGTAACCATAACTCAATTACATTTAATTGAATTGGTTGCAGACATTGATTGTAGATGCTTCACATGTTTATGATCAAATGTCCAAGTCAAAAGACTCAGACATTGATCAAACTACGCATCATTACATTACCCAAAAGAATGCCATCGAATTCAAATTTCCCACACATGAAAGCTCGTGCGCACATGTGTGTAAGGTAATATACCATGAGTGCATTCAAAATCGGTCTGGGCAACCATTATCTCCATTTTCCCTTTCCATTTTCTTTGCCCTGCGTTAAGGAATCGTGCCCAACCTCTGCCAATTTGTCCCCTATCCAAATCGCGTTCAGTCTGTGCCCAATCCGTGCCACTGTTTGGCTCGATCACACCCTTTCCTGGTAAAATTCTCCTCTGTCACAATGCCCAAGAGATACGAATCCTCCTCCTATGCAAACTTTTTTTCCATTCCCGAATTTTCACAGTGCAGAGAAGTGTTTTTCCGCACAGGATGGGGACCATTTTTGTCTAGCTTGTAGGGCCATGATGATGGCCTCTCCATGCAATTTGCAGTTGGTTTTGATGGTAAGACATCACATGTAGGGTCTCTTACCTTTGAAGCTACACAAGAGTCCATTGTTGCAACAACAAAGCTCCCAAGAATGGGAGATAGATGGTTCAAAAATCACCAATTGTCGGGCTCAAGTTATAACAGAGTGTTTAAGCCCGAATTTGAGATCATTTAAAGAGAAAAAGGGTATGCTAAGGAGTGGATAAAGGAAGAATTGATTAATCCCATCATCGTCATCACAAGGTTAATTACATGTGAAGGTAGATACTCTACTTTCAAAGCTTTCCATTTTAGATTGTTGGCTCATTTTATGTTCAACAAACCCTTGAACTTGCCCTTCTATTTTCTCAAAATCTTGGAGAAGATGCCCTCTCAAGTGAGGAAGAATGTTACTAACCCCCATAATAGTCTCTTCCACCATGGCTTGATCAAACTCCTTGTTCTTGCCGAACTAGAGAAATAGGGGCAAATTTGGGATGCCTTTATCTACCAATTTGCAAACCCTCACTTGACAGTTAAGACCGGAAAAAATCCACTTAGCATAAAAACTATCTCTCCATCTAATCCTTGCTCTCTAAGAACTCCAAACACCTTTGCACAAACCCTCTCTTTGTCGGAACAATACCAAAAGCTTGTTGATATCCCTACTTCTTCATCGGGTAAAAATACTAAGAGCAAAGACCAAAATAAGCCTATTGTTAACCCCCCAATGCCTTCACTCTCTCTTGATCCTACACCTAAAAATATCCAAGAAGTAATGCAGTAATACTTTCCCATCATTCCCACAAACAATAAGGGAGACAATATATTTGGTAAAGGACCCTTTTGGAAGAGTACTCAAAGCATAAGAGCCAAGCCTTATGAAAAACCTCCACCTGCTTCAGATCCTATCCAAGTGTCCTCCGACCTTGAGAGCCCTCATAAGAAACCTAGGGAAGTTTCTGAGGATGGATTAGAGCCACTAAGGAAAAAAAAAATCAAAACCTATCTCACCTTACCAATATCCCATCATTCCCACTTCACCCATGCCTACTCTAGATCATAAAACTGATAGAATGTTCACATCCCTCAAAGGATCTAAGCCTTCCTTGGAGATCATTGATTCTTCCCCAACCATAGAAGAGCTACAAAATGAAATCCATCATCTTCTCCAACATGTGGAGGAAAGGAAGACAATAGATACACACCTTCATCATGACAATGCAGTCCTTCAAACAAACGTTAACTCTCTTCAACAATTGGTCGATGACATGATCAAATCTAACCCCAACCTCAGAGAAAAACTGAAGCAACACAAGAAGAAAAAGGATAAGTCTTCACAGCAAGAAGGAGAGGCTTCTAAATCTGACCCTCCTCAACAAGCCTAGTCACGAGGGATAACTTCTTTTTGTTTGCATTGGGACCTGCAAAATGGTAAGTGTGGGGGTAATGTTGGGCCTAAGATATGATCACTTTTATGATAGTTATTATACACTTTTTCCACATGTATGTAGTGTCCCCAAGATCGATCCCTTTGTAAGTCTGATGTATGAAATGAATTGTAAATATGTGTTATAGGCTAGTGAGCCAAGTTTGTATAAGCCGATGGGCTTATGTGATTGTTAGGCCAGAGAGCCTAAGGATTGGAGGCCAAGGGCATAATTTTGTACCTGTATGTATGCAACACATTAATAAAATATAAACACCACCACGTGCAGACCGACCATGATGAATGAGTGATGGGGGATTCAGCTTCCACAGAGTGGGCAAGGAATTAGGGGATGGAAGGTGGGAAAAGGTGCTAAGTGTTGAGCCTAGGGGCTTAAGCCTTGGGAATAATATTTTATTATTATTCCAAAGAACATGTGCATTTTATGTTTTTTTATCCTAAGTTCCTGGCAAGGGGAAAACGTGCAAAGGGGATGCATGCTGATGGAATGCATGTAATTCCAAGGGTGACAAGTGTCAACCGTGGTGCATGCGAATAAAACAGCCAAGATGAGCCGTGAGAGGGGTTCCTCCTCCATTCCACCTGACTGTCTGAGTGTGAACCGATCCGACCTCTGCATGAGACCTCGTGCAATTCTAAAATCATGGGGGGGTGGGGGGGGAGTCTGTGTTGATTTCGGGGATATCCTGTGTTGATTTTGGAAGGTGGAGACATCCTCTGTCTGAACAAATTGAGCCTATCTATGGAATCTCTATCCCCAAGCCATAACCATGAGACCATATTATCATTGTTGAGCCTGTTGGAAAGCCCGTGTCTGTTTTCCCTATTGGTTGTTGTGGCCACACAGTGCTGGATTGCATGTGGTTTGTTGGCCAGTTTGTACAACACTCTCTCCAGGTGAGAGAGGTGATTGAATTGGAAGAACAGGTTTCTTGGCCTGTGAGCGACTCTCTCCAGGTGAGAGAGAGTGCGCAGAGGAGGGAGAGAACTCCTGGAAGGAACCTTGTAGATACCATAGAGCTCTGAGACTTTTGATCTAGTATGTTGCTGAAACCCAAGGCAAAGGAGGTTAGCAGATGAAGGACTGTCTAGGTGACAGAGAAGGTGTATACTCCTGGGGTGGAACAGGCATGTGGGTAAGTAGAGTTTGTGGGCAGTGAGTATGAGTGGTTCCTGGGAGACAATTCCTTCCTTGTGACTATGTGTTTTCCCTGTAACCTTAGCCTAGCCTAGGATTCCCTGCCTTGGGGGTGGAGCTTAGTCCCATCTCAGGGGTGACCCACTGCTGAGCTAACAAGAAGTGTGGTCTAAGGCTGGGAGGTTCGTGGAAGGCCTGCACTTGGTTGGTGGAACTACCACTGTTTCAAAGATAAGTACCAGATGATGCTTTAATTATGTTTTTGTATCCTTGTGTATTATAATTATCATGTATTCTATTGTGCATTTGGATTAATGTTATTTCCATGGATTATTTATGTTAGTAATAATTATTATTCTTACTCTGAGCTTAAATGTATTTATTTATTAAATGCACGTGGATTATATAATGCCTATATGAGTTATGTAAAAGTGGTGTTACAATTTGGTTTCAGAGCGAGTAAGCCTTGGCACCGAAAAGTGGTGTTACAGTTTGGTATTAGAGCCAAGGTTTCGACACTGAGCCTAGATAGGCCAGTTGAGTGGTCTTTGGATTGAGGGTGTGAGGAGAAATTGTGTCTGGAGGACCAATTCCAGACCTTAGAATGATCCGGAGTGTCAATGAGTTACTTGACCGTGCCTACAAGCTCAAGAGGTATAGAGGTGTTGTGAAACTGTAGCTGGTGTGGTCTATGGCCACAGAGAGAGAGGAATCCACACCATAAGTGTTGGAGCATTAGGATCTATTCAGGAGGGAAGGCGAACCCTCCTAACCATCGGATATGGAAAGTGTGTGCAGGATTTAAAAACCCTTTGGAGTTGCATAAGAGTGTGGGAATCGCGATACACGAAACACCGAAAAGATCTACGTTGTAGATATGGGAGGAAGGATCGATCATTAGATATGGCGAAGTCACACTCGAGTTAGTCACGAAAACCTTTCGGATTTCACAAAATCGGGATATGGGAAGTGAGGGAAGGGAACACCTCCAAAACCCAAAACCCAAAATCCTAAAATGATCTACACCATAGATCATAGGAAGGGAGTTGACCGTCGAATCAAGTTGACAAGTAAACCGTAATTTCGGTATTTCGGTAAACAAAAGTTTGAGATATGGGATACACGGACTCCCGATGCCTGAAACCCCTAAACACTGAAAATATCTATGCCATAGATCTGAGAGGGGACCTAACCGTTGGATTTTTGCTTGGAATGGACGTGGGTGCATGGATGTGTACCATGTGCCAGAGAATTGAAAAGACAGGCGAGAGTGGTCAGACCCGAAGATGTCACCAATGGAGATGTGGATCCTATGAAACATGCCATGCGCCACTGTGGTTAAGGGCGACATCTGTGCTGTGGGCCTAGAGAATAAAGTAAATCAAAATTTTGGATTTCGGGGATTGTAGTGATAAGGAGTTGGAAGTCACTGCATAGTGAAATCCTGGGTACCAAAAACCTGAAGTCCTGAAACTCGAAGTCCCGAAGTCTTGAAGTCCCAAATCCATCGAAGACTAAAGAACCATAACAGGTTTTAAGGGCGATAGCTGTGCTGTGGGCCCAGAGAGCAAGGAAACCGAAATTTCAGATTTTGGGGATTGTAGCGACAAGAAGATTAGGAGTCACTGCATAGTGAACTCCCAAGTACCGTAAACCCAAAGTCCCAAAAATTGCAAAGCCGACAGAGCTCAGAAAACCTTGTGAAGTCAAATGTTTCTCACTCACGTTGATTTATGATTATTGTGATTTTATTAAAGGTTTAAGGCCTGACAAACATCAGGTTGATTGCACATTGCGTGTGCAAATTTCAATGAGTGTCAGGACACCAGTTAATCATCGTCGAGTATAGAAATGGAAGAGGTGTGGATTGCATCCATTTCAGAGGACGAAAGAGAAGGAAGAGATGTCAACCTGGGAGTCAAAGGATCGAACTCCAATGGGAATGGAAGAGAATTAGATAAGGAAGGGCACATAATGAAAATCATTGAAGGATTGCAAAGAGATGCCCAGGCATGCTGAGCTAATAGCTGAAAGATCATGAAAGTGAGGGATCGACGGGGTGAATTCAACTTTAAAATGTTGAAGAGCCTAGAAAGAATAGAAAGGAAATTGGAGAAGGGAAGGGACTTAAGCAAGACAGAGAGTCGCAGAACCCTTGAGAGAAAAAGGAGATCAAGAAGTGTCAGGACCCCTAAGAGGAGAAGAAGATCAAGGAGTAGTAGCAGACATCACTGTTGCTCCCAGAAGCATTCCAGTAGGGAGGCACACAGTAGTTCAAGCCCGTCTCCTACCAAAAAACACCGAAAATATGGAATGGATGAATTGAAAGGGGATATGAACAATATCAAGCCTCCAACGTTCGATGGTGAACATAAGAAGGAGGAAGATGTCAAAACATGGTTGTTGGGCATGAGGAAATATTTCCAACTATAGAATTATTCCGCACATGCAGAAGGAAGAATTGCGATGTATCAGCTAAAAGGAAAAGCATCCATGTGGTGGGATCAGTTTGTGCAAGTGCAGCACATCAGAGAGAAAGATATCACTTGGAAGGAGTTTAAGAGGTATTTCGAGAAGAAATACCTGACCAAAAGATACTATGACAGAAAGATGAAGGAGTTCTTCGAACTCAAGCTAGGCAGCATGACCATTGATGAGTATGAACGAAGTTTTATGGAACTACTTAAGTATGTTCCATTCATCAAAGACGAGGCTGTCAAAATTCAGAAGTATCTGAGTGGACTGCCACCTTCTATTGGTGACAAGATTCAATATGATGATCCTAATACTATGGAAGAAACAATAAGAAGGGAAAAATGCTTGTATGAAAAGCAAAGAGAAAGGCCTATCCTTTGGAAGGCTTGGGATGACCAGAAGAGGTTTAAGAAGGAATAGAGGTAGAAGGGAAACAAGCCTCCCTTTTTCAGGAACAGTCCTTGGGGACAGTCATCTTTTACAGAGCCCAGGAAAGTTGAAGGGAGTGAGAAGATGCCAAGACCACCACCTATGGAGTGTTGGGGCTGTAAACGGAACCATAGGTACAGAGACTGCCCCCACAGAAAATATAAAGCGAGAACTATCCATACTGTTTAGCAAGATGAAACAGTGGAAGATATGGGCAGTAGAATGCCAAGGATCTACGCAACCCTGGACAACAAGAAAGTAGAATTTCAATCGCACATGATTGAAGTGGAAGGTATGATTAACAACCGACCACTCATTATTTTAATTGATTCAAGGGCTAGCCATAGTTATGTAGATCCTATGGTGGTGGAAAGTTTGCATTTAACAAGAAGAAAACATGAAAAGTCTTGGCTAGTGCAGTTAGCTACAGGAACCAAAAGGGAGGTCACTAAATTGGTTAAGTCATGTTCAGTGGACATGAAAGGATTGAGCACTAAGGCTGAATTGAATATTCATCCTTTAGGCTCTTACGACTGCTTAATTGGGATGGACTGGTTGGACCAGCACCATGCCCTTCTTGACTGCCGTAACAAGAGGTTTACATGCCTAGACGAAGTTGGAAATCAGGTAACAGTCCAAGGAATTCCCAGAACTGTGGATGTTAGAGAAATCTCAGCCATGCGGTTGAAGAAGTGTTATAGGAAAGGTTGTCAATTATTTGCATCCCATGTGGGAGAAGCATCCAGAGATGCAGTCTCGAAGTTGGAAGACCATAAGGTACTCAAAGAGTTCAAGGACGTATTTCAGGAGGTACTTGGACTACCTCTGAAGAGGGACATCGATTTTTCTATAAATTTGATGCCTGGAGCAGCTCCAGTTTTGAAAACTCCCTATAGAATGAGTACGCCAGAGCTGAAAGAGTTGCAATTGCATCTCGAAGAGCTTCTGAAGAAGGGGTACATTCTCCCTAGCGTGTCACCTTGGGGTGCCCCGGTATTTTTCGTGAAGAAGAAGGATGGGACATTGAGGCTGTGCATTGATTTCTGACAGTTGAATAAGGTAATTGTCAAGAACAAGTATCCTCTGTCGAGGATCGATGATCTTTTCGATCAGTTGAAGGGTGTGAAAATATTTTCAAAGATAGATCTCAGATCTGGATATCACCAAGTGAGAATATATGATGAGTACATCAACAAGACCTCCTTTAGAACAAGGTATGATCATTATGAGTTCATGGTGGTGCCATTTGGATTGTCAAATGCACCTGCTATTTTTGTGTGCTTAATGAATGGTGTATTCAGGGACTATTTAGACAAGTTTGTCATAGTCTTCTTGGACGACATCTTGGTGAATTCCAAGTCAGAGGAAGAGCATGAGAAACACCTGAGAATGGTGTTGCAAGTGTTGAGAGAACACCAACTATATGCCAAGATGAGCAAATGCTCATTTTATCAAAAGCAGATCCATTACTTGGGACATATTATTTCAGAAGAGGGGATCACTATGGATCCTGAAAAGGTAGAGGCCATCCGAGAATGGTCAGCACCAAGGAATGTGGCAGAAGTTAGATCTTTTATGGGTCTAGCAAGCTACTACAGAAGTTTTATAGCCGAATTCTCAAAGATAGCTCACCCTATCACTTCCTTGCAAAGGAAGGAAAATAAGCTTCAATGGACTGAAGAGTGTGAGAGTAGTTTCATGCGATTGAAGAAGCTGTTAACCAACGCTCCAAACCTGAAGATTGCAGATCCAAATATGGATTTCATGGTGTGCATAGATGCATGTAAGGAGGGACTGGGAGGAGTTCTCAACCAAGAGGGATTTGTAATCTGTTATGAATCCTGAAAGTTGAAAGAGCATGAAAGGAATTATACCACTCACGATTTAGAGCTAGCAACAATCGTCCATGCATTGAGGAAATTGAGAAATTACCTCATGGGAAGGAGATTCGAATTGAGAATAGACCACAATGGTCTGAAGTATTTATTTGATCAGTCGACTTTAAATACCAGGAAAACCAGATGGCTAGAGTTTCTATGTGAATATGACTTTGATATCAAGCATATCAAAAAGAAAGAAAATAAGGTGGCAGATGCACTCTACAGAAAAGTGCACGAATTACATGCTACAACCATTAGCATGTACAAGACTGAGATTAAGGATAGAATTTTGGAAGATGCAAATGTTGATTTTCACTACAGAGGTCTAGTAGAAAAGCTACAGTAGTGTGAGAGACCACAGACCTAGGGAAGTTACACCTTGGGAACTGATGGCTTACTTCTGTATAAAAACAGAGTGTATGTACCCAATGTCTGAGAATTGAAGCTAGTAATTCTAAAAGAAATGCATAATGTGGCTTATGTTGGACATCCTGGATATCAGAAGACTGTGACAACAGTCAAAATCCATTACTTTTGGCCAGTTCTGAAGAAAGAAATCACTGAATACATCGCCATATGTATGGAGTGCCAGAAAGTTAAGGCTAAGCATAGGCACCCAGCAGGGTTGCTGCAACCTTTACCCATTCCTGAGTGGAAATGGGAAGTGGTGACAATGGATTTTATCACAGGATTGCCTAGAACAAGAAAGCAGCATGATTCAATCATGGTGGTGGTGGACAAGCTTACAAAATCTGCCCATTTTATTCCACTGAAAACCACTCAGAAGGCAGTAGATGTTGTTGATATCTTCTTAAAAGAAGTGGCACACTTGCACGAAATTCCTAAGACAATTGTGTCTGATAGGGACCCAAAATTCACCTCGAATTTCTGGAAAGGATTATTTAAGGGATTCAGAATGAATCTAAACTTTAGTATAGTGTATCGTCCTGAGTCTAATGGTCAGACAAAAAGGGTGAACAGAATAATAGAAGACATATTGAGAATGTATGTGATGGATAAACCATCAAGGTGGGAAGACTACCTGCATTTGGTAGAATTCACCTACAATAATGGGTATCATACATCATTGAAGATGAGCCCATTCGAAGCACTTTATGGAAGAAATTGCAACACTCCAGTGAGCTGGGATAATCTAGCTGATAGAACAGTAGTTGGGCCTGATCTGCTCAAAGAGATGGAAGACCAAATGATAAGAATTAAACAGAATCTAAAAGTTTCCCAGGACAGGCAGAAAAGTTACATTGATAGTAACAGAACCCACAGAGAATTCAAAGTGGGTGACCAAATTTTCCTGAAAGTGAAAACTAATAGGAGTTCCCTGAAGTTGGGAAGTTGCACCAAGTTGGCAGCAAGATTTTGTGGGCCATTTGAAATCCTGGAAAGGATTGGGCCAGTTGCATACATGCTTGCATTACCTTCATCTATGACTGTACATAATGTGTTTCATGTTTCACTGCTTAATAAATATATACCTGATGCTAATCATGTTATCAATTGGAATGTGATTCAGGTGGAACCAAAAGGTATCCTGCAAGTGCATCCTGTGCGCATATTGGACAGGCAAAGTAAACAGCTCCGGAATCGAGCTATAGAGCTTGTAAAGGTCCAGTGGACCTGGTACGGTCCTGAGGACGCGACATGGGAGCATGTAGATGCTATGCAAGCAGAGTACCCACATCTTTTTGAAAATTTTGAAAAGCTTGCAGAGACAGTGTAAGGTTGCACTTAGGACAGTGCAGAAATAAAGGGAGGGGGATTGTAGTGTCCCCAAGATCGAGCCCTTTGTAAGTTTGATGTATGAAATGAATTGTAAATATGTGTTATAGGCTGGTGAGCCAAGTTTGTATAAGTCGATGGGCTTATGTGATTGTTAGGCCAGAGAGCCTAAGGGTTGGAGGCCAAGGGCCTGATTTTGTACCTGTATGTATGCAACACATTAATAAAATATAAACACCGCCACGTGCAGACCGACCATGATGAATGACTACGTATTGCACAAAAATGTAGGGCGACCTAGCGGTTATAGTATTGCCGACCAATGATGAACAAATCAGGAATGTGGGTTTTGTTCATGCTTTCCCCCTCCAGCTACTGAGCTACCGACAACTCAGTTTCAGTTGTTCAAGAGGGCGATTATTGGCTTGCTCTGTTTTATCAGTTAGGGCATCATTTATTGTAATTTTCCAAAATTAGAAGTGTTTCGACCCTCCTATGGTCGACCACTTGGTATACAAACGTTATAAATACCACTGAGGTGGTTAGATGATTGTTAAGTAGCATAAGCATTATAATTGTCAGTGTGATAGATAGAAAAATGATTTTACTCTGTTTTAAGTTTTTACATTCCCAAATTATGCCAAAACTGGGTTTTTGAGTTTTTATGATGAATTTGTCTTGTTGAGCGTGTGGTGTACTTTTAGAGAGTCACCATGACTTGCTGGGGGGCCCAGCAGTAGTCTGGTAACTGTCTTCATGTTTTTTTATGCATTTCATAATTTAATTGTTCTCTTTATTTTCTGTACATGCATTTTTATTGTGTTAATTAGTTTGTTGTAGTTTAATTGTTTTGATTCTCTTTTACAGGTTAGAATGATGAGATGTGTTAGCATGCATTGATCTTGTAGATTAGGAACAGACTTGCAAGTCTCTATGCTAACCCCATGTACAACTAGATGTTAGATTATACTTTGATTTATGATTTTATAGTCAAGTTTAAAACAAAGTTTTGATTAGAATAGAACAAAGTTTTTATTTGGGTCCTCTTCGACAAGGATTTGATGAATGGATAGAGTTAATTCCAGTTTTTAATTATAGCTTGCTTATCTCATTTTTATATAGATCTTGTTTAATTAGTTGTTGGTTAATGTAGATTGTTAGTTTACTTTTCAATATCATAGTTTAATTTATGTTTTTAATCATTTCTTTATTGCAGTTTGAATTGTTAGAATATATGTAGCATAGTTTCATTTATGTAATTTCCTTTCCTAGAATTAAATTGCAATTATATTTCTTAGTTAATGGTTGAATATGGTTTTTCTTATGTAGTATAGAAGTATAATGATGATCTCATTATGTTGTTGATGGTTTATACATGAATATGAAGGGTATTTAACATTTTTTTGTCATGGCTAAACTCTCATTGGATTGTTTAATCCATACCTTTCACTTTTCCATTGAGATTAGTGTTGAGCTTATGTCACTGGAATTGTCCTTTGTTGTCAAGTGCCATAGAGATATAATTCGACACCGAAGACATCTACACAACCACCAACATTATATTTTAATTGTCATAGGTTAAAAGATAGTTCTCCCATTTTCATATATTAAGAAATAGTTTTCTTGCTTTCATAGATTAAAAGAAATAGTTTTCCCACTTTCATAGATATAGTTTCTTCCTTTCATAGATTAGATAAACTTTTACTGTTGTTGTAGGATAGAAAGAATTTTCTTTGATAGATTAGATATTAGTTTTCTTATCATAGATTAAGCATTAGTTTTTTTTTTTTTGTTTGTTAATTTGTGCAGGACCTGCGATTAACCTTTGTCTTGAGAAACCGCGACTCAGGGGCATCTAAGCCGTCAAAATCACCCGGGGATCGCACTCGGCCTGAGCCACACCAACCCTTAACATGGTTGGATTTTTTGTCCCCGCGGGTTTCGAACCGGTGACTTTAACATCACGGAGTGGCTTAACAACACACTCCGTCACCGACTGTCCTACACCTCGGGGACAGATTAAGCATTAGTTGGTAGTTCGTCTTGCTTTCAATAAAATAGATTTCCTTTCATGCATTAGAAATAGTTTTGCATTAAGCATTTAGTTCACTTTCCTCTTAGGCTAGATAGTTGCTCAATGAGAAGTTTTAATTTGATTTCTTGCAGTAGTTAGTTGGCTTTTATTACTTGTCTATTTTCTTTAGTAGGTTAGTTAGGTGTCTTTACTTACTTGTCTATTGCTTTAGTAGGTTAGTTAGGTGTCTTTCCTTGCTCGTCTATTTGATTTAATAGGTTAGATAGGTGTCTTTGCTTGCTTGCTTATTTATTTTCTCTCATAAGGTAGTTGCTCATTGAATGTAAGTTGGCAAGTTAAAATAGTTTGCTTTTGTTACTTGCTCATTATTATGCTTAGTACTTTGCCTTTGCTTATTGTTGCACTAGTTTTCTTTGAATAGGTTTTTTTACTTGTTTTCTTAGAACTATCCATCGATCCTTGGCCCAAAAGTACTTAGGTTACCTAGTTTCAAGTTGATTAGTAGATTTTTCTCATTAGATAGTTTTGCTTGAGTAGATTAGCCTTAGATAGCTACCTTCCGTAGTTAGACTATACTCCTACCAGCCTTCTACCTTTGACATATATTTTCCTACAACTCTAATTTTACTTGGCCCGGGTTGACAATTTAATTAGGGGTTTTTACTATGTTTTTAGTGCATATATAACACCCATCACAGGACACACAGGAGACATGACTCAATCCACAGGTTTTCCACTGGATTTTAGAGCTTATGACAAGGAATCAACACCAAAAGTCGAACGTAGACTCAAACAGTTTAGACAGAGGATGGATCGATTTCTCAATAATACATCACAAGCTTCGGTTTTAGATCTGCGTGAGGCATACAAAGATCAGACACATCAGCAACACCATTCTGGTTTTCATGGTGCATGAGAAGAAAATTAAGCAGAGGTCGATCAAAGACTCAAAAGAGTTCAAACAGTGGATGAAAGAATGGGGGACGAACATAGAGACCAGATGAAATTCATGATCTCAAACAGTTGACGTCAGAATGGAGGACAAACCCCCATCATGGCCCAATTCTTGGGTTAAATTGCACGTGCTTGGGCCGACACATGTCTCCCATGAAGTTGCATGCACTCCATTAAGTATGTGTACCCTTTTTCACACGATGGATCTGCATGTGTTGCCTCTCCCAAGACTTAGGATAAAAACATACCTTTCACAACACTTTGGAATAATAATAATTTTTTATTCCCAAGGACTTAAGCCCCTAAACTTAGTCCCTCTTTCCAACCTTGTATCCCCCTTTCTCTTAATCACCTTGTGGAAGCTTAGTCCCCCATCACTCATTCTTCGTGGTCGGTATGCACCCAGTGATGTTTAATCTTTATTAATGTTCTGCATAATTACATATACAAAAACAAGCTCTTGGCCTTTAACACTTAGGCTCTCTGTCCTAATAAACACAAAATCCCACCATCTTATCAATACTCGGCTCACCGGCCTACAAAACATGATTTACAATTCATAAACATGATCAAAATACATAAACATGATTACAACATGGCTCATCCTTGGGGATATTACAATCCCCTCCCCTCAATTTTGCACTGTCTGCGGTGCAACTTTTACACAGCATCAACAAGATTTTCAAAATCTTCAAAAATATCTGGATATTCTGCCCACGTAGCATCTTCATGTTCCCAATTCGCATCCTCGGGATCGTACCAAGTCCACTTGAACTTTACAATCCCTATGGATCGATTATGGAGTTGTTTTCTTTTTCGGTCCAATATGCCCACGGGATGCACTTACAGGACACCTTCTTGCTCCACCTAAATCACATTCCAATCGATTACATGATCAGAATCATGTATACATTTCTTAAGCAATGAAACATGAAACACATTATGTATAGTCATGGATGCAGGTAATGCAAGAATATATGCAACTGGACCAATCCTTTCTCAGATTTCAAATGGCCCACAAAATTTGGCTGCCAACTTGGAGCAGCTTCCCAGCTTCAGGGAACTTCTATTGGAATTTACTTTCAGGAAAACATGGTCACCCAATTTAAACTCTCTGTGGGTTCTTTTCTTATCAGCATAACTTTTCTGCCTGTCTTGGGTAGCCTTTAAATTCTTCTTAATTTTTAGCATTTTTTCTTCCATTTCCTTGAGCAACTTTGGCCCAACCACTGCTCTATCAACTGGATTATCGTAGCTTAATGGAGTATTGCACTTTCTTCCATGAAGTGCTTCAAATGGGCCTATCTTCAACGATGCTTGATACCCATTGTTGTAGGTGAATTATACCAAATGTAGGTAGTCTTCCCATTTCGATGGTTTGTCCATCCCATACATCCTTAGTATATATTCTATTATACGATTCACCCACTCTGTCTACCCATCAGAATTAGGATGATAGGCTATGATAAAGTTCAGATTCATTCCAAATCATTTGAATAACCCTTTCTAGAAATTTAAGGTAAATTTCGGGTCTCTGTCAAACACAATTGTCTTGGGAATACTGTGCAATCGTGCCACTTCCTTCATAAAGATGTCGGCAGCATTCACTGCCTTGTGAGTAGTATTTAACAGAATGAAATGGGAAGCTTTTGTAAGCTTGTCCACTACCACCATGATTAAATAATGTTGCTTGACTGTTCTGGGCAATCTTGTGATGAAATCCATTGTCACTACCTCCCACTTCCACTCAGGAATGGGTAAAGGATGCAGCAACCCTGTTGGGTGTCTATGCTCAACTTTACCCTTATGACACTCCATACATCTGGCAATGTATTTAGAAATATCTTTCTTTATACCTAGCCAAAAGTAATGTCTCTTGACTGCTGCCACAGTTTTTTGATATCCAAGGTGCCCAACATAAGGCATATTATGCATGTCATTCAAAATCACAAGTTTCAAATAATGGACATTAGGTACAAAAATTTTGTTCTTGTACAGAATTATTCTATCAGCCCCTAATTTATAATTCTCCACTTTTCGTGGCATCTTACCTTGTTGTAGCTTTGCTACCAAATCTATATACTACAAATCTGTATTTGCAACCTCCAAAAATTTTCTTTTAATATCAGTTTAGTACATGATAATGGTTATATAATGTAATTCATGTACTCTCCTACTGAGTGCATCAAAAAATTTATTCTCCTTCCCTTTAATATGCTTGATATCAAAATCGTACTCACAAAGAAACTCCAACCACCTACTCTGTATAGCATTCAAAGTTGGTTGATCAAACAAATACTTCAGACCATTATGGTCTGTCCTCAATTTGAAACTTCTTCCCATGAGGTAATGCCTCTATTTATTTAGAGTGTGTACTATGGCTGCCAACTCCAAATCATGAGTTTCATAGTTCCTTTCGCTCCTTTTCAACTTCCTGGATTCATAAAAAATTACAAATCCATTCTGACTGAGGACTCCTCCCAGGCCTTCTTTGCATGCGTCTGTGAACACCACAAAATATTCATTTGGGTTTTCAATCCTCATGATTGGAGCACTGGTTAATAGTTGCTTCAATTGCTGGAATCTTCTCTCACAATCCTCTATCCACTAAAATTTCTTCTCTTTCCTTTGCAAGGAAGTGATAGTGTGAGCTATCCTCGATAACCCCGTGATAAAAATTCTGTAATAACCAGCTAGACCCATAAAGGATCTGACTTCTATCACATTCTTCAGTGCTTACCATTCTCTCATGGCATCAATCTTCTCAAGATCTACATCTATCCCATCCTTCGAAATAATATGCCCCAAGTAATGGATCTTCTCGTGATAAAACAAGCACTTTCTCAACTTGGCATATAATTGGTGCTCTCTTAGCACCTACAACACCATCCGTAGATGTTGTTCATGCTCTTCCTCCGACTTGGAATACACTAGAATGTCATCCAGGAACACTATGACAAACTTGTCTAGATAGTCCCTGAATACACCATTCATTAGGCACATAAAAAAATGGGTGCGTACGACAGCCTAAACAACACCATTGTTAACTCATAATGACCATACCTTGTTCTAAAGGTGGTCTTGTTGATATCTTCATCCTTTATCTTTAGTTGGTGATATCCCGACCTCAGGTCTATCTTCGAAAATATCTTCGCATCCTTCAACTGATTGAAGAGGTCATCAATTCTTGGCAAAGGATATTTGTTCTTCACCATTACTTTGTTCAACTGTCTGAAATCGATACACAATCTCAACGTCCCATCTTTCTTCTTCACGAACAGGACCGAGGCTCCCCAAGGTAACACGCTTGGACGTATATACCCCTTTTTCAGAATCTCTTCAAAATGCAATTGCAACTCTTTCATCTCTGGCGTAATCATTATGTAAGGAGCTTTCGACACTGGAGCTCTTCCAGGCATCAAGTTTATAGAGAAGTTGATCTCTTTTTAGAGGTAGTTTAGGTACCTCCTAAAATACATCTTCAAAATTCTTTAGTACCGCATGATATCCAATCTTTGAGACCTCATTATTAGATGTTTCCTCCACATGGGCTACAAATAATTGATAGCCTTTCCTGTAGGACTTCTTCAGTTGTATTGCTGAGATTTCTCTGATAGCAACAACTCTAGGAATTCCTTGGACTGTTTTCTGATTTCCTTCCTCATCCAGGTAAGTGAATTCCTTGTTACGATATTCAAAGATGGCATGGTGTTGGTCCAACCAGTCCATCCCAACTAGATAGTCATAAGAACCTAAAGGTAGAAAATTCAATTCATCCTTTGTTCTCAGTCCATTCATGTCCACTGGATAGGACTTAACTAACTCAGTGACTTTCCTCTTGGTTCTTGTCACCAGCTGCACTAACCAAGAATTTTCATGTTTTCTTCTTGACAAATGAAAACTTTCCACCACTCTAGAATCTATATAAATATGGCTAGCCCCTGAATCAATTAAAACAGTAAATGGTTGGTTGTTAATCATACCTTCCACTTCAATCATGTGCGACTGATATTCATCTTTCTTGTTGTCCAGGGCTGCGTAGATCCTGGGCATTCTACTGCCCATGACCTCCATTGTTTCAGCTTGCTGAACATTATGAACAACTCTCACTTTTCCAGTTTTATGGGGACAATCTTTGTACTTGCAGTTCCCTTGACAACCCCAAAACTGAATGGGCGTCTACCTTGGCCTTTGTTTCCCTATGTCAGCCATTCTCGGCTCTCTAAATGATGGCTGTACTTGAGGACTGTTTCTAAAAAAGGGTGGCTTAGTTCCCTTCTTCCTCTGATTCATTTGTAATTTCTTCTTGTCTTCCCAAGTCTTTCGGAAGGTAGGCTTCTCTCTTTGCTGCTCATATAAGCATTTCTCTCTTCTTATAGTTTCTTCCATGGTATTAGGGTCATCATACTTAATCTTGTCACCAATGAAAGGTGGTATTCCACTAAGATACCTTTGAATCTTGACAGTTTCATCCTTGATGAACGAGACATACTTCAGTAATTCCAAAAACCTTCGTTCATACTCATCAATGGCCATGCTACCCAGTTTGAGTTCAAAGAACTCTTTCATCTTTTTGTCATAGTATCTTTTAGTCAAGTATTTCTTCTCAAAATACCTCTTGAATTATTTCCATGTGATATATTTCTCTCTAATGTGTTGTACCTTCACAATATATTCCCACCACATGGATGCTTTTCCTTTCAGTTGATACATCGCAATTCTTACTTTTGCATAAGAGGAATAATTCTATAGTTGGAAATATTTCCTCATGCCAAGAAACCATGTTTCGACATATTCTTCCTTCTTTTGTTCTCCATCAAACGTAGGAGGCTTAATCTTGTTCATTTCTCCCTTCAGTTCATCCACTCCAGATCTCCTGTGCTTTCTGATAGGAGATGGACTTGAACTATTGTGTGCCTTCCTCTTGGAGCGACCTTGGGAGTGATGATGGTGTCTACCAACACTCCTTGATCTTCTTCCCTTAGAAGTCTGATGACTCCCTATTTTGATCGAGTCTCTCTCCTCATCCAACTTATTTTCTATTCTCTCTGGACTCTTCATCAACTTTAAGTTGAATTCTCCCTGATGTTCCTTATCTTTCGTGAGATTTATGCTATCTTCTCAGTGAGTTTGGGCATCTTTATACAATATTTCAATGAGTTTCATCATATGCTCTTCCTTATCTATCTCTTCTCCATGCCCATTGGAGTTTGACCCTTCAACTCCCAAATGAACATCCATCCCTTTAGCTTTGTTCTCTGAACTAGAATCATTCTATGTCTCTTCCATTTCTTTTGCACTCAGTGGAAATTCTATTCAGTTATAGCACTCGCTAAAATTCTACAAACACACATCCAGACAACCGAAATTTTCCAGGCCATCATTCCTTAACAAATTCCACAACATTCACAAAAAAATATGATTACAGAAAACACTCAGATTTCATGAATTTTTTGAGCTCTGCTCGTCTCTGTAACAATTTCATGCCTTAGACTTTTTCTCTTATCCCCAACCCCTATGACCAGGTGCTAGATCGATAAGCATGTACTCAGTCCTTCAGTCTCGAAAATTTTCAAAGCACAACACAACAGTATCTTGGAGTTATGAGTTACCGAACTCGCGAGGTAGAGTGTATCAACCATCCACGTCTATCCAACATCCTACGATGGACACAGACTATGGAACGTCAAGTCTCTAAGTTTCAGGACTTCGGGAGTTCGGAGCTTCAGGACTTAGGTTTTTGGAAGCTTTCCCACTTGCTTCCCTTTCAATCTCCTTAATTACAAACTTTCAGCTTCTCTATCCTCCGAGCCCACATAGTACAACTATTGCCAACTAAGGCGATGGTAGGTGGTATGCCTAGAAAGGTCCATGTCACCCCAGGCGACATCATCTGGCCCCACCACATCTACCCTTTCACTTCAAAACTTCGGGCTTCAAAAGTTTGTGCGTCATCACATTCCCCTTCTCCCGATTTCCATAGTTTCGAACTCTCCCTAGATAATCGATGGTCCTTATCTCTCCCGCAACCAATGGTCAAGATCCACTTTGTGATTTCTTGCTTCGAAGGTTTTCACTTCTCTTCACTTTAAATATTTCGATCTGCAAACTCTGAAGGATTCTCATGAATAACCCGTGTGCAACTTTTCCAAGATCTAATGGTTAAGATTCTCCCCTCAGATATATGGTGTAGATCTCTTCTGGGACTTCAGAGCTTCGGACTTCGGAATTTTGTGCCTCAGGGAACCCCTCTTCTCCCGATTTTCGAACTCTGAAAGGCTTCCAGGATAACCTTCCTACACCTTCTCTGGATCTAACGGTCGTAAATGTTTTCCTCTCCTTCCGAACAGATCCTACGGCTCCAACATCCCAAGTGTTGAGCGTTTTCTCTCTGTGGTCAAATACCATGTCATCTATGGTTTTATTCTACCTCTACTCCTTCTGAGCTTCATAACATGACCAAGTAACCCCTTGGGACTCAGAAGCATTCTAAGGTTCGAAATTGGTTCCATTGAACACCATTTCCACTCGAAACCTTGGGTCCAAACACCACTTATCTCACCCATCGAGACTCAACATTGAAACTATGGCTCTGATACCATACTGTAATGTCCCCGACCATCAACCTCACTGTCGGGAAACACTACTACATAGAAACATTCTCATAGTTATATATATATAACTTGCATTAAATAAAATTAACACATTTAACTAAACAATACAGAGTAATCACAGGATTACTGCTAACATACATAAATAATGGAATTAACAATCATTCATAATTGCAACGGAATACATGATAATATTGCAAGCATCACAGACATGCATTTTAATTAAAATTAAACACATAATAATACTTATCTTTGAAACTGTAGTAACTCCACCAACTATGTGTAGACCTTCCACGAACCTCCCAGCCTTATACCACGCTGCTCATCACGGTTAGTAGTGGGTCACTCCCAAGTTGGGGCTAAGCTCCACCCAAGGTAAGGGAATCCTAGACTAGGCTAAGTTTGAAGGAAAACTACACAGAGCAACTGGAAGGAATCTCTCTAGGAGATTTCTTATGCCCACTAATCACAGACTCTCATTCCCCACATGCTTGTTCCACCTGGGAGTATACACCTTCACAAGAATAGTCCATCGGTGCTTCACCTCCCTATATGGGTCTCGAAAACATGCCAAATCAATAATTCTCAGAGCTTCGTAGCTGGTGCTGGACTCTCTCTGGGAGAAAACCACTTCCCAGCAAATTCTCTCACCTAGAGAGAGTCACTCACATGCCTAACAACCTTCCTCTTCAACCACGATCCTGACAACCCGATTCTTCAACTAGTTTTCAACTCAATTCTCACAATTTCATAATAACAGCAACAACAACAACATTCGATTAACACACAGGTGACAACAACACCAAGAAAATTGGGTGTGGACGTACAAAAATGACAACAGTCCACTAAGACGCAGCATGGTTCAGGTAGCACATAGAACAACAACCCAAACGATTAAGAATGAACTTGGATTTGCAGTGTGGATAAACTGGGTTCACATGACACACAGGAGACACGGCTCAGTCCATGAGTTTTCCACTGGATTTCAGAGTGCATGACAAGGAATCACCGCAGAAGTCGAACGCAGACTCAAAAGGTTCAGACGGAGGATGTATCGGCTTCTCAAGAAAAAATCAGAGGCTTCGGGTTTCAGAGCTGCATGAGGCATACATAGATTAGATGCATCGACAACAATGTTCTGGTTTTTAGGGTGCATGACAAGAAAATTAAGCAGAGGTTGATCATAGACTCAAAATGGTTCAGACAACAGACAACAGAATGGGGGATGAATGCAGAGACCAGCCATAATTCATGGTCTTAGACAATCGACGTCAGAAAGGAGGACGAACCCACATTAGAGCCCAATTCTTGGGTTAAATTTCATGTTTATGGGCCGACACATGTCACCCATGAAGTTGCATGCACTCAATCAAGTATGCATACCCTTTTGCACACGTTGGAGCTACATGTGTTGCATCTCCCAGGACCTAGGATAAAAACATACCTTTCACACCACCTTGGAATAATAATAAATTATTATTCCCAAGGACTTAAACCGCTAAGCTTAGCCCCTCTTTACAACCTTTCATCCCCTATTCCCTTACCCACCTTGTGGAAGCTTAGTCCCCCATCACTCATTCTTTGTGGTCGGTCTGCATGCAACGATGTTTAACCTTTATTAATGTTCTGAATAATTACATATACAAAAACAGGCTCCTCGCCTTTAAAACTTAGGCTCTCCGACCTAATAAACACATAATCCCACCAGCTTATCAATACTCAGCTCACCAGCCTACAAAACATGATTTAAAATTCATAAACATGATCAAAATTCATAAACATGATTACAACAGGGCTCGTCCTTGGGGATATTACATGTCTTTCCTCAGAGATTCAATGATACTTGATTCTCAGGGACAGGCCACGTGCCTCTCTCAGATAGGATGCCATATAAACATGTAATTGTGGGGCCTCTTAGAGGTGGTTTGGGTTCAGACTGCATTTGGGTCCTCAATCCACCATATTTTTCCACGTAGCACATTCACCATAACATGGTTTCAATTGCGGGACTAATCAAGAAAATTATCACCTTAGCATGTTGCATCCCCACAATGGGTTGTGGCCATAGATATGATCTTGATCTATAATATGGGAATACCTTCTAGATTTAGCTCCATCGCCCCATATGTCTTCCCACCAACTTCAAAATTGGCCAAATTTTACCTTGGGGCAGGGGCATTGTTTGGATGCTGAACAATAACACTTATCGGAGGATGATCTGTCACTTCCATGCTGATGTGTCACGGATGGAGAGGTGACAGGTGTCACTCAAAAACAGGCTAGAGGCATGTCTGATAATGATTGAAAAGAGTTCCACATGTCAAAACCATAAGGGTGCCACCTGTCTGTGCTAACGACTGCCACACATTTGGCTCTCCAGGGCTTGGTGGCTACCTCCTGTTTACCTACTCCTTCTTCAATGTGACCTAGGTTCATGACCCTACACAATTTCATGATTGCAGGTGCGACTAAGAGTGGTTTGAAATAAAACGTATTTTGTCCCCGCAATTCACCATGAACCACCACACATCCCTTTCCCAAAACAATGGTTCTGATTGTGGCCCGCCCTCAATCTTTTAAAACCCGAGCTTCTTCCAAACCAACAATTGAGTGTGACCATCAACCTCATGATATTGGATTAGGATTCACGATCAGTGGATCAAATCTTCCCTTTGCAAATCAATGGATCAGATCTTCCCCTTTCGAATCGATGGTTGAGATTTGTTTCACGATTTAGGCTTTGGACTTTTCAAACCTCAGACCTCCTTTTCCTCTGAGAAAATCCCCAAGAAACATGGATATGATTACATGTGGCCCTTGTTTAACAATGGATGAAATCCCTTTGGGTCTTTGGAGTCCAGAGAAATCAAATCTCAAACCTTGTTTGCCTTCAGTGCTTTTACCCGGAGCTGGCAATCTATTGACGTGTGTCCTCTTGAATCGAACGGTCGATACTGAATTCATACCTTTATCCAAAATTCACAGATTTATGCCACATGTCCCTTGGATCCTCCTTCGAGTAAATCCTCTACAGTGTTGGATCATATGACGCGTGACTGTCGCAGATTGACGGTTGAACTCCCTTCGGGACTTAGGCCATCGAAAAAGTCAAATTTCAACCTCGTCTGCCTCCAAACAAAACCTATGAAGCCAAGGATATAGTGATGTGTGGCTTCTCACAGACTAACGATTGAGATCTATTTGGGACTTCGAGACTTCAGGCCTTCAACATTCTTAACACTCCGGGACTTCGACAAATTTAACACTAAGGGATCCACCTCCACGTGTCTTCTTGCTTTGGATGGCTCGGATCATTTCAATATTTCAACCTTCAGATCTTCGGGAACTTGGCATGTTTCTCATTTCAAGACTCCCAAAGAAAAATTCCCAAAGAAACGTATCTTATGACGCATGGCTTCTTAATTTGGATGGTCGAGATCCATTTCAGAACCTTTAGCATTTCGGGGCTTCCGGAGATGCTACTGCCAAGATCAACGGCTCCTATCGATTTGAGATCAAAGGTCCATAACTAATTCGGGAGTTTGAGCCTCATCTCTTCAGGAATTTCATCCACTTTTCACTTCAAAACTCCCGAATCTAACTTCCCCACACCCTTGGATCGGATGCCACCTATCCCCCTCAAGATCAATGACTCATGCTCGCTCCAGGACTTGGGACCTCGTAACTTTTTCCCTGGTGCTATACTTCGTGCACTTTTGACATTCCTAAATCTCGTGAGCCATTGATATGAACTACTCCTGGAATCTCCTCCACTGAAAGATTAAAACTGCCTGTTGCTTTTAAGCCCGAAATGGGTTGCTTTTAATGTTGCATTTTGTGTCCATGGCTGTGGCCTGCGTGAACAAGGATTTGAACAACTGGCTGTGGGCTGGGAAAACAGGGAGACCAGTGAATGGAAAAAGGATATGAGTGTTCATCCTTGGAGAAAAACAGAGGGTATTGGGGCTGTGATTTTTTTCGCTTAAGATATTGAGGGAGACCAGGGCACAAAAACAAACAAGGGCACACAAAAAACAAATTTACATGTCGAAAGGGTGCAAACTTAAGACTTGTCGATTCAAAAAGGATAGAGATAAGGAAAAATTACAGACTTGGGTATATCAACACACACCTATGGCCCTTGACAACCTTATGTGATAACATTTGGCTCCACAAGGGATGGCATGCTCCCTACGAGCTACCAAGAACATGCAGCTCCAATGCCTTAGTTGTTGGGCTATGGATTCTAGCTCAAAATTTTCTTTGAAGAAAACCGGGAGATATGTACACTACTTTACTAAAAATGAAAACAAACACATGGGATCCAGAAGGAGATTATTTATGTACACTCCTAGACTAACTGAATTTTACAAAGTGTTAGGTGAAAGTGGACTTCCACTAGAGCTAGTCAAGTAACCTCCTAACTGAAAAATTATTTACTCTGTCACTGATCAATAAAAGATAATGAAACTGTGACAGCAAATCAATTACATTTTTTAGTCCTCCTCCTAGTGTTGAAGGAAAGATAAATTTTGGAGGATACAATACCTGGAAAAAATGCCACTTCATGTACTGCCCTATAGGGTCATATAATAGGTGACAAAACCTACTGGGTTGGTAACTTAAAACATGCTTTGTATTATGGCTTCTCACCTCTAGCTCAATTTCTGTGGCAAGCACAGGTGAGTGAAAGGCTGATGCAAGCTGCTAATCCACTTTTTCTTTGTTTGCTCCGATAACATCTGCTAGATGAGGGAAAGGGATCTCTTTGTGTATAGAAATGACTAGATTCTTCTCTTTAACATGTTGTTGAATGTCATTTTTGGACACATGATGGCTGATTTCCACATCATAATCCGATTCATATCCATCATACACAGGCTGGTTTCTTCCCAAGTCAACAAAATGTGATGCAGGGATCTTATCTTCTTCATCTGAATACTCATCAAAGATAGGTGATCACACAACTCCTTTATTTTGCACAAGAAAATGAGAAACCTCTATATTATTCTCTTCAATCCCAGGTGAAAATACATCATGGGGAACCTCTTGAAGGAGAAGAGAATAATCCTCCTCCACAACCATCTCTTATTTTAAATCTGAGATAGCAGGTGTAATAGGGGAAGAATATAATGCATCTATGGCTATGCAATCATCAACACTATCATCAATCATATCTGGAAGGCCTTCTTCTTGGGAAATATAAAGAGAAAAGATTTCATCCATAACTGCAAAATACTCGATTTTGTCCTTACCTTCTATTTTAATTAGATCTTCACCAGACTCATCACACAAGAAAGACTATATCATCTGTTGAATGTAGACTGCAAACTTCTTACAACAGTCACCCAAAATAAGATGAGACAGGTAACTCTTCTCATAATATGCATTGAAAGCATCGTGAAAATCCTTCAAAAAATGGATACTAGCAGCAAGGAGAGACTTACACCATTCACTAGCATCTCCCTCCAAATAAAATGTGAACATATTGACCAAGACATCCTAGTGAACAAAGTCATTCTCAAGCATGCATCTATGAAAATTGAATAAGTTCTTAACAGTATCGTCATGCTCGATTCCTCTGAATCTTGAAAGATAATCATCCCATTTATTTATATATGGCACTGGATGTGGATAACCAGCTATGGATGAGAAATTGAAAGGGGAAAATCTCAAAGCCAAGTTATATGAGAGATGTGGCTCCCCATTTTCTCCTTCATGGTTCTCCCCAAGGTCAGATTTGCAATCATCAAAAATAGGAACCATGGAGAAACTTTGCTCTCCATCGTCTTCGTTGGGATATCCATAAAAAATCATTTTTTCTTGGTTAGTATCCAACATGACTTCTTCATCATAAGAAGGGATTCCAAGAACATCTGTTTCCAGGACCAGAATATCCTCTATATTTTCTTTGTAAGAGAGACAAGCAAAATATGCCTTCAATTCCTATATTCTTGTAGAAAGTGATCATATCAACTCCATCAGCTCCTCTAGGGGATGTCCCTCATCCTCACAGATTTTGCAAGAATGAACTATGTCCCAAACTCCATCTCTATACTCCTCACAATAGTTATGACAGATTAACTCAGAGGAATAATACCTTTGACAGTGAGCATTGAAAGTTGTATGAAACTGTTCCAGGGAGGAGATGTTAGTAGGGGGCAAGGAGTGATACCACTCACGATAATATCCCGCTAATGAGTACATAAACATCTTCAATAATACATCTTCATGATATATCTCCCACTGATGCATGAGTTCATGAAACTCATGGAGATTCTCAATAGGGTTGTCATCTTTATGTTCTCTAAATATGGGAAAAAAATCACCCCATTCATCAATAGTAGGAATAACATTTGGAAAACCAGGAACAACAGAGAAATTGAGAGCAAACCTTCGAGCCAAAATGCCTTCCATCTAAAAATATGATTTATTAAAACTGTGGAGTCGCCACTGGATTCTTTAAACATGGAGTCATCAGGTGAATGATAAGCACTCTGAAAGTGTCTGGTCTTTGTTCACCATCAAAGGCCAGATCTGATCATTGTCGTTCTCCAAGGGAACTTTTCAATACGGGACAACGGCTAAAATCCTTCTTGAGAAATATTTCCTTTCTTGATAATATTATCTGGGTCAACTTCAAGTGTAGCCAGAGGCTGTTGTGGAGTAGACCTCATGTGTCTTCCTTTCAGAGCCACAACTAAAACAATGGAGTCACTAGGTGCAAGCTACAATCTTCAAGTCACTGATATCTTATGCACCTTCAGAATCATAATTCCTTTGTCATTCTTACCCGGGGAAATGTCTTCAATTTGTTCCCCGCAACAGCGCCAAGAATGCTAGCATTGAGAGTCACCCCTAGATTGTGGAAGGATACGCCCAATACCCATCAGAGTTTTTTGTGGATGTTGGTTTTATATGAGTGGAGGTCAAAGGACAAAACATAATATATGAATGATGTTCAACACGGAATTGGACAAGAAATGCACAGGGAAGTGAGGGCCACATCAAATTCAGTCAGTGAATTGAGTTTAAGTGTGAGCAAAGGGAAGACTTAGTGAGAAAGGTGAACAAGAGTGTTATGAGGATTAGGATTTCAATCAGGTTGGAGAAGAAAAAATTAGACTCAAGATCGCTCTTGAGCTTAAGCTTCAGACATTGAAATATGTCCAAACAACATAGTCACAACATCACAATGATCAATCCTACATCACAATACAACTACAACAACTCGCCTATATCCTCCATGCTCGAGCCATTCAGTGTAAGAGGGGAAACGATAACAAGGGAGCTGAATAAAACTGATCATGATACCATTGTAGTCAAACCTACATTACAACATCATAATAATCCTCGACTGGATCCTCCATGCCTGAGTGTTTTAGCACAGGTTTTATAGAGAGATGAAAATAAGATGACTTCTATTCGCATGAAAGTCTCAAATTTGGTACATAACCAGAGAACAGTTCTAGCATCAAAAAATTATTAAATAGGGATCTCTGCTCAACCAGTTGACAACCTTAACAAAATATAAAAAATACTTATTTATACTCAGAACAATTCGCCACTACCAGGAGTGTGATCTAATCACTACATTCAAATAATTGTGTCTGTGATTTCTTCTGTCAGACTGAACGTGCACCACTCTGTCAGACACGAGCTCAGATCGACATGGGTTTTGTAGGAAAATATTCCCACAGGGGTACCATGGGCCAACGGTTCAGTCCCCATGGTCAGGCCTTCCATGCGTTCCATTTATGGAGTGACCTCAGGTTTCAACCATCATCTCTATTTTCATTAACTGCCTTTCATCAGAGATTGAATGAGAGTTAATGCTCATGGAGTGGCCACATGTTGTTCTTGGATAGGATTCCATATAAACATGTAATTGTAGGTCCGATCAGAGGTGGTTTGGGTTCAGACTTCTTTTGGGTCTGTAATCCACCATATTTCTCCACGTAGCACATTCACCATACCATGGTTTCAATTGAGGGACTACTCAAGAAAATTATCGCCCGAGAATGTTGCATCCCCGCAATGGGCTGTGGACGTAGATCTGATCCCAATATACAATCTGGGTGTACGTGAT
This sequence comes from Picea engelmannii, assembly GCA_009831015.1. Lineage (NCBI taxonomy): Eukaryota > Viridiplantae > Streptophyta > Pinopsida > Pinales > Pinaceae > Picea > Picea engelmannii. The sequence continues at coordinate 496,716 of ML779681.1, read as the reverse complement.
AGATTTAGCACCATCGCCCCATATGTCTTCCCACCAACTTCAGAATCGACCAAATTTTACCTTGGGGGAGGGACTATTGTGAGGGAAATCTCCTTACGGACTAGCAAATAGGGTTATGCTTTGCATGCAGATATGACCAAGAGAAAATATACTTTCTACCTTCATCCCCAAACTTAAATCCTATTTATTTTCAGTAATACATGGCTAGATCAACCTACCTCGTTCTAGGCGTTTGGTGTCAATCCCTTGTCACACTTAATCTTTTGTTCGCAGTTCTCCATTCCAATGCTGACCTGCATACAAGACAAGCAACAACTACACATGCATCTTACCTATAGACTAACATGTTAGAGATTCAAACATGTACTTAAAAAATGATGAATAACTCATGAATTGGGATGGGAAAATCATTTCCTTTATTAATTTGAATGAGTCAACTTACAAAAAGTCGAGACAGGCCACCGCTCCACGAACCTGATCCTAGGCTCCTCTTCAACTATCCTCCAACGTCTTTGCCTTATTTCTCTTCTAGCACAAGGAAGGATAAAGGGTTGGGACAACGAGAATATGCAAATGGGCAGAGTTTCTTTGCTATATTTTTCCTCTTCCAAATGGGACCCCTAGCCCTTCTTTTATAGGTTAGAAGAAGCTAGGTATTTGGATGAACCCTCAGCCATGCATGGCCGGGAGTTTCAGTTACCTCACCCAGAGTTGTGTGTTCCATCGGAAACTTTCCTTTTTTCGTGCTTTTGTCAGACCAAATGGGTTGTTTGAGGTCAGCTAGCGTGTACAGGTATGCAGTAATGGAGTAGGGCACGTGAGCCTTTATAAAATAGGATTTTTAAAGAGTTGTTCAGCAGAGCTTTGGCAACGAAGGGATCTGAGATGGCCTGATGCCAGGTAAGCATGTATGGTGAAATTTAGGGTGATAACATATGCCCCCTAATGTGTGAGGTCAGAAGAGAATCTGATGGCCGAAATACATTACCAATCTTTACTGATGTGCCGAACGATTGAGCCCAGGGATTAGGAACCAAGAGGCATTGTCTACAAAATAACAAATGTCTCACCGAGGTGGGCATACCCATGCTTGGGATAAAATAGAATCATGGCTACCAATCAAATACATTGTAGATCCATGTCATATAATTATATAAAGAGTAGCCGTGAACAATACACAATGGAGCTACATATCGAAATCGAAAAGATATACATATAGAGTATCCATCTTCTAGAAGCTGATACGGCCTGATGGCTAGAGATGAGATCTTCAGAGCTCGAGCAACTACTTCAAAATCTTCAAAACTCGGGTAGGAGTGTAATATGAGTGTGCGAATGCACTACCCAGAGGTCTTCGATGGCTCGTCGGTCATGGACTTGATGATCAGACTGAAGGCTTCATTGATTTTGAATAAGGACTTGATTGGACATTCAGGATGGTCGGGTATGAGGACAAGAGACAAATTATAGAGGGGCCAACTCAGGCTTGGTGACAAACTTCCCTTGGACAATAGCACAAGAAATGATGAGACTCAGGCAGCATGGCATTAATCATAAGTCTATGAAGCAGGAGGCAATGCAAACTCTCCATATGTTTGGAAGGATAACCAAATGGTGGAGGACACAACTCTATATAGTGAGAAAAAACTTCCTAAGGTCGTACTACATCCCATAGTCTGATAAACAAACAGACAGATGTGCTTTATCCAAGGGCGACTCATTATGCTGCCAATAAATAAAATAACTTTTCCTTCCTCTTTTTGGGGTATATTTTATTTTGTTTTTGTCTTTTTCAATAATTTTGGGAAAAAGAATAAAGGAATATTACGTTACAAGGGAGGAATGAGTGTTGCAAACATACAAGTTCAAGGCACAAGGACAAGACTGATGTTCTAGTATAATGATACTCGGGAAAAATCCTCTGAGGGCCAAGGGTGTTAAGACGCATAAGAAAATTGTTACAAGGCTGGCATATAAGGTATGCAAACATGGTTAATAAAACACAAAATGGTAACGTCCTTCGATGTAAGTTTAACAAGCCCAGAGAAGCTAAGCTCAGTGATTTTTCATATTTAGAGAGTCTGAAAAAACATAAAAGGAGACTCCATTGGAGTACCTTTTTCAAAAATAGTCCAGTCAGTTCGAAAAAAGGGTAAACTAGCACCGACAAGATGTCTATTCAAAACCATTTTAACGAGTGTGACGAAGACAAGATCACTCGGCCATTTTTTCATTTTTAAGGAGTCTGAAAAAATCTTAACTATGGACTCCATCAAAAATATTCTTCTGAACCATTTTAATGAGTGTGAAAGAATAAGGTCACTCGATGATCTTTTCAATTTTAGGGAGTCTGAAAAGATCTTAACTATGGACTCCATGGCAGTTCCTTCTTCGTAAGTTTAGTCCCTCAAGCCCGAAAAATGGATAAAATTATACCTGAGAGTACTCTTCTATAGAGCTAAAGTTCCATAGAGTATACCTTTGTTCGTACGGTTGATCGTACGAACTAAAAAAGGGGTAAACTACCGCCGGACAGACATGACTTCAAATTTCAGTTTAATGAGCATGAAAGGCCACAAGATCGCTCAATAATCTTTTCATGTTTAGAGGGTCTGAAAAGGGATTAAAAGAAGACCCGTTATTTTTTTATTTTTTTTTGGGAATCCTGAGGGTGAGGTCAAGAGTGAAGAAGAATCATGCAAATGAGGCTCAAAATCATATTCAGGAAAAACTACAAGGACTCCGGATCCTATAGTGTTTTTAGGGGCAACATGAATACCATAATGCAACCAGGATCTACCTAGGGCATTCATGTTCCGGTAAGCTCTACCACCAAGTTGTGACACTTCTAAAGCAAAGATGATGGTTCTGTGTCACAACCTGATGGGATCGATCCTATGGTAAAGGAAAAATACAACGAGATACAAAAATTAGGGTAGAAACCTAACCTATATGTTCAAGTTGATCGTCGAAAAAAAATTCCACGGACCATTGAAAAATACTCAAAACTAAAAAAAAAAAAGGGTCCCAATACCCGATCGAATCCCTCCTATGCAACTCCTGAATCACACTAAATGGCTTTTGGTATAAAGAAAATGATAAGGGAGGCCAAAAAAGTGACAAAAAGAGGCCAAAAAGTCTATAAATAGAGGCTAGTAGCTCATTATCACCATTTCTGATTTAGAAATTGACTCTGGAGCCAAAATACCCCCTTTGATTAAAGTGGTGATTCAGGGAGCTACAGTGGACAAAACGAACTTTTGTCTAAACCAAGTAAGTACAAACTCCTTTATCTTTCATTTTATGTCTTTATTTATGCATTGGGTTTAATATTTTAGGGGAGCATCGACCTTTAAAAGGTCGGCCCTAGGTCCACGCGGCCTGTCTCAGGATAGGCCGTGTGTACATTCAGGTAGAGTAAACAATGACCATGTGTACACGCGACTGTCGCCAATACAGCACGCATGGGCCCCCTTATTGAATGCTAAAGACACAAAAAGCAAGGGTTTAACTCTCTTGAACCTTTTTGTTTTGCAGGATGTATGTCCATTAGAGAGAAACAGAGCATGAAGAGGTGAATGAGTTGGTTAGGGAAGACCCCAATGTTGTGGCTACATTGATGCAGTGTGGGTTACTCAAGTTTTTTCTATGTCCTTTCATGCAGGCACAACCTAAGCTACTGAATGCCTTGGTTGACTACTGACATCTGGATGTAGAGGCATTCATGTTAGAGGGGCAGTCACTGATGCCCATGGTCAAGGACATTTACTTTTTGACTGGCCTCTCTACGAGAGGGGAACTAGTCAATTTTTGAACTTTTCCTGCAGGGCCGCATAACATAGAGGAATTGATAGGTCTATACTGTGCAGCTGATACGGACCATGCAAGAACAAAGGTGCCTATAAGCAAGATCACTAACCTATCACTACAGGAAATAGTATTGCTTATTGGGAAAATTACTAGTTCTGCGACTCTACATCAGGCGTCCTGCGCACAAATGAACTATGTTGTCCAGTGCTTAAATGCACAAGTTTTTTATTGGAGTACCACTTTGCTTGAGTGCATGAAGAGGAAATTGATAGATTGTCGTTTGTAGACACATAGGAACTTCGGGTTGGGGACCATTCTGTGTTTGTTCTTTTTTGAGAGAGTTCAGAGTTTTAGTCCTCGAGTAGTGGTACAAGGACACCAAGCCTCTCTTCCTATTGTATGTAGATGGGCAGTACTACTGCCACGACAAGGTGGTGGAAGGACCAATGAGACCTTCGATGATGAATTTTTTGCATGGCTACCATGACAGATACTGGTTATGGAGGACTACCCTTGCCTCTGAGTGTGCCGACTAGCACCATCTGCATACCCAACGAACACCTCAGAATCACTTGACATCTACCACAGTGGTGAAAGATAATATCAACGACACGTCCATAACACTAAAAGAAACTAAAAAGTAATAGTACAAAGACTATACATATGTTACAAAAAGTTACCCACAGTGACCTGCCTATGAGTAATACTTCTTGAAGTAGAGCCCATTTCTAAGCTCCGCCAAAGCATTCCCTTCAAAATCAACCAGAAAATAAGCGCCCTTTTTAAATACCTCTTTTATGATGAAAGGTCTGAACCACATGGGTTTGAATTTGCCTGCCCCCGGGGGGTCCTTATCTTGGTCATATACCAGGACAAGGTCGCCTTTAGAGAAAATCTGAGGATGAACGGACCTATCATATTGACACTTGAACTTATGTTTGTGAGCCTCATTGGCTAGGGCCGCATCACGACACTTCTCATTGAGCTGCTCAAGGTATACTAACCATTCTTCAAGTGGAGAAGTGTCTGGCAATAATTGTACTACCAATTTTAAAGACAAGATCTGATATTCGATGGGAAAGACTGCCTCCAGCCCGTAAATGAGTTGAAAAGGTGAGAAACTGGTTGCAGTCTTAATAGATGTTCGGTAAGCCCATAATGTTGAGTATAACATCAAATTCCAATTTGACTTGGCGGAGTTGATAGTGCGCTGTAGAATAGTCTTAAGAGTTTTGTTTATAGCTTCCACCTGCCTATTAGCTTGGGGGTAGTAGGGTGATGAATGTTCTTGCCGTAACTCAAGCTTTGATGCTAATTTGGTCATCATCTGATTCTGAAAGTGACTTCCATGGTCAGTGACAATCTCCCTCGAGACGCCGAACCTTGCTATGATCTGGTTGAATAAAAAGAGAGTTGCAGTCTCTCCATCATCTTTAAACATTGGCATAGCTTCGACCCACTTTATGAAGTATTCTACAACTACGATGATATATCGGTGCCCCCTTACCGAAGGGGGGTTTCAAGTAGTGTAATCAGTCCCCGACTTGGTGAAGGGACCAACTGTGATGACAGGAAACATGGGAGTGAGATGTGCCCTCATCTTCTGAGAGAAGATTTGGCATGGATGGCACTTCTTGACCGATTCGATACAATCATTGATAAGTGTCGGCCAGAAGTAACCTGCTCGTAGAATCTTTTGGGCTATTGCCAACCCAGACAAACGACTACCACAAGATCCGATATGGAAATCGTTAAGCACGATAACTGCTTCCTCATGAGTGAGACATCGGTGTAGGATGCAGTCTACACCTCTTCGATATAATGTATCATCGATTATAAGATAATTCTTAGCCTGATGGCATATGCGTCAATGCTCATCACGAGAAGCAGTGGTGGAGAACTTCAAAGTATGGATATAGATAAGTATATCTCCATACCAGGGATCCAAAGATGTGATCAAAAACATATCTCCCCAAATAGATGATTCTTCAGGCACAACGTCACCTGACTCTATCGAAAGTTCTGAAATAAGTTCTGCGAAGACCAATGACTTTTTGGACTTTGCTGAAACGAAGTCTAAGTCAAAGTCTTGGAGGATGACTATCCATCTCCTGATTTTTCTTCCTATGACCCGTCGTGTCAACATGTACTGGAATGGATTCACGACAGAAATGACAGTGGTCTTTTGAAATAGGACATAATGACGGAACCATTGAACAGCATGAACTGCTACCAATGCAAGCTTTTCAATATGAGAATAATTAAGTTCCGATCCTATGATGCCTCGGCTCAAGTAATAGATCACGTATTATGAGAACAAGTCATCTTCCTGAACTAAAACCATGCCAATGGTTGACTCTACTGCAGCCAGATATAATAAGAAATATTTATTATAGTCAGGTGGCCGGAGCAGAGGGGCAGTTGTGAGGGCATGTTTTAATGCGTCGAAAGAGCGTTGAGCAGCATCATCCTAGTAAAAAGGAATGTCTTTATTTAGTAAGTCCATAAATCCCTTGGTGATCTCGGCATAGTTGGCGATGAAGCATCGTAAAAAGTTCGCCTTGCCTTGTAGACTATGAAGTTGAAGGATTGTGCGTGGGGGGGGGGGCAACTGGATTATTGCCTCAACCTTGAGAGGATCGACCATGATCCATGTTGTTGACACTATGAAACCTAACAATTGTCCTGATGTTACGCAGAAGATGCACTTGTTTGGATTTAGGCGAATCCAAAAGTAGCGACAACATTCGAAGATAAGTCGGAGGTGTGTGGGATGATCTGTTCTCTTGCGAGATCGCAATGCTAAATCATCTAGATAAGCCTCGACTATATGCTTGAGGTCATGAAAAGAAAAATCCATGGCCCCTTGAAAGGTGGATCCAACATTTTTGAGACCAAAAGGCATTTTATGATATGCGAATGTACCCCACGGGCAGATGAATGTCGTTTTGTGTTGGTCTTCAGGTTTGATTTGAATTTGGTTATATCCTAAAAAAACATCCATGAAAGAAAAGGCTTCGCAACCCGCACATTCATCAATGATCTGGTTGATGAATGGTGTGAAAAAATTATCTTTGGGACATGCCTTATTCAAATCACGGAAGTCGGTACATACACAAATCGTGCCTTGTTTTTTTTTGACCGACACAACGTTTGACACCCATTGGGTCAAATGGATAGGATATATAAACCCAAATTTCAACAATTTCTCAACCTCAACCTTAATGGTTGCTGCTTTCTTAGGATTAGCTGGATGAAGCTTCTGCCAAATCAGCTTGGAATCAGGAAACGTTGTGATTTCATGTTCAACTATTCTTGGATCGATGCCTGGCATTTCCTTGTAAGACCAGGAAAAAACGTCGTGGAATTCTTTGAAAATATCTGTGTATATTTGAATCTCTTCGGGGGAGTAGTCCACTCCGATGAAGACATTCTCCACATCGCCGAGGTTTCAAGAGATATTGATCGGTAAGGTGTTATCGGTAGTTTCCATATTAACCTTAGCATAAACCTCATGTGTAGATAAGGGATTAATAGGACAAGACTGATCTCCCGTCATAGTCACAGTGAATTCTCCTGCTTCAATTCAGTTTAACTCTGGGAGAAAGTATGATCTGTGATGAAGATCTTCCCAGGGTTTATCCAGACTAGTCATTGCTTCAATTATTGCTTCATCAGAGGGAAATACTAAGTCTAATAAATCAGTGTGAGCAAGAGAAACCTGAGCCCAAATAGGCTCTAGGAGAGGATATAACTCTTGTGCAGTAGCTGGATTAGTGTGGGATGAATTTTGTTGGACTAAAGAGTACGCTACTTCAACTGCAGACAATGGCACAGACATGCCCGGATGCCCTGTCCCATCCATCATGGTCGACAGGGAAGGAAGTGTCCATAGATCATCGAAGTAAGTCGTGCGAAATGATAAAAATTGAAAAATCCCAACCTTATGGTGATTGGATATAAACTTGATATCGCCTTGAGGGGGCAGGTAATCGAAGGTACCCATCAAAGATGGGCACAAACCAACCCCTATGTTGAATACACTTGGTTGAGGATTATCAATCATTGGGACTATGGATTCCCCCAAAGTAGGGTCAGGTCTACAGAAGGACAATTGGTCGATGGTCACTATCCGGCCCTCGTGTGGAAATAACAAGACCCGGAAAACTGTAGCAACCACAACTTGCATGACATAATTCCAACTCCTTCCTAACAAGAGATTATAGTCGAGGGGAGCATTGACTACCTCTACTTCGACACACATGGTCTTCCCTCCTAACTACATGGGGAAAGAAGGAACGATACCATGTGGTCGGAACAAACGACCGTCGAAAGCGGTGAGGAGAGTGGGTGACGAAGAAAAAATAGGCTAGCCAACAGCCTTGCAACATGCCAACGACATAACGCATGTCAAGGCGCCCTCATCAACCACCATGCGGAAGATATTCTGAGTAAAAGTTTTCATGGGATAAGCCACTACTATCTGAAATGCTACGTGGTAAGGTAGACGATGTTTTAAGTCGTTTGTATCCAGCATGATTGTACCCGGATTACAAGTCTCGATATATCCTAAAGCAGTTAACACGGCTTTCCTCTGGGAAGGGCAGCTTTGGAGGACCTCCAAATAGGACATTGCAAAAGGGGTTTGTGATAAATCCTCCACCACAGAGTAGTTCTGGGCGGCCCTTGCGTTTGGGTTATGAGAATCTTTTTTAAATTCACCTTTGGGAATGCATGTCATTGTTTCTTCCAATGCCTTCTCGATCTGTAGAGGAAGAGATGGGGGCTCAAATTCTTTACCCTTCTCAGAAGTGCTTGGTTTACTATAGTCGTGTGCTCTAGTCGATATAAAAGCATCACCCTTAAGCATATATACGTTCACGGATGCAGGGTTGTTCAGAGGTGGACAGGGTTCTTGGCTGCCCCCTTCTGTGCTTGCAGAGGCTTGGGTTAGATTTTGCCCATGTTGAAATGGATTGGTTAACATAGCAGGTTGTTGCTACGTCACAAACTTTTGGGCTTCTGCAAGTCGAGGACATAGATGGGTTGGGTGGTCTTCCACGCACAAGTTGCATGGATACCTCACCTTCCATTTCTCAGTGTTGTCCCTGCTAGCATTATCGGTGGGTTTTTTATCCCCCTTACCATTCTTTCATTGTTTTTTCTTTCCTTCAGGCTATTGGGTGGCCTTTGGGTTAGTCGACTGCACTGTGTGTACCTCCGATGTTTTGGTAGGGGGAGCAGCCAAAGTAGTGGTTTGGCTGGCCACTGTGTGTTGTATAGATAATTGTTGCAACTACTTCATCAATTGCTCAGTGGGATTTTTTTGTGCCGAACCAACAATACCATTGGCATGTGGTCCAGCTCTCTGTCTATTTTTATCCAGTATTAAGCGTGGTGCATCTGGAAAGATGTTGTATAATAAACCGAACTGAGAATATATGAGCTCAAATTGTTGAGCTCTCATGATGGCATCTTCTTCGGAGAATACACCCGATGTTGCGATGTCTTTGGATAACTACGGGACCAAAGAATTAAGGAACCACTCAAGAAGGAATGCTGGTGGGACTGGCACCTTAATGAGACTCTTCCGACATCTCCATTCTCGGATGTGATCAGAGATATGGTTTGCTATCGTCTTCTCGAAATTGGCCAGCACCTCTGTGCTAGTGTCGTATCTCATAGATAACTGAAAATGGCTTAGGAAATCCATTGCCAACTCACCGAAGGAAGAGTATCTTGAGTGATCAAGCTCAATGTACCATTTCGTGGCACTCCCAAAGAGAGTACGTTGAAACAATCGCAACTGTACAGAGTCATATTTCAATGAGTTAGATGAGCACCACAGACAAAAGGTAGTCACATGATCTCCTGGATCTTCGTTAGGCTTGGCTTCAAACTTTGGAATGTCTGAAGGCAACTTCGTCGGCATAGGAGGCCAATGTGAATCGTGACAAATGGGGTCATTCAACAACCTTGTCAAATCAGGCAAGTGCAAAGTTGCCAGGAAGGGTAGTTTGGGTTGTTGGTGATAACCTGGGAAAAAGGGGCCTGTAGTTTGACTGGCACCAGGTTGCCAGGAAAAGTTTGGCTGCTGGCCCAGATTCTGGTAGAAACTAGGGCCCTGGCCAGCATATGGAATTTCCATATGTGGAGACATCATCGGTTGACTGCCCAAATAGGACATAGATGGTTAGGCATGCATTGCATTCGAAGGACTTTGGGAAGGGTTGCCCCATGCCAGTCTTGTGGGGATAGGCATAGTAGTTTGTCCGGGGTTCTATTGATTGTGGAAATAATTACCCCAGATTGGCATTCCGGATGAGAGAACAGATCGCTCCCAAGAATTCCATGGCCCTGCTGCAGAAGAAGTTCCTAGGTTTGCCCCCTGTGCAGGAATAATACCCTGCATTGGAGTAGATTGTCCAAAATTGGGGTTGCCCCCAGTCGGGAAGGTGGATGACGAGAAGGCATTGTTACCAAATGTTCCATCCAAATAAACCGATGTCAAACCTATAGGCATATTATGCGAAGGTGGTCCTTGACTCCCCGCTCCAAATAAACTATGGTATGTAGGTTGCCCGACGAATTGTTGATGCGAGCCACCGAGTGAAGGGGACGAAGGAGGGATATGACCTCCTCCATAAGGGAAAGCGTTAAAAGGAGCAGGAGTGCCCCCCATTTGAGCTTCCAAAGGAGCGCTAGAGCTCCCTACCCCCAGACCTAAAGTCTGTAAAGTGGAGTAAGAAAGTATAGGACTTGTACCCGAACTAAGCATCCCATATGAGAACGGAGGGTCTGTCGCACATGGTGTGAAAGGGCTTGTGGCCGCTGCCAAAGATGGGATCGGACCACTATGTGATGTAGAATTGGCTGAGACCATGGTGGCTTGAACCGATGATGGTGGGTTAGGAGGCAAAGACTCTCCTGTGGTGACAACCATAGTGGGAATTGAAGAATTCCCAGAAGGAGCAACAACATTTGTTTCCATTGTTGTGTGCAACACTGTCTGGCGTTCGTAAAATTGAACTAGTATGATGAAAGGTGCCAAGAAATCAGTGGTTGCGGTTTCAACCAAGCCAAGAGAATTTTCTTCAAGTTCCAAAAAGGTCGATTCCTCTAGATGTTGGTCAAGCACAATTTCTTGTAACCTGGTGGCTTCAAAAGACCCTTGGTGGTCTAGCTTTCACCTTAAAGGTGGCAGGGGTGGCTCCAGTGTAACCGACGACAAGCCAAGAAGCCTTCGTGACCGACAGAGCTCATGATCCTCCATTGTGTGAGAATATCAAAGACACTCTAGGGTAGTCTAAACGTTCAAAATTAACACAGACTAAAAAAATCCCTAGAAGATAAGACGGGCAAACACTAAATTAATTGGAAGAACAATTACAACAACCAACACTAGAGAAACTTACCAGTGCAAGTGCAACTCAAACATGGAAGCACCCTCTAGGTATACTCTCCAAAGCATGGCCCAATGTCTATCCTAGGTACCGTGGTATACCCCCACAGTCACCTGTGTATGTCCTTAAAAAAGATAGGCAACTAGGTTGCCAGCGCGCGAACAGTCACCAGGCGGGTACAGTCGAAAGTCGGGTAGACCACAATGAGCAGGGTATTGAGCCCGAAACCTGTCAAGGGTATCGAAAGCAAGTGGTCTGGAAGACAACTGAGGACCTTGAACAGATTCGAGACCCATGAAGCCCCGTGGAAAATGCAATCGACGAAATCTCAAAACAAGGCCTCTATATGTTTTCTCCACTACGATTGGTCCAGCTTTGGTGGGGTTATCTCCGCTACCTTTCCGCACGCAACCTCGTGTTTATCCCCTATTTTAGAGGGGGGTCCCAGATAACTTCCACGATACTGGACTTATAGACTCCCTAACTCAGACTCCAATGTTTGATTTTAAATGTCCTTGAAGAGTTTCCTCTCCGACCTAATCCAAGGCCCTAATCCTGAACTAGTTGGTGAACCCTACAAACATAAAAGTCTAGTAAATTTTAGATTTAGCGTTATTTTTATGGCTTTGTCTTATGTCAAGGGGTATGAAAGTGAAACTGATGATGTGTAAAAGACGAAAAAAAAAAATAAAAAAGATGGAAACAAAAACTTTTACCGAATGCAAAATTTCAACAACTTTTCATATTTTTTTTAATTTTTTTTTTAATTTTCTAAGTTTTTGGACAGCAAACTCAAAAGAAATTTCACTTGACTACAAGCTACTTATGATCTAAGTAAACTGCAAAAACTTATGAAATAAACAACTTTTCCATGGCTAATAATGCAAAAACACACTCTTCAACCAAACAAGAAAATGAAAAGAGATTTTTTTATTTATTTAAATGCCTGATAAAGCAAAAAGGAAAAATACCAACAAGCAAAAAACCAAGAAAGATAATTCTGGCCTAATCGCAGATCGCAAAGAATCACGTCAAAAAATCACACACTAGCAATTTTAAAAAATGACTCTCACACTTGTCTAAAAACCCTAAAAAATTATTTTTTATGACCACTTTTAAATGAGAAAAATCAAGCTAAGGGTAAGATTAATCATAATCTACTGACTGCTAAGACAGAGATTCAAACACCTGAGAGGTATAATTCTCATCAAGAGAAAGGATGACTACCTTACCCTCAACAAAAAGTATTCTGCACAAGCACACTACTGTTAATCTAACAACAAGCGTGTGAATGCGAGCTGTATAGAGACAGAGGGGGTGTACACGCGGGCTGACCTTGTACAGGCTGCGTGTATCTCTAAACTCTGGGAAAAAATGAAAATAGACAACCCAAAACTAGGAAGAGACCACTGATATTGATAACCAGGATCCCTTGAAGGCCTGGACACTCTTTTTAATAGAAAAAGTAAATAATGTAAGGAAAAATCATAAAGAAAAACAATTTGAGATAAGACTGCAAACAACCAAGACTCGGAAAGAATTCTAGAAAACCCCTGAGAATGTCTGATTCTGACAGGGAAGAGGATGACTACCTCAAAAATTCTCTGGGCTCTACACGCTACTGCTAATTCTTCAGCTAACATTCACACGCGGGTTGTAAGAGAGTAGGGCGCAGGTACACATGTGTAGACCTTATTCAGGTCGCGTGTACCTTTGTTGGTCCCGAAAAAACACAGTCAAGAAAATCATAGAAATATGGTATGGAAAACCAGACTGTCTTCTAGCTCAGACTTTACAGAAATAAAAAATAAAAAAACAGCAAGAAAAACCAGTCTTTTTTCTAAAAACTACCCAAAAAATAAAATTCCAAGAACCCTAGAGACTATCTCCAGTATGGTCGCCAATTCTGTTGTGAGGGAAATCTCCTTACGGACTAGCAAATAGGGTTATGCTTTGCATGCAGATATGACCAAGAGAAAATCTACTTTCTATCTTCGTCCCCAGACTTAAATCCTATTTCTTTTCAGTAAAACATGGCTAGATCAACCTACCTCGTTCCAGGCATTTGGTGTTGATCCCTTGTCGCACTTAATCTCTTATTCACAGTTCTCCTTTCCAATGCTGACCTGCATACAAGACAAGCAACAACTACACATGCATATTACCTATAGACTAACAAGTAACCATGCGAGGTAACCATGTATGGTGCGATTTAGGGTTATAACAGGAATACTATTTGGAAGCTGAACAATAACACTTCTCGAAGGATGACCTGTCACTGCCATGCTGATGTGTCATGGATGGAGACGTGAAAGGTGTCACTCGAAAACAGGCTAGAGGCATGTCTGAGAATGTTTGAAAAGAGTACCACGTGTCAAAACCATAAGGGTGCCACCTGTCTGTGTTGACGGTCGCCATATAGTGAGAAAAAACTTCCTAAGGTCGTACTACATCCCATAGTCTAATAAACAAACAGACAAATGTGCTTTATCCAAGGGCGACTCATTATGCTGCCAATAAAGAAAATAATTTTCCCTTCCTCTTTTTAGGGTATATTTGATTTTGTTTTTGTTTTTGTCTTTTTCAATAATTTTGGGAAAAAGAATAAGGGAATATTACGTTACAAGGGAGGAATGATTGTTGCAAACATACAAGGACAAGACTGATGTTCTAGTATAATGATACTCGGGAAAAATCCTCTGAGGGACAAGGGTGTTAAGACGCATAAGAAAATTGTTACAAGGCTGGCGTATAAGGTATGCAAACATGGTTAATAAAACACACAATGGTAACGTCCTTCGATGTAAGTTTAACAAGCCTAGAGAAGGTAAGCTCGGTGGTTTTTCATATTTAGAGAGTCTGAAAAAACATAAAAGGAGACTTCATTGGGGTACCTTTTTTGAAAATAGTCCAGTCGGTTCGAAAAAAGGGTAAACTAGCACCGACAATATGTCTATTCAAAACCATTTTAACAAGTGTGACAAAGACAAGATCAGTCGACCATTTTTTCATTTTTAAGGAGTCTGAAAAAAGCTTAACTATGGACTCTGTCAAGAATATTCTTTTGGACCATTTTAACGAGTTTGAAAGAATAAGGTCACTTGACGATCTTTTCAATTTTAGGGAGTCTGAAAAGAGCTTAACTATGGACTCCGTGGGGGTTCCTTCTTCGTAAGTTTAGTCCCTCGGGCCTGAAAAAGGGATAAAATTATACCTGAGAGTACTCTTCTATAAAGATGAAGTTCCATACAGAATACCTTTGTTCGTACGGTTGACCGTCCGGACTAGAAAAGGGGTAAACTACCATCGGACAGACCTGACTTCAAATTTCAGTTTAATGAGCATGAAAGGCCACAAGATCACTCAACAATCTTCTCATGTTTAGAGGGTCTAAAAAGGGCTTAAAAGAAGACCTGTTATTCTTTTTTATTTTTTTTGGAGTCTTGAGGGTGAGGTCAAGAGTGAAGAATAATCATGCAAATGAGGCTCAAACTCATATTCAAGAAAAACTACAAGGATTCCAGAGCCTACAGTGTTTTTAGGGGCAACATGAATACCATAATGCAACCAAGATCTACCTAGGGAATTCATGTTCCGGTAAGCTCTACCACCAAGTTGTGACACTTATAAAGAAGAGATGATGGTTCTGTGTCACAACCTGATGGGATCGATCCTATGGTAAAGGAAAAATACAACGAGATACAAAAATCAGGGTAGAAAGCTAACCTATATGTTCAAGTTGATTGTCGAAAAAAAATTCCACGGACCATCGAAAAATACTCAAAACTAAAAAAAAAACGGTCCCAATACCCGATCAAATCCCTCCTATGCAACTCCTGAATCACACTAAATGGATTTCGGTATAAATAAAATGATAAGGGAGGCCAAAAAAGTGACAAAAAGAGGCCAAAAAGTCTATAAATAGAGGCTAGTAGCTCATTATCACCATTGCTGATTTGGAAATTGACTCTGGAGCCAAAAGACCCCCTTTGATTAAAGTGGTGATTCTAGGAGCTACAGTGGACGAAATGAACTTCTGTCTGGACCAAGTAAGTACGAACTCCCTTATCTTGCATTTTATGTCTTTATTTATGCATTGGGTTTCAGTTTTTAGCGGGGCATCGACCTTTAAAAGGTAGGCCCTAGGTCCACATGGGCTATCTCAGGATAGGTCACATGTACATTCATGCAGAGTAAACACTGACCCCGTGTACACGCGGCTATCACCAATACAGCACGCATGGGCCCCCTTATTGAATTCTAAAGACACAAAAAGCAAGGGTTTAACTCTCCTGAACCTTTTTGTTTTGCAGGATGTATGTCCATTGGAGAGAAAGAGAGCATGAAGAGGTGAATGAGTTGGTCAGGGAAGACCCCAATGTTGTGGCTACATTGATGCAGTGTGGGTTACTCAAGTTTTTTCTATGTCCTTTCATGCGGGCACAACCTAGGCTACTGAATGCCTTGGTTGACTACTGGCATCCGGATGTAGAGGCATTCATGTTAGAGGGGTAGTCACTAATGCCGATGGTCAAGGACATTTATTTTTTGACTGGCCTCTCTACGAGAGGGGAACCAGTCAATTTTTGAACTTTTCCTGCGGGGCCGCATAACATAGCGGAACTGATAGGTCTATACTTTGTAGCTGATACAGACCACGTGAGAATGCAGGTTCCTATAAGCAAGATCACTAACCTATCACTACATGAGATAGTATTGCTTATTGGGTGAATTACTGGTTCTGTGGATCTACATCAGGCGTCCCACGCACAGATGAACTATGTTTTCCAGTGCTTAAATGCACAAGTTTTTTATTGGAGTACCACTTTGCTTGAGTGCATGAAGAGGCAATTGATAGATTGTCGTTTGTAGACACATGGGAACTTCGGGTTGGGGACCATTCTGTGTTTGTTATTTTTTGAGAGAGTTCTGAGTTTTAGTCCTCGAGTACTGGTACAAGGACACTAGGCCTCTCTTCCTGTTGTATGTAGATGGGCAGTACTACTGCTGCAACAGGGTGGTGGAAGGACCAATGAGTCCTTCGATGATGACTTTTTTGCATGGCTATCATGACAGATATCGGTTATAGAGGACTACCCCTATGTCGGGATTGACTTTTCGAGAGACCCAGAGATACCAGTACCTCCTGGTGAGGCGCGAGGGGAGATGGGTGAGTCTCCACCTTTGTAGTTTTTTTTGTTGTATATGTAATTTTTATGTTGTTTGTTATATATATCATTTTTTCTTGTTATGCCAGAGTTTTTGATGGATATGTGTTTCGTTGTGTGTAGATGTGGGACCAGTGCGACTCGTTGACTATGCGAGGAACATGCATCATCCTTAGCCAGGGGCCACACCTACCACCGCAGGGGGACTAGCGATAGCAAGAGATCTTCCAACCGGGGAGGCTGAGAGGGTATTGAGATGGGTTGAGCGTAACTTCACTGTGCTTACTCACACAGTCCCGATGGTAGAGATTGAGGACCTACCACCATCTATGCAACCTCATGTAGTGGGGGCACCACAGACATGGGTCCGGTTGTTTCGATGTTTAGCCAATGCTGTGGACCAGTATAACAGGGCCCACAGGCCCTGACTTTAGCTAGACATTTTGAGGTGCCACGAGCACTACTTGTATATATTTTTTGAGGGCATAAGCCCTGTGACTCATTATCGGTCCTATTTTTGAGGCACTTGTGTCTGTCTATGTACTCTGGTTACTTTATGATATTATATATGGTTTTTTGGTCTTTTGTGTCTTATGAATCATGTGTGCAAAAATGTATTTACATGCTTATGTTAATGTTCTTTCATATGTGTGCAAGATGTCAATCTAAAATTTAATTAGCTAGAGTATCTGTAACTTGGTTTAATCTCCTAGGAACATGAAAATACGTAATATAGTCAAAGTTTCGTTCTAAGAGACATACCCTAAGGAATCTTCGGTGTAAAGTTGGATCATGAACCCAGTATACTCTGTTTAACTGAGACACAACTAGTTGAGCGTCGAGATAGACCCATAGATGAGAGATAACCAATAACAAAGCATCACGAAGCAACTCGATAACTGGACTATACTCGAAAACATTATTTCTGGTGTCACCTAATCATATCCCTCCAGAAGATAACAACTGGCCTTGAGGTGTAAATATTACCCAAGCTGCGAAGGCAAGCCTCTGAGTGTACCGACTAGCACCATCTGCATACCCAACGAACACCTCAGAATCACTTGACATCTACCACAGTGACGAATGATAATATCAACGACACATCCATAACACTAAAAGAAACTAAAAAGTAATAGTACAAAGACTATACATATGTTACAAAAGGTTACCCATAGTGACCTACCTATGAGTAATACTTCTTGAGGTAGAGCCCATTTCTAGGCTCCGCCAAAGCATTCCCTTCAAAATCAACCAAACAATAAGAGCCCTTTTTAAATACCTCTTTTATGATGAAAGGTCCGAGAAGTGTCTGGCAATAATTGTACTACCAATTTTAGAGACAGGATCTGACATTCGATGGGCAAGACTGCCTCCAGCCCGTAAATGAGTTGAAAATGTGAGAAACCGGTTGCAGTCTTAACAGATGTTTGGTAAGCCCATAATGTTGAGTATAACATCAAATTCCAATTTGACTTGGCGGAGTTGATAGTGCGCTATAGAATAGTCTTAAGAGTTTTGTTTACAGCTTCCACCTGCCCATTGGCTTGGGGGTAGTAGGGTGATGCATGTTCCTATTGTAACCGAAGATTTGATGTTAATTTGGTCATCATCTGATTCTGAAAGTGACTGCCATGGTTAGTGACAATCTCCCTCGGGATGTCAAACCTTGCTATGATCTGGTTGAATAAAAGGAGAGCTCCAGTCTCTCCATCATCTTTAAACGTTGGCATAGCTTCGACCCACTTTATGAAGTAGTCTACAGCTACGATGATATAGCGGTGCCCCCTTGCCGAAGGGGGGTTACAAGTAGTGTAATCAGTCCTCGACTTAGTGAAGGGACCAACTGTGATGACAGGAAACATGGGAACGAGATGTGCCCTCATCTTCCGAGAGAAGATTTGGCACAGATGGCACTTCTTGATCGATTCGATACAATCTTTGATAAGTGTCATCCAGAAGTAACCTGCTCGTAGAATCTTTTGGGTTGTTGCCAACCCAGAAAAAGGACTCCCATAAGATCCGGTATGGAAATTGTTAAGCACAATAGTTGCTTCCTCATGAATGAGACATCGGCGTAGGATGCAGTCTACACCTCTCTGATACAATGTATCATCGATTATAAGATAATTCTTAGCCTGATGGCGTATGCGTCGATGCTCATCAAAAGAAGAAGTGGTGGGGCACTTCAAAGTTTGGAGATAGATAAGTATATCTCCATACCAGGGATCCGAAGATGTGATCAAAATCATATCTCCCCGAATAGGCGATTCTTCAGGCACAAAGTCACATGGCTCTACCGGAAGTTCCAAAATAAGTTCTGCGAAGACCAGTGACTTTTTAGACTTTGCTGAAATGAAGTCTAAGTCAAATTCCTAGAGGATGACTATCCATCTACTGATTTTTCAGCCTATGACCCTTCGTGTAAACATGTACTGGAATGGATTCACGACAGCAATGACGGTGGTCTTTTGAAACAGAACATAATTACGAAACCGTTGAACAACATGAACTGCTACCAACACAAGCTTTTAGATGTGAGAATAATTAAATTCTGGTCCTATGAGGCCTCGACTCAGGTAATAGATCACTTATTCTGAGAACAAGTCATCTTCCTGAACTAAAACCATAGCAATGGTTGACTCTGCTGCAGCCAGATATAATAAGAAATCTTTATTATAGTTAGGTGGCCGGAGCAGAGGGGCAGTTATGAGGGCATGTTTTAATGCATTGAAAGAGCGTTGAGCAGCATTTTCCTAGTAAAAAGGAACATCTTTCTTCAGTAAGTGCATAAATCCCTTGGTGATATCGGCGTTGGCGATGAAGCGTCATAAAAATTTTGCCTTCCCTTGTAGACTCTGAAGTTGAAGGATTGTGCGTGGGGGTGGCAACTGGATTATTGCCTCAACCTTGAGAGGATCAATCATGATCCATGTTGTTGACACTATGAAACCTAACAATCGTCCTGACATTACGCAGAAGCTGCACTTGTTTGGATTCAGGTGAATCTGAAAGTAGCGACAACGTTCGAAGATAAGTCGGAGGTGTGTGGGATGATCTGTTCTCTTGCGAGATCGCAATGCTAAATCATGTAGATAAGCCTTGACTATATGCTTGAGGTTATGAAAAGAAAAATCCATGGCCCCCTGAAAGGTGGCTCCAACATTTTTGAGACCAAAAGGCATTTTACGATATGCGAATGTACCCCACGGGTAGATGAATGTCATTTTGTGTTGGTCTTTGGGTTTGATTTGAATTTGGTTATATCCCAAAAAACCATCCATGAAAGAAAAGCCTTCACAACCCACACATTCATCAATGATCTGGTCGATGAATGGTGTGAAAACATTATCTTTGAGACATGCCTTATTCAAATCACGGAAGTCGGTACATACACGAATCGTGCCTTGTTTTTTATTGACTGGCATGGGGTTTGACACCCATTGGGTTAAATGGATAGGATATATAAACCCGACTTTCATCAATTTCTCAACCTCAACCTTAATGGTTGTTGTTTTCTTAGGATTAACTAGATGAAGCTTCTGCCGAATCAACTTCGCATCAGGAAACGTTGTGATTTCATGTTCAACTATTCTTGGATCGATTCCTGGCATTTCCTTGTAAGACCAGGAAAAAACATCGCAGAATTCTTTGAAAAGATCTGTGTATATTTGAATCTCTTCGGGGGAGTAGTCCGCTCCGACGAAGACATTCTCCACATCGCCAGGGTTTCAGGAGATATTGATCGGTAAGGTGTCAGCGATAGTTTCCATATTACCCTCAGCATAAACCTCATGTGTAGCTAAGGGATTAATAGGACAAGACCGATCTCCCGTCATAGTCACAGTGAATTCTTCTGCTTCAATTCAGTTTAACTCTGGGAGGAAGTATGATCTGTGATGAAGATCTTCCTAGGGTTTATCCAGACTAGTCATTGCTTCAATTATTGCTTCATCAGAGGGCAAGACTAGATCTAATAAATCAGTGTGAGCGAGAGAACCCTGAGCCCAAATAGGATCTAGGAGAGGATCTAACTCTTGTGCAGTAGCTGGATCAGTGTGGGATGAAGTTTGTTGGACTAAGGAGTACACTACTTTAGCTGCAGACAAAGGCATGGACATGCCCGGATGCCCTGTCCCATCCATCATGGTTTACGGGGAAGGAAGTGTCCACATATCATTGAAGTAAGTCGTGCGGAATGACGAAACTTGAAAAATCCCAACCTTATGGTGATTGGATATAAACTTGATATCTCCTTGAGGGGGTGGGTAATCAAAGGTACCCATCAAAGATGGGCACAAACCAACCCCTACGTTGACGACACTTGGTTGAGGATTATCAATCATCAGGACTATGGATTCCCCCAAAGCAAGGTCAGGTCTACAGAAGGAAAATCGGTCGATGGTCACTATCTGGCCCTCGTGTGGAAACAACAAGACCCAGAAAACTATAGAAACCATAGCTTGCATGGAATAAGTCCAACTCCTGCCTAACAAGAGGTTATAGTCGAGGGGAGCATCGACTACCTCTACTTTGACACACACGGTCTTCCCTCCTAACTACATGGGGAAAGAAGGAATGAAACCATGTGGTCGGAATGAACGAACCTCAAAAGCGGTGAGGAGAGTGGGTGACGGAGACAAAACAGGTTGGCCAATGGCCTTCCAGCATGCCAATGACATAACACATGTCAAGGCACCCTCATCAACCATCGTGCGGAAGATATTCTGAGTAAAAGTTTTCATGGGATAAGCCACTACTATCTGAAATGCTATGTGGTAAGGTAGACGATGTTTTAAGTCGTTTGTATCCAGCATGTTTGTACCCAGATTACAAGTCTCGGTAGATCCTAAAGAAGTTAACATGGCTTTTCTCTGGGAAGGGCAGCTTTGGAGGACCTCCAAAGAGGACATTGCACAAGGTGTTTGTGATAAATCCTCCACCACAGAGTAGTTCTGGGTGGCCCTTGCATTTGGGTTATGAGAAGCTTTTTTAAATGCACCTTTGGGAATGTGTGTCATTGTTTCTCCCAATGCCTTCTCGATCTGTAGAGGAGGAGATGGGGGCTCATCTTCCTTACCCTTCTCAGAAGTGCTTGGTTTACTATAGTCATGCACTCTAGTCGATATAAAAACATCACCCTTAACCATATATACGTTCGCGGATGTGGGGTTGTTCAGAGGCGGACATGGTTCTTGGCTACCCTCTTCTGTGCCTGTAGAGGCTTGGGTTAGATTTTGTCCATGTTGAAATGGATTGGTTAACACAGCAGGTTGTTGCTGCGTCACAAACTTTTGGGCTTCTGCAAGTCGAGGACATAGATGGGTTGGGTGGTCTTCCATGCACAAGTTGCATGGATACCTCACCTTCCGTTTCTCAGTGTTGTCCCCGCCAGCATTATCGGTGGGTTTTTATCTCCCTTACCCTTCTTTCATTGTTTTTTCTTTCCTTCAGGCTATTGGGTGGCCTTTCGGTTAGCCAACTGCACTATGTACCTCCCACATTTTGGTAGGGGGAGCAACCAAAGTAGTGGTTTGGCTGTCCACTGTGTGTTGTATAGATAACTGCTGCAACTGCTTCGTCAATTGCTCAACGGGATTTGTTTGTGCCAAACCAAAAATACCATCCGCATGTGGTCCAGCTCTCTGTCTAGTTTTATCTAGTATTGAGCGTGGTGCATCTGGCAAGATGTTGTATAATAAACCGAACTGAGAATATATGAGCTCAAATTGTTGAGCTCTCATGATGGCATCTTCTTTGGAGAATACACCCGACGTTGTGACGTCTTTGGATAACTGCAGGAACAAAGACTTAAGGAACCACTCAAGCAGGAATGCTGGTGGGACTGGAACCTTAATGAGACTCTTCCAACGTCTCCATTCTTGGATGTGATTAGAGATATGGTTCGCTATCATCTTCTTTAAATTGGCCAACAACTCTGTGCCAGTGTCCTATCTCATAGGTAACTGAAAATAGTTTAGGAAATCCATTGCCAACTCACTGAAGGAAGAGTATATTGAATGATCAAGCTTAATGTAGCATTTCGTGGCACTCCCAATGAGAGTACGTTGAAACAATTGCAATTGTACGGAGTCATATTTCAATGAGTTAGATGAGCACCACAGATAAAAGGTAGTCACATGATCTCCTGGATCTTTGTTAGGCTTGGCTTCAAACTTTGGAATGTCTGAAGGCAACTTCGTCGGCACAGGAGGCCAACGTGGATCGTGACAAATGGGGTCATTCAACAACCTTGTCAAATCAGGCAAGTGCAAAGTCGCCGGGAAGGGTAGTTTGGGTTATTGGTGATAACCTGGGAAAAAGGGGCCTGGAGTTTGACTAGCACCAGGTTGCCAGGAAAATTTTGGCTGCTGGCCCAGATTCTGGTAGAAACTAGGGCCCTGGCTAGCGTATGGATTTTTCATATGTGGAGACCTCATCGGCTGATTGCCCAAATAGGACATAGATGGATGGGCATGCATTGCATTCAAAGGACTTTGGGAAGGGTTTCCCCATGCCGGTCCCGTGGGGATAGGCATAGTAGTTTGTCTGGGGTTCTATTGATTGTGGAAAGAATTACCCTAGATCGGCATTTTGGACGAGAGAACAGATCCCTTCTAAGAATTCCAATGCCCTACTGTACAAGAATTTCCTAGGTTTGCCCCCTGTGCAGTAATAGTACCCTGCATCGGAGTAGATTGTCCAAAAAAGGGATTGCCCCCAGTCGGGAAGGCGGCTGATGAGAAGGCATTGTTACCAAATGTTTTAGCCAAAGAAAATGGTGTCGAACCTACAAGAATACTATACGAAGGTGGTCCTTGACTCCCCGCTCCAAATAAACTATGGTATGTAGGTTGCCCGACAGATTGTTGATGCGAGCCACCAAGTGAAGGGGACGAAGGAGGGATATGACCTCCACCATAAGGGAAAGCGTTAAAAGGAGAAGGAGTGCCCCCCATTTGACCTTCCAAAGGAGCGCTAGATCTCCCTAACCCCAGAACTAAAGTCTGTAAAGTGGAGTAAGAAAGTATAGGACTTGTACCCAAACTAGGCATCCCGTATGAGAACGGAGGGCCCTTCGCACTTGGTGTGAAAGGGGTTGTGGCCGCCGCCAAAGACGGGATGGGACCACTATGCGATGTAGAAGTGGTCGATACCATGGTGGCTCAGACTGATGATGGTGGGTTAGGAGGCGAAGACTCTCCTGTGGTGACAAACGTAGTGGGAATTGAAGAATTCCCAGAAGGAGCAACAACATTTGTTTCCATTGTTGTGTGCAACACTGTCTGGCATTCGTAAAATTGAACTAGTATGATGAAAGGTGCCAAGAAATCAGTGGTTGGGGTTTCAACCAAGCCAAGAGAATTTTCTTCAAGTTCCAAAAAGATCGATTCCTCCGGATGTTGGTCGGGCACAATTTCTTGTAACGCGGTCTCTTCAATAGACCCTTGTTGGTCTAGCTTTCACCTTAAAGGTGGCAGGGGTGGCTCCAGTGTAACCGGTGGCAAGCCAATAAATCTTCATGACCGATGGAGCTCGTGATCCTCCATTGTGTGAGAATATCAAAGACACTCTAGCGTAGTCTAAACGTTCAAAAGTAACACACACTAAAAAAATCCCTAGAAGATAAGATAGGCAAACACTAAATTAATTGGAAGAACAGTTACAACAACCAATACTAGAGAAACTTACCGGTGCAAGTGAAACTCGAACACGGAAGCACCCTCTAGGTATACTCTACAAAGAATGGCCTGATGTTTGTCCTAGGTACCATGGTATACACTCACAGTCACCTGTGTATGTCCCTAAAAAAGATAGGCAACTAGGTTGTCAGCGCGCGAACAGTCACTAGGCGGGTACAGTCGAAAGTCGGGTAGACCACAATGAGCAGGGTATCGATCCCGAAACCTATCAAGGGTATCAAAATAAAGTGGTTTGAAAGACAACTGAGGACCTCGAATGGATTCGAGACCCACGAAGCCCCGTGGCAAATGCAATCGACAGAATGTCAAAACAAGCCCTCTATATGTGTTCTCGACTACAATTGGTCCAACTTTGGAGGGGTTATCTCTGCTACCTTTCCACACACGACCTCATTTTTATCCCCTGTGTTGGAGGGGGGTCCCGTATAAATTCCATGATATTGGACTTATACACTCCCTAACTCAGACTCCAATGTTTGATTTTAAATGGCCTTGAAGAGTTTCCTCTCCAACCTAATCCAAGGCCCTAATCCTGAACTAGTTGGTGAACCCTACAAACATAAAAGTCTAGTAAATTTTAGATTTAGTGTTATTTTTATGGATTTGTCTTATGTCAAGGGGTATGAAATTGAAACTAATGATGTGTAAAAGACGAAATCAAAAACGAAAAAAGACAGAAACAAAAACTTTTACTGAATGCAAAATTTCAACAACTTTTCAATTTTTTTTAATTTTTTTTTAATTTTTTAAGTTTTTGGACAACAAACTTAAAAGAAATTTCACTTCACTACAAGCTACTTATGATCTAAGTAAACTGCAAAAACTTATGAAATAAACGAATTTTCCATGGCTAATAATGCGGAAACACACTCTTCAACCAAACAAGAAAATGAAAAGAGATTTTTTTATTTATTTAAATGCTTGATAAAGCAAAAAGGAAAAATACTAACAAGCAAAAAAACAAGAAAAACAATTATGGCCTAATCGTAGATCGCAAAGAATCACGTCAAAAAATCACACACTAGCAATTTTAAAAAATGACTCTCACACTTGTCTAAAAACCCTAAAAAAATATTTTTTATGACCACTTTTAAATGAGAAAAAGCAAGCTAAGGGTAAGATTAATCCTAAACTACTAACTGCTAGGACAGAGATTCAAACACCTGAGAGGTATAATTCTCATCAAGAGAAAGGATGACTACCTTACCCTCAACAAAAATTATTCTGCACAAGCACGCTATTGTTAATCTAATAGCAAGTGTGTGAATGAGAGTTGTATAGAGACAGAGGGGGTGTACACACAGGATGACCTTGTACATGCCACGTGTATCTCTAAACTCTAGGAAAAAATGAAAATAGACAACCCAAAACTAGGAAGAGACCACTGATATTGATAACTAGGATCCCTTGAAGGCTTGGACACTCTTTTTAACAGAAAAAGTAAATAATGTAAGGAAAAATCATAAAGAAAAACAATCTGAGATAAGACTACAAACAACCAAGACTCAGAAAGAATTCTAGAAAACCCCTAAGAATGTCTGATTCTGACAAGGAAGAGGATGACTACCTCAAAAATTCTCTGGGCTCTACATACCACTGCTACTTCTTTAGCTAGCATTCACACGCGGGTTGTAAGAGAGTAGGGCGTGGGTACACGCGTGCAGACCTTATTCAGGTCGTGTGTACCTCTATGGGTCCCGACAAAAAAAAGTCAAGCAAATCAAAGAAATATGGTATGGAAAACTAGACTATCTGCTAGCTCGAACTTTACAACAATAAAAAAAAAACAACAAGAAAAACGAGTCTTTTTTTCTAAAAACTACCCAAAAAATAAAATTCCAAGAACCCTAGAGACTATCTCCAGTATGGTTGCCAATTATGTTGTGAGGTAAATATCCTTACGGACTAGCAAATAGGGTTATGCTTTGCATGTTGATATGACCAAGAGAAAATCTACTTTCTATCTTCGTCCCCAGACTTAAATCCTATTTCTTTTCAGTAAAACATGGCTAGATCAACCTACCTCATTCCAGGCATTTGGTGTTGATCCCTTGTCGCACTTAATCTCTTGTTCACAGTTCTCCTTTCCAATGCTAACCTGCATACAAGACAAGCAGCAACTACACATGCATATTACCTATAGACTAACAAGTTAAAGATTCAAACATGTACTTAACAAATGACGAATAACTCATGAATTGGGACGGGAAAAGAATTTCTTTTGTTACTTTGAATGAGTCAACTTACAAAAAGTCGAGACTGGTCGTTGCTCCATGAACCTGATCCTAGGCTCCTCTTCAACTATCCTCCAATGTCTTTGCTTTGTTTCTCTTCTGGCACAAGGAAGGCTAAAGGGTTGGGACAACGGGAATATGCAAATGGGCAGAGTTTCTTTGCTATATTTTTCCTCTTCCAAATGGGACCCCTAGCCCTTCTTTTATAGGTTAGAAGAAGCTAGGTATTTGGACAAACCCTCAGCCATGCATGGCTGGGGGTTTCAGTTAACTCACCCAGAGCTGTGTGTTCCATCGGTAACTTTCCTTTTTTTGTTCTTTTGTCAGTCCACACAGGCTGTTTGAGGTCAGCTAGCGTGTACATGCGTGCAGTAATGGAGTAGGGCATGTGGGCCTTTATAAAAGAGGATTTTTAAAGAGTTGTTCAACAGTGCTTTGGCAACAAAGGGATCTGAGATGGCCTGATGCCAGGTAATCATGTATGGTGCAATTTAGGGTTATAACAGGAACACTATTTGGAAGTTGAACAATAACACTTCTCAGAAGATGACCTGTCACTGCCATGCTGATGTGTCACGGACGGAGACATGAAAGGTGTCACTCGAAAACAGGCTAGAGGCATGTCTGAGAATGTTTGAAAATAGTACCACGTGTCAAAACCATAAGGGTGCCACATGTCTGTGTTGACGATTTCCATGCATTTGGCTCTCCAGGCTTGGGGGTTGTTATAATCCTAAATTTCACCACACATGCAGACCTGGATTCAGGCCATCTTACTTACTATTTTTTCCAAGCAAATACAGAACAACTTTTCTTTAAAATACTATTTTTGAAGATGTACGTGCCCTGCACCACTACTTCCCATGTATGTACGCTAATTGCACCACTAATGCCCACATATGTATGCTGGTTTCACCATTATAGCCCGTGTATACCCACAAAAGTTGCAAAAAATAAAAATTTGCAAGGGATTCATTGAGATTACAGGCTATTGGGTGGTTTCTTAACAAATTGACTGCCTATAGCCCGTCACCTAGCCGAATAACCATCTTTTTTTCATATACAAAGAGGTTTTGGGGTCTCATTCTAAGGAAAAACATAGCCATAGTGAAACTCTACCCAATTCGCTTTCCCCCCTTGCCCCAAGAATTTGTAGTCACATTGTGAGTTTTGAGCCAAAATTCCCCATTCTTGCCTTTTTCCTCATCCATAATCCCATGCCCATTCTCTCGAGAGAAGTGTGAGAGAAGAAGGATAGATGGAAGTAGTTGGAGCTTGGTGAAGAGGATCCCAGGACCAGGTTCAAAGAGCAGTCGTTGATCTCATTTTGTAAGTAACTCTGTGAGATTAATATAAAGAAGTACTTTTTCCGTCCCGCCATATGATGTGTTCAATCTTCATGTTTGACATACATTTTTTTATGACATCTAACCCACTAATTCATATATAGAATGCATGTTCGTAGTTTCTTATTTGTCTTTTGGTGAATGCAGGTCAGCGTTGGGAGGATATTTTCATTTGAGAAGCAATTGAATGCAAAGGGAACGACACAGGATGTAGATTTTAAGGTAAGACTATCGGATCCCTATACTTTTTACTTTATGCAGGAATGTGGGGTGTTGTTGGGATAGTTTTTAAAAGTAGGAGACTTTAGATGGTTAGCTCTGCCTAGACTTTAGAACCCTAGTGTATTCTATAGGGAGGTTTTCCCACTATAGCAGAATTGGCGACCATAGTTGGGAGCCTCTAGAGTTTTTAGGGGATCTTTTTGGTGTTTTAATTGGTTTAATTACCTCTTTGAGTTCTCTATAAGTTACTGAGTCTTTAAGAGATCCTGGTATGCCATACCAGTACTCCCTTCCTTGTCATCTTTGACTGTTGGTTTTCTTTTTTGATAAGTTACAGAGGTGTACGTGACCTGCAATGGGTCTTCCCACGTACATACACGCCCTACCTTTGGACAACCCGTGTACATACGCAAGCTGCTTAAGTGTCAGTAGCATGCCTATGTCAAGAAGCCTTTTTTTCAAGAAGAGCTAGTCATCCTCTTCCATGATTGAAGTCTGACTTCTCAGGGGTTTCTTGATTTAGTCCTGGTCTCTACAGTTACAGTCTTTGAGGCTAGGTTTGATGTCAGTTTCTTTATCTTTTAATGATTTCTTGTGTTTTCATTGAAAGTGTTTTTTTTTTTATCAGTCTGTGAGTATTTTATGTTTTATCTTTTGTGGTTCTCTCAATGAATCCCTACGATCTGCAGTAGACCTGAAGTCAGTTTCTTGGGTCTTTTCTTGTATTTACTTTTCCCTTTTACTTGCTTTAGAAGAAAATAAAAGAATTCATTTTCAAGTTTCTTATTTTGAAGCATAAGAAAAAAAACAGATTTCAATTTATTGTTTGGTTAAGTAGTTAGGTTAGTTGTCTTTACTTGTCAGGAATAAGAGTTCTTTCTTAAGTTCTTTACTAAATACTTAGGACTTTAACTAGCTAGTAGTCGAGCGAAATTCAGTTCTGAGTTTTTCTTTTAAAATATCTTAGAAAGAAAAGTTAGTCAGAAAAGTTGGTTAAAGAGTTTTCAATTTGCAAATGTTTGTTTGTTGAAGAAGAAGTAATTTTGTTTCTAGCATTTGTTCTTTTCTTTCATCTCTTTACAAACACCATTAGTTCCATTTATGTTCCTTTGATTTAAGATAAACCACTTAAAATTAACGCTTAATTAAAATTAATCAGACTTTCATGTTTGTAGGGTCCATCAACTATATTAGGCTAGAGCCTTGATTTAGGTTGGAGACGAAACTATTCAAGGCTCTAAAATAAACATAGGAGTCTATGATAGGGAGTGAAAAAGTCCAGTAACGTGAAAATTATCTTGGACACCCCTCTAACACAGGGGTTAAGCACGAGGTCGTGTGCGGAAAGGTAGCGGAGATAACCCCTCCAAAGCTAGGCTAATCATAGTGGAGGAACACACATAGAGGACTTAGCTTGGGATTACATTGATCGCATTTTCCTTGGAGCTTCGTGGGTCTTGAATCCATTCGAGATCCTCGGTCATCTTCCAAAACACTTTCTTTTGATACCATCAATAGGTTTCAAGATTGATACCCTTCTCATTGCGGTCCACCCGACTGTTGACTGTACCCACCTAGTAGTTATTCATGAGCTCACAACCTAGTTGCCTTTGATTTTAGGGACTTACACAGGTGACTGCGGGGGTATACCGCAGTACCTAGGGCAGAAATTGAGCCATGCTTTGTAGAGTATACCCGGAGGGTGATTCCGTATTTGAGTTTCACTTGCACCAGTAAGTTGCTCTAGTGTTGGTTGTTGTAACTATTCTTCCAACTAGTAATAGTGGTTTTCTTATTGCATCTCATAGGAAATTTTTCTAGTGCATGTTTGGTCTTCAATGTTAGAAAATACTTAGCATGTCATTGATCTTCTCACACAATGGAAGATCAAGAGATCCATCAGTCGTGAAGGCTTTTGGGCCTGTCGTCAGTTAACTTGGAGCCAACACCGCCAACGCAAAGGAAAAGACTAGACCAGCAAGGGTCTTTTGAGGCGACCAGGTCAAATAAAACTGTACCCGACCCATCTTTGAGAGGAGAACATTTGTTTCCAGAGGAGCCAACTATTTCTGACCTTGGAGCGGAATCTCTTGGTCCATATAAAACTCTGATCACTGACTTGTTAGTGCCACTTTTGATACAACTTGCCTCCCTAGGAGTAACGTATTATGAGCACCAAATAGTCCTACAAGCAGTGTTGGAAGAAAATACAGCTACTTCGTCAAGGAGTCCTCATACTCCCTCTACAGCTACCACAACTAGGGGTGTTTCGCCTCATAACTCACCTTCGCAAGTCCGGGCCACTATGGTCTCAACTGCCTCTACCTCAGGTAGTGGTCTAATTCTATCCATGGCAGCGATCACTACACCATTTATGCAGAGTGCGAAAGGCCCTATGTTTACATATGGGATGCCCAACTTTGAAACGAACTCGATCCTCACCTACTCCACCCTACAGATTTTGGTTCTGGGGGCATTGAGCTCTAATGCTCCTATGCAAGGGTCCATGGGGGAACCTCAACCCCCTATAATGCTTTCCCTTACGGTGGGGGTCATATACCTTCGTCATCCCCCTCACTTGGCGGTACTTCTCAGCAACTTGCTTGGCCAAACATGAATCACAGCTTGTTCGAAGTAGGTAATCAAGGACCTTCTTCCTATACCACATCGGTGGGTTCTTTGTCGTTCTCTTTGTTTGGCACGTTTGGTAACAATGCATTCTCATCAGCTGTCATCTCGGCTGGGGGAAACCCTGGTTTTGGATCACAAAATCCCACGCAAGGTACTATTCCTGCACAGGGGGCACACACTTCTCAAGGACCTTGGAATCCATGGTAGGGATCAATTCACTCATCATGGATGTCAACCGGGGGAAACCCCTTCCATGGTCAATGGAACCCCGGGAAAGGCTCGGTACCTATGTTCGTCGAATCAATAGAGGAAAACCCTTTCCAGAAAATTTGGAGCACAACGTCAGGACTAATCCCTTCTCAACCCTCAACATCCTATTACAGGAGTTAGCCGATGAAATCTCAACCAATGCAGTATCTAAATGCTATCCTAGGCCATGGTTTTTACTAGAACCGTGCCAGCAACCTAACTTTTCCTAGCAGCCTAGTGCCAGCCAAATCCCAAGCTTCTATCCTGATGTACATACTCAACAACCTAAGCTACTGTTTCTGGAAACTTTTCATTTGCTAGACTTCTCAAGGTTATTGAATGACCCAATCTGTCACGATCCACATTGGCCTGCTATGCCAACCAAGTTTCCCTCAAACATTCCAAAGTTCAAAGGCAAGCCTAATGAAAATCCAGGCGATCACGTGACTACCTTTCACTTATGGTGGTCATCCAACTCTTTGAGAGATGACTTCGTCTAATTGTGGTTGTTCCAATGCACTCTTATTGAGAGTGTTGTGAAATGGTACATCGAGCTCGACCGCTCAAGATACTCTATTTTTGGCGAATTAGCAATGGTTTTCTTAAATCATTTTCAATTATTTGTGAGATACAATGTTGTCACTGAATTGCTGGAAAAATTTGAGCAGACAAAGGATGACCATATCTTTGAACACATCCGAGAATTGCGGCACCGAAAGAGTTTGATTAAAGTACCATTTCCACCAACATTCCTGTTGGAATGGTTCCTTAAGTCCTTGGAACCCCATCTATCCAAGGATGTAGCAACATCGAGAATATTTTCGGACGAAGAGGCGATAATGAGAGCTCAACAACTTGAGTTCATTTATTCTCAGTCTGGTTTTCTTTATGAAGTTTTTCCAGATGTTCCATGGTCTATTCTTGATAAGACCATACACAAGTCTCGACCACATGTTCATGAAATTGTTGGTTCATCACAAGAAAATACCACTGATCCACTGTCAAACCAATTGCAACAATTTTGGATACAATAGACAGTGGCCAGCCCAACTCTTAGTTAAACTACTCCCCCTGCTCAGATATCGGATGTACACAACATGCAATCGATGAACCCAAAGGCCAACCAATAGGCTGAAGGGAAGAAATAAAGAGAAAGAAGGGTAAGGGGGATAAGAAACCGACCAATAATTCTGGCGGGGGAAACACAGAGAGAAAAAAGTCGAAGTATCTGTGCAACCTTTGTGTGGAAGACCACCTAACTCACCTGTTCCCTCGACTCGTGGAGGCCCAAAAGTTATTGGTGCAACAACATCCTATAGTGTTAACGAACCCATTTCCTCATGGGAAAAATTTAAATCAAGCCTCTGCGAATGCGGATGGGGGAAGTCATGGACCCCATTCGTTATCTAGTAATCCCTCAACCTTGAATATCTATATGTTAAAAGGTGAAGCTCACATAGCTACTAGGGAACATGATTATCGAATGCCAAGTACTGCCGAAAAAGGGTAAAGAAGAAAAAACCCCATCTGTTCCTCTCCAGATCGAGAGAATGATGGGTGAAACAATGAAACACATCCCGAAAGGGGAATTCAAGAAGGCTTCGCATAATCCAAATGCGAGGGCTACCCAGAACTATTCTGTGGTGGAGGATTTGTCACAAACCCCTTGTTCAATGTCTACTTTGGAGGTCCTCCAGAGCTGCCCTTCGCAGAGAAAGGCTTTGCTAGCCACCTTAGGATCCACTAAGACATGTAATCCAGGAACTATCATGCTTGATACAACTGACTTGAAGCCACGTCTCCCATACCACGTCACATTTCAAATAGTAGTGGCTCACCCCATGAAATATTCTACCTGGAATATTTTATGTATGATGCTTGATGAGGGCGCCTTGACATGCATGATGTCATTGGCATGTTGGAAGGCCATTGGCTAACCCATTCTATTTCCTTCACCTACTCTTCTTACGGCTTTCAACGGTCATTCTTTCAAACCACATGAAATCATTCCTTCTTCCCCCGTGCAGTTAGGAGGGAAGACCGTGTGTGTCGAATTTTAAGTGGTCGATGCGCCTCTTGACTACAACCTCCTGTTATGAAGGAGTTGGACATATTCCATGCATGCAGTGGTTGCCACAGTTTTTTGGGTCTTGTTGTTTCCACACAAGGGTAGAATCATGACCATTGATCAATTGTCCTTCTCCAGACCCGACCCTTCATCGGGGGCATCTATGGTCCCGATGATTGATAACCCATAACCCGGCATCATCAACGTGGGGGTTTGTTTGTGCCTACCTCTCATGGGTACTTTCGATTACCCGCCTCCTTCCGACGATGTCAAAATGATATCAGTTGTCCCTGACCAGCCTAAGGCTGAAATCTTTTTAGTGTCGTCATTATGCACGACTTACTTTAATGATCTGTGGATTCTTCCATCTCCATCAGCCATGATGGAAGGGACAGGGAATCATGGAATGTCCATTCCCTTGTCCACAGAAGAAGTTGCGTACTCTATAGTCTAGCAATCTTCCACCGACCCCGATCGGACTCCCGCACGAGAGTTAGATCCAGCTCTTGAGCCTACCTGAGCTCAAGGTTCCCTTTCCACTACCAATTCTTTAGACTTGGTCTTAACCTTTGACAAGGAAATTTTAGAGGCATTGACTGGTCCGAACAAACCCTGGGATGATCTCCATCACAACTCATATTTCCTCCCAGAGTTAGGAAGAATAGAGGCATGAGAAATTGTGTTGACTATGACTGGAGATAGGTCTTGTCTTATCAATCCTTTGGCTACACACACAGTTTATGATGAGGATAATATGGAAACCATCACTAAAACGATACCTATCGATATCTCCAGAACCCCTGGCATCTTGGAGAATGTCTTCGTCGGAGCGGATTGTTCCCCCAGGGAGATTCATATCTATACAAATTTATTTAAATAATTATGCGATGTTTTTGCCTGGTCTTATGAGGAAATGCCAGGCATTGATCCAAGAATCATCAAACATGAGATGATGACTTACCCTGATGCCAAGCCATTCCGATAGAAGCTTCATCTGGTTAATCCTCGAAAAGAAGCAACTATTAAGGTTGAAGTAGAGAAACTACTCAAAGTTGGTTTCATCTACCTCGTTCAATTGACTCAATGGGTGTCAAATCTCGTTCTGGTCAACAAAAAGCATGGAATGATTCGTGTATACACACATTTCCTTGATTTGAACAAGGCCTATCCAAAGGATAATTTCCCCACCCCATTCATTGACCATATTGTTTATGAATGTGCAAGTTGTGAGGTATTTTCATTCATGGATGGTTTTTTGGGATACAATCAGATATAGATTAAGCCCGAAGACCAGCATAAAACAACTTTTATCTATCCGTGGGGTACATTTTCTTATCGAAAGATGCCTTTTGGCCTAAAGAATGTTGGAGCCACCTTTCAATGGGCCATGTCTTTTGCTTTCCATGACCTCAAACACATAGTCGAGGCTTCTCTCGATGAGTTAGCGTCACGATCTCGTAAGAGAGATGATCATCCCACACACCTCCGACTTATCTTTCAGCGATGTTGCTACTATCAGATTCACTTAAATCCAAACAAGTGTATTTTTTTCGTGATGTTGGGTCATCTTTTAGGTTTTATAGTGTCGACAACAGGGATCATGGTCGATCCTCTAAAGGTTGAGTCGATATTTCAATTTCCTCCCTCGTGCATAGTCCGTCAGCTTTAGAGTTTACAGGGAAAAGCCAATTTTCTTCGACGTTTTATTGCAAAACTATGCCGAGATCACTAAAGGGTTTATGCATTTACTGAAGAAGGGAGTTACTTTTCATTGGGATGAATCTGCTCTGCGCACTTTCGAAGAGTTGAAACATGCCCTCACGTCTACCCCTCTACTTCGGCCACCCAATTATAATAAAGATTTCTTATTGTATTTGGCTATGGCAGATTCGACCATCGGTATGGTCTTGGTTCTGGAGGATGATTTTCTTAAATAAAACTTCATTTATTACCTGAGCTGAGGCCTAGTTGGACTAGAACTCAACTACTCCCACGTTGAAAAACTTGCATTGGTAGAAGTACATGTTGTCCAACAATTCTGTCACTATATGTTGTTTCACAAGACCACCGTCAATGTC
Source organism: Picea engelmannii (assembly GCA_009831015.1). NCBI lineage: Eukaryota > Viridiplantae > Streptophyta > Pinopsida > Pinales > Pinaceae > Picea > Picea engelmannii. Next base: position 461,807 of record ML779681.1, on the reverse strand, counting down.
GTTGTGAATTTGTTCCAATACATGTTGACACAACGTGTAATTGGTGGAAATATCAATAGATGTATTGTTATCCTCCAGGAATTGGACTTGGATTTTGTTTCTACAAAATCTAAAAAGTCGTTGGTCTTTGCCAAACTTATATCGGAACTTCTAGTCGAGTCAGGTGATGTTACGCCCAAAGAATCACTGATTAAAGGACATTTTTTTCTTATTTCATCTTTAGACCCCTGGTATGGAGATATACTAGTCTATCTCCAGACTTTGAAGTGTCGCACCTCTGCTTACCGTGATGAGCGTCGAAATATACGCCATCAGGAAAAAATCTATCTCATACTTGAAGACACTTTGTATCGTCGAGGTGTAGATTGCATCCTTCGTCGGTGCCTTACTCATGAAGAAGTGGAACTTGTGCTTAACGAATGCCACACTGGATCATGTGGTGGTCATTTGTCTAGGTTGGAAACAACCCAAAAGAGTCTACGAGTTGGTTACTATTGGTCAATGTTAATCAAATATTGCATTGAATCGATCAAGAAGTGCCACCTGTGTCAGATCTTCTCACGGAAGATAAGGGCACACCCTGCTCCTATGTTTCCTGTCATCACAGATGGCCCCTTCACTAAGTGGGGGATTGATTATACTACATGTCACCCCCCTCAGCCAGGGGGCACCATTATATCATCGTAGCAGTAGACTACTTAACTAAGTGGGTCGAAGCTATGCCAACATTCAAAGATGATGGAGAGACAACAACTCTCTTCTTGTTTAATCAGATAATAGCAAGGTTCGACATCCCAAAGGAGATTGTCACTGACCATGGCAGTCACTTTCAGAAAAAAAATGATGTCTGATTTAACATCAAAGATTGGGTTAAGGAAAGAACAATCATCACCTTATTACCCACAACAGAATGGTCAGGTGGAAGCTGTGAATAAGTCTCTCAAGACCAGTCCACAACGAACGATCAATTTGGCCAAGTCAAATTGGCATTTTATGTTGTACTTGGCATTGTGGGCCTACCGAACATCTGTAAAGACTGCCACTGGTTTCTCACCTTTTCAACTCGTTTATGGGTTGGAAGCAGTCTTGCCTATAGAATGCCAGATCCCATATCTTAAGTTCATAGTACAGTTATTTCTAGACACTTCGTTGCTTGAGGAATGCTTATTATATCGCAAGTAGCTCGATGAGAAACGATGTGATGCAGCCTTGGCTAACGAGGCTCATAAGCAAAAATTCATGTGTCAGTATGATCGATCCATTCATCCTTGGATTTTATCTGAAGGTGACCTTGTCCTGGTCTATGACCAGGATAAGGATCCCCTGGGGGAAGGAAAGTTCAAACCCATGTTATTCGGACCATTCATCGTGAAGAAAGTATTAAATAAGGGAACTTATTGTATGGTTGATTTTGAAGGGAATGCTTTAGCAGAGCCTAGAAATGGGCTCTACCTCAAGAAGTATTACTCATAGGTAGGTCACCTTGGGTGACTTCTTGTATATATGTATAGTTCTTATACATTTTATTTTTTGTCTTTTTTTTTTATGGACGTGTCATTTTTGATGTCATATTTTTCACTATGGCAGATGTCAGGTGAATCAGACATGTTCATTGGATTCGCGGATGGTTCTAGCTGACACACTTGGAGGCTTGCTTCTGCAGCTTGGGTGATGTTCACACCTTAAGGCCAGTTGTTATCTTATGGAGGTATCTTTTTAGGTGATGCCACAAACAATTTCACCAAATACAGTGCAGTAATAGAGTTTCTTTGTGATGACTTGTCGCATGGTATCACTTACCTCCGGGTCTACTTTGATGCACAATTGGTTGTGTCCCAGTTAAATGGGGTTTACCGCATTTATCATCCTACTCTACATCGACGATTCCTTAGGGTACGTCTCTCACAACGTTGTTTTGATTACATTACATATATCCATGTTCCTAGCAGATTGAATCAAATGACAGATACTTTAGCTAATCAAGTATTAGATTGGCATATTGCACACACATAAGAAAAAGCACACACATACACATGTAAATACATTTGTAAATAAATGTAACCCATAA
>ML779681.1:405760-439956 GCA_009831015.1 Picea engelmannii | reverse complement strand
GCAAGTTCTAATGGTGAGGAGAGGGGGAAGGAATTACATATGTGAAACTTATGATCTTGGAGGAAATTTGCAGTCAGCTAGAGAAGAGCCATCAGTGCAGCTGCTGCCATCCAGGTTGTGGATCTTTCAGGCAAGGGTTAGACAAAGAGGACCTGACGAAGCTGTCGCATTCGCATCTACGATTGTAAGTACTGCTGTCGTTATTCTCATTAATATGACACGCTTGGCTTGTTTCTTTCTAGTTTGTGTCTAATGTCACATGAACTTATCATCCAATGATAGATCTGTTTTCAAGCTAATGTCAATAGAGTAGGAAGTGGTCGTATCTTGTTTTGTCCACAGACCTCAACGAGGAGCAAAGGATTGGAGCACAACTCGGAGCGTGCAGGGACAAACGTCGATTAAGAGGTACTTCTGTTACTCCTCCTTCTCATGCATTAGGCTTAGATAGATTCGAAAGAAATTCAGTGTCCATGATAAGCACTTTTCTGTCTAAGGTTAAGGTCAAACCTTAGAGGTCGGTCTACTTGTCCGCAGGCAGATTTTCCTACAACAGTGTTTTTGTCTTTTTGGTCAATTCTCAATTTGCAATGGTGATAATGAGCTGCCAGCTTCTATTTATAGACTTTTTTGGCCCTTTTTGTCATTTTTTGACCCTTTTTGTCATTTTTTCTAGCTTGAAAATCATGTAACGTGATTCTTGATTTTCTCATTGGATGTTATGATACACTTTACTTTTGGTTCGACGAACTTTTTGGGAGTTGGGGCACTTTTAAGGCCCTTTGGTGAAAAGTTGTTTTCCCAACTTTGTGCATTTAAGTTAGGATTCCACCTCGTTGTATTTTTCTCTTTACCATAGGATTGACCCCACCGAATTGAAACACAAAACCCTCATTGCTTCTCTAGAAGTGTCGTAATTTAGAGGTAGATCCTACCTTCACATGGATGTCCTAGGTAGATCCTGGTTGCATTTTGGTGTCCATGTTGTCCTTTATGAATTTAGGGTCGGGAGTCCATTTATTCTTGTCTTAATTACAAGTTTGAGACTTTACACATCTTATATGTCATCACTCTTGGCTTCACCCTCGATACTCCCCCCCCAAAAAAAACAACGGGTCTTATTTTAAGCCCTTTTCAGACCCTTTAAACATGAAAAGATTTTTGAGCGATCTTTTTGCCCTTCACGCTCATCAAATTCAAATTTGAAGGCACATATGTCTGGTGGTATTTTACCCCTTTTTCGGTCCAAACAGTCAAATGTACAAACAAAGGTATACTCTAGGAACTCTAGTTCGCCAGAAGAGTATTTTCTAGTATAAGTTTAACCCTTTTTCAGGCATGAGGGACTAAATTTATGAAAAAGGAACCCTCACGGAGTCCATAGTTAAGCTCTTTTCAGACTCCCTGAAATTGAAAAGATCGTCGAGTGAGCTTGTTTCTTCACACTCATTAAATTGATCCAGAAGAACATCCTTCACAAAGTCCATAGTTAAGCTACTTTCAGACTCCTTGAAAGTGAAAAGATCATCAAGTGACCTTGTTCTTTCACACTCGTTAAATGGTTCAGAAAAACAGCTACTAGTATGACTTTACCCCTTTTTTCGGCCTATAAATTAAGGAGGAAAAAGGTATACCTCGGGAGATTCGTCTCGCCAGGAGAGTTCTCCTAAGTAGATTTTATACTTTTTCAGGCTAGGGAAACTAAATCTAGAAAAACGCAGCGAGTCCATAGTTAAGCTCTTTTCAGACTCCTTAAAATTTAAAATATTGTTCAGTGATATTGTCTTTTTCACACTCGTTAAAATGGTTTTGAATAGACATCTTTTCGGTGCTAATTTATCCCTTTTTCGAGCCAAATAGACTATCTTAAAAAAAGGTACCCCAATGGAGTCTTCTTTTATGCTTTTTCAGACTCTCTAAAAATTAAAAACACTGAGCTTACCTTCTATGGGCTCATAAAAAATACATTGGAGGGCGTTTTCATCATGTCTTGATAATCCAAGTTGCATTCCTCCATTTTGTGGCCTAATGCTGGCTCTATGTGGCTCTCAACTGAACCTTTGAAAACACGTAAGCCTTGTAGCACTTTTCCTCTGCAATCTGACACCTTGACCCATGGAGGAATTTTCTCGAGTATCCTTTTCCTGCATATGTTTCCTTACTATGAGCATTAGTGTGTTCCTTGTGATCGAAACTACTTTTCTTACAACACTCGTTCCTCCTTTGTAACTTAGCATTCTTTTATTCTTTTTCAAGCTTTCAAAATATTGAGAAAGACAAAAAAATAAAATATACCCCAAAAAGAGGATGGGAAAATTATTTTCTTTCTATGGTAGCACATTGAGTCGCCCTTGGACAAAGCACATCCTTCCGTTTGTTTTTCAAGCTTTGGGATTTAATATGACCTTAGGAAGTTGTTCTCATAAGATAGAGTTGTGTCCTCATCCATTTGGTTATCCTTCCAGACACATGGAGAGTTTGTGTTTCCTCCTGCATCGTGAACTTATGTCAATGTCATCTTGCTCGAGTCTGATCATCAGTCATGCTATTGTCCAAGGGAAATTTTACCCAACTTGAGTCGACCTTTATGCAGTTTGTCTCTTAACCTCATGCCCGACCATCCCTAAATCCCAATCAAGTCCTTGTTAGAAATCAATGAAGTTCTATGTCTGATCATCAAGATCCTCTTGTTTGTTCCCTGACGAGCCATCGAAGACCTTTGGATAGTGAATTTGTACACTCACATTACACTCCTACCCGAGTTTTGAAGATCTTGAAGTTGTTGCTCGAGCTCTGAAGACCTCATCTCCAGCCATCAGGGTTCGTTGGCTTCTTGAAGATGGATATTATACATATATATATATTTGATTTTGAGATTTAGATCCACTGTGTATTTCTCGCGGATACACTTTCTATATTTATATGACATGGATCTACAGTGTATTTGATTGGCAGTCGTGATTTATTTCATCTTGAGCATGGGTATGCCCGCCTCGGTCAGACAATTTTTATTTTGTAGATGGCACCTCCCGAACTCTGGTCCGAGCTCACTCGCTTCATACGATGGTAAATATTTGTAATGTATTTCGGCCATCAAATTCTCTTCTGACCTCACACATTAGGGGGCATCTATTATAATCCTTAATTGCACCACACATGCAGATCTAGCATCAGGCCATCTTAATTACTATTTTTGCCAAGCCAATACATAACAACTCTTCTTAAAAACACTATTTTTGAATATGTACGTGCCCTGCACCACTACTGCCCGTGTGTGTATGATAGCTTCACCACTACTTCCTACGTACATACACTAGCTACACCATTATATCCTGTGTATACCCACAAAAGTTGCAAAAACTAAAAAGTTGCAAGGGATTCGTTGAGATTACGGGCTATTGGGTGGTTTCTTAACCAACTGGCCACCTATAGCACGTCACCCAACTGAATAACCATCTTTTTGTCATATAAAAAGAGGTGTTGGGGTCTCATTCGAATGAAAAACATAGCCACGGTGAAACTCTTCCCATTTTTCTTTCCCCCCTTGCCCCAAGAATTTGCACCCACATTGTGAGTTTTGATCAAAAATTCCCTATTCTTGCCTTTTTCCTCATCCATAAGCCCATTACCATTCTCTAGAGAAAAGTGTGAGAGAAGAAGGATACATGGAAGCAGTTGGATATTTGTGAAGAGGAGCCCAAGACCGGCTTTGAGGAGCAGTCGCCAATCTAATTTTGTAAGTAACTCTGTGAGATTAATATAAACAACTATTTTTTCCATCCTGCCATATGATTATTTCAATCTTCATGTTTGATCTACATTTTCTTATGACATCTAACCCACTAATTCATATATATAATGCATGTTCATAGTTTCTTGTTTGTCTTTTGGTGAATGCAGGTTAGCCTTGGGAGGAGATTTACATTCAAGAAGTGACTGAACACAAAGGGATCGACACCAGACATGGAGTTTAAGGTAAGGGATATCTCATGTTTACCTTCTCCTTCTTCAATGTGACCTAGGGCCATAACCCTAAGAAATTGTGCGATTGTGGGTGCGACCAAGCATGGTTTGAAAGCAAGCCGCTTTTGTCCCTGCAATTCACCATGAACCACCATGTGTCCCTTTCCCAAAACAATGTTTCTAATTGTGACTCGCCCTCAATATTTTAAAACCTGAGCTTCTTCCAACCCCGCAATTGAGTGTGATCGTCAATCTCGTGATCTTGGATGAGGCTTCATGATCAACAACTGAAATTTTCCCTTTTCAAATCAATGGATAAGAACTTCCCCTTTCAAATCGATGACTAAGATCTTTTTTGTGATTCGGGCTTCAGACTTTTCAAACCTCAAACCTCCTTTTCCTATGAGAAAATCCCCTGGATCCATGGATTTTATGAAGCGTGGCCCTTTCTGATCAATGTTCAAGATCCCTTCAGGTCTCCAGACTCTGGAGAAATCAAATCTCAAACCTCATTTTCCTTCAGTACTTTTACCTGGAGTTGGCGATATCTTGATGCGTGTCCTCTTGAATCAAACGGTCGAGACTGACTTCGGACCTTTATCCTGAATTCACGGATTTATGCCACATGTCCCTTGGATCCTCCTTCAAGTAAATCCTCTGTAGCGCTAGATCATATGATGCGTGGCTATCACAGATCGACGACTGAAATCCATTCGGGACCTCGACCATCGAAAAAGTCAAATTTCAACCTCGTCTGCCTCCAAACAAAACCTTTGAAGCCAAGGATGTGGCGACACATGGCTTCTCTCAGACTGATGGCTGAGATCCATTCGGGACTTCTAAACTTCGACAACTTTAACACTTCGACACTTCGACAAATTTAACACTAAGGGATCCACCTCCATGTGTCTTCTAGCATTGGATGGCTCAGATCATTTAGGGAGTTCAGGCTTCAGATCTTTAGGAACTTGGCATGTTTCTCATTTCAAAACTCCCGAATAAAAATTCCCAAAGTGACAGATCTGATGACGCGTGGCTTCTTGATTCGGATGACTGAGATCCATTTCGAGACCTTTATCATTTCAGGGCTTCCAAAGATGTCACTGCCAAGATTGAAGGCTCCTATCGATTTGAAATCAATGGTCCATAACTACTTCGGGAGTCCAGGCCTTAGCTCTTCGGTAGTTTCACACACTTCTCCCTTAGAAACTCTCCAAGCTCACTTCCCTGAACACTTGGATCAGATGCCACTTTTCCCCCTCGAGATAAATGACTCATGCTCACTCCAGGCCTTGGGAATTCAGACATTTTTCCCTAGCGCTATATTTTGTGCGATTTTGACATTCTGAAATCCTGTGAGCCACTGATCTGAACTGCTCTTGGAATCTCCACCACTGAAAGATTAAAACTGCCTGTTGTTTTGAAGCCCGAAATGGGCTTCTTTGAATGTTGCATTTTGTGTCCATGGTTACGGCCTACGTGAACAAGGATTTGGACAACTGGTTGTGGGCTAGGAATATAGGGAGACCAGTGACTGGAAAAGGAATATGAGTGTTCATCCTTGGAGAAAAACAGAGTGGCTTGGGGCCACGATTTATTTCGGTTAAGATATTGAGGGGGACCAAGGCACAAAAATGAACAAGGGCACACAGAAAATGACTTTACACGCATCTCAAACTAAGTGGAAAATTCAAAGGGTGGATGGAGGGTGCATATAAATTTCAGGGGTTGAAAGTAAATGGAGATTAATTATTTGAAGTGGTCACGAAATCCAAACCATTATTTTGGTGTTGGAGCACGTGTTCTTACGTGATACATTTCAGGGGTAAAAGTGGTGTGGGTTAAAACCAATCCTCCCGAGTTATGAAATAATATTGAAACCATTTATTATATGGTTTGGTTTCATAAATGTGGCATATTTTCCAAGAGTGTGTTTCTTGGAATTTCCAATAAATAAAATTATTCTCACGGTGGAAATTTTTCACAAATGTAAAAATTAAATTTTATAGAGAAAAAAGATTAATGTTTATTGCTATGGAAAAGAATTAAATGGGAAGAAGCTTTGGATAATTGTTTATCCAAAGTTTTTATAGAAGTAAAAGAAGAAGATTAAAAATATTTTACCAAAGATGGTAACCAAGACATGGTTTTCAAAACCACGGGAAGAAAGCAATAAATGGTTTTTTAAAACCCCGAGCATGAATTAAAATATGGAAATTTAATTTTACAGGATAAAAAAATATTTGGGAATTATTTTTATTCAAATATATTATTCCCAAATATTTAAGGAGAATATGGATGAATAAAATTAGATCTGAAAAAAGCACAATTGACATTTCAAAGAGGATGTACCATTGAGTTTCCGCAGAAGTTGAGACTTACAGGACAATTTTCGGATGAACCAAAATGAATTTTCAAAATTCAAAGGAGGTTATTGTCAAGCACGGACCCAAGAACATTAATCTTGTTCATTTTTCACACAGGTGTCATGGATTGGGAGATTCGAAGGAATATTGGAGCCATATTTTTCAGTTATGATTTCATGTTCAAGACATGTTATTATGACACGTATTCTGACCAAGTGGAGATGAATTTCAAGAAACTGAGAGAGGCTTTCCTTCAAAACGAGCTTATATACAAACACCATTCTCATATTTTACACATTTGTTACGATTTGAGAATTAAATGTGGCGTTTTGAAGCCTGTGTTTTCTCCTGAAAAGAAGGAGATCAGTTAAACGTGTCATGTTCTATTTGTAACTGTTCCTATTTTAGGAAAGGGGTTGGAGTTAGAAATTGTGAGATAGAAAGGGGCCTTTAGTGCTATATATTTGATTTTAAAAGAATAGATAAAGGGGGGGACTTTCATCCAGGAAGGCGAAGGGACTATGTGTAAATTTATGAGAATGTCCTTATGAATTAAAATTGTAGTACAGTGCTTTTGATAGCCGAGATTCATCACGGTGTATTCTTTAGGGTGTTTTCCTCTAGTTCACATTCATTTCATTTCTATTATTTCTTCTAAGCATAGATAAGAGTACATGATTGGAATTCATCCTTCATAGATGCTCCTTTCATATGGTTAATGTAGTTGTTTTATTTAATGATTACAGGTCCAGAATTCACTCTCTGTTAAGTGCTTTGTTCATTGTAGTGAGCCTTATGTTATTTATTCTAAAGTTACAATTGAGAATTCATCTTTGTTTGATGCTCTTATTTGTAATGGGATTTTCTCTTTTCTATCTTTCCATCATCTGAATACTATTTATTGTTGAACCATATGCTTACCTTGCCTTTGTTCCTTTAGGAGTACACTATTTGTATTAATATACATAGTATATCTCAGGATTTGACCCCATTTTCCAATGTTGTCTTCCTCTTGTTTGTCCTACCAACCCTTTTAAAAACCTAAACAAACTTGTCCTATTGCAAAATATGACCTCTGTGTGTCCATTGCTAAAATTTTTTGAGTATTTTCAGTCTCTACATGTTTAAGAGAGCCCTCTCTGGTTGGAAGGGTCAGAATCCAACCTAAAGTTGGTTTGTAGGTTACCTTGGCATTTCTTTGATGCAGTCCAAAGAAATTATCGAATGCTAACATTTTGGCACCGCTACGAGGGAGGGAAGGTGAAATATTCCCTGCGATAAATGAAAAAATTCAGATATGAGTACTGATGGTGAAAGTATTCAGACACAAAAAGGTTGTACATCATTCACTTGACAGCTCCATTTTCAAGAATCTAGAATTCAAAATTTTCATGGTGACTCCACTGCCTAAATATTTTATTGATGACTCCACTGCTTCAATATGAATCCCATATCTGCAAGATATGCTCCAATGAATCACTCTCATATTCATGGCTTTCCAAATCATATTCCTCACATAGATTGGCAAACATATTTTCCTAAATTCAAATATGGGAAAGGAAATGATGTTGCCTTGCAGTTGATTAGATTTTACATGCACATATGTAAGCTAAGGGTTGAATTTCATGAGGATTGTTTGATGAAAATGCTTATGGCTACTCTAGAGGGGAAAGAAAGATTATGGTATGAATTTTTAAAACCAGGTAGCTTATACTCTCTTAAGGATTTCCACATGACATTCTTTAAGCACTATGGAGAATCTAATTCTTCATTCTTGGTGTTTGAATATTGTTGTGGGTTTTGTGAACATTTCATTAAGTACCTTGAAAATGTTTTTGGTAATGAAGGGTGTATGAATGACGAAATCATAGAATACCTTTATTAATATTCATCCCAACAAAAAATAGTATCCCCTTCTTTGGCTGAAGATGAAGTTGATCAAGAAATTGTTGCTAAAAGTCATTTTCCGTCTCTTGAAATTGATGAAGATATTCAACAAGATTTCCAGCAAGACAAAGTGTTTCAAAGTTGTCTTTATTCCCCTATGAATGATGTGATTGTTCAAATTCTAAGTGGAATAGACATGGATGCGGGTTCTAAAACTGCATCTATGGAGACTTCAAGCAGTGAACAAACAAATGACATAGAGTTTCAGGAAAGCAACAAAACAGTGTATGAAACTTTTCGATCACAAATACAGAAAGATAATGAAGAGGCAGTTGTTTTATTTGATTCCTTTGAAAATCATGGTTTTGAAAATGCATCCATGGGAACTCTAGACTATGAAATAGTTCATGTTGTTAGCTTTTCACATTTGCAAGAATATTATGAGAAGGAACTTATTTCCCTTCATTCATTTCACTAGCAAATTCGGGTCATTTTGCAACGACAATTTCGACGCTCTTGCGAAGTTATGTCATGGATATTGCAATGAATCTTCAGTCTCATAAACTTCACTTCATGTGATGTGGCATGTGCAGCGAACTTGGATTAACGTCGCAAGAGCAACAATAGTAGGGAAGTTGTCACGATTGTGACAAAAGAAGAAATATTGTTGCCAAAACGAATATGTAAAGCAATCGTCGAAAGAGCGACACGGTAGGGAAAACATCACAAATGAGACAATGTATAGATATCGACACAAGAGAGACAATAAAGAGAGATCGTCGCACACTCGAAAATATAGGAAAAGTAAGGAAAAAGTTTGCGACAAATCAAGTTTCGAAGCGGTCGTCTTAAGAGCGACGAACAGAGGGTATATTGCGACGAAACTGCTATACAATTTTCGTGATTTGTATAGCAAGTTCATCACAAGATTTGTACATGTCATCGCAATTGCAACGAAAACAAGTTATATTTCCACAAAATTGCTATCCAATTTTCATGATTTGCATACCAAGTGCGTCGCAATATTTCTACGATTTGTCGCAATTGAGATGAAAACAGGGTATATTGCCACGAAATTGCTATAAAATGTTTCGTGATTTTTATAGAAAGTGTGTCGCAAGATTTCTATGGTGCGTCAAAATTGCAACGACAACAATTTATTAAAAAAAAAAAATTAAAATTTTATTTTTGAGAAAAAAAAATAAAATTTGATTTTTGAGCCAATTATAGAAGGTGCTATGATTGCACAGTAAAGAGTTCATCCAAGTGAAGTTGTTGGTTGGTTGGTTGAGTCAGTTGACTGACCCAGATGTTCAAACTAACTATATTCTTAAAACAATTACACAATTATATCAAAAAACAATACTCTAACTTAGATTTAGATATTTAACATCTCCCTGGCCTCAAACCCTTCTTTGTTCTAAAAATGTGAGGAAGAATAAATACTCAAACCTTGTAAAGAAATTATTGCTTTATTGTTCAAATAAACTCTGATGGCCTTATATATGATTTTATATTCTTTTTTTATATTTACTCATGGGTTATACATTTTAATGTGCTGCCATTAAATACCTTCTTAAAAACACACGCTTGAGGTGTTTCTAGCCAAATTTCTCATGTTATCGCTTAAACGCTTGCCAAAGGAAATTCCTACCCTATGAGGGAGAGCTTGAGGAAATAGATAGGGAAGCCGCCCACTATCACCTTAGTGCCCTTGCCTCTACATTTATAGTCCATGGTTTCTAACATAAGGAGGGTTTTCCTAGGGGGCTAATACTAAGTTCTATCATTGCATTTATAGACAGGTGAGGAAAAGGACTTTGTTTGACTTGGGTTGACTTCTCTAAATTGATGCTTCAAGAAAAGTAAGAGAATAAAATGCTCAATGAATGCTTGGAAGTAAAACACTTACTTTATTCAACACAACACACCAATGCACCATTACTCATAATTAGTGATCAAGCAATATACAATGTTCAAGGTGAAACTTTCTAAGTAAAATGTATATATTCATTCACAAGATAGTCATCATTTAGCAAATTTCATATGTGCAAGAAGTGACGCATGAACAAGTACTTATGAAACATTTAAGAATGAAATTGGGTCGTTATGATAGAAATGAAATAGAGCATCATTGTAACAAGTTCATAACCAATATAAGTTTGCATCCATTCAATAAGTATATGCCATGAAACACATGAAGTGTCACTATTTTAAAGAGAGAATAAGGCAATAAGATCAATGTAATAAATTTAGAATAAATACAATGCTACCAGATTAGCAAATTTCATTATTATTTGTCAAGGCACAAAAATTATATCATTAACCAAACTTATCATTCGTTCATCAACACTAAGAAATTAATCTGTTTCTCATCATACAATATAGATCAATTCTTGGGAACCATGATTGTAGCATGAATCGACCCTCTCAACTAGCAAACAATATAAATGTTGCATTTTTTGGGTAGATTGTTTGGGGTGGTTAGGGTAGGAATGTATCATGGTTAACCAACCATACCAAAAGAAATGCAAACACCACAACAAAATATGGTTAACAAAAATTCATACAATAATGAAAGGAGGCAACGATTGGACTAATTACAAGGTCCTTTGGAATTCATTAACATATTTTGGTTTCTTTGGGATGTGGAAAAAAGGGTGTCATAAAAACATTGCAAGACATCAACACTTTAATCACCATTGAAAGTGGAATACTTCTGTAGTTTTATGATAGTCCTGGATAGATTTTTGGATAACACATAGGAGGTAATGTTAAGGCTTGAAACTAGGTAATTTATCTCTCTTCAAATTTGTTTGGACACCTATGGAAATTAATATAATTAAATCCTTGAAACATTGGAAAAAGAGGAGGGTTACAAATAGCCCTGCACAACAATAAATCTCTATAGAAAAAGGAATACTAGAAAAATCCCAGAACAACAATAAAGAACATGCAACGATTTCACTTTGAATGAGGTTGTTGGACCTTCCAATACATCCAATGATATTTTATAATAACCTATAACAACACTCCTTCAAAATGTTGCAATAAAATTTATTTTCAACCCTATTTATGTTGTATTGATTTCAACCATTCCAAGCAAAGAATGCATTACGGCATCCATAAAAGTGATCAATTTCTACTTAAATTAAAAATGATTTTCAAACCCTCTTGTGATCAACATATAGATGTTTCTTTGAGAACTAGTTAGCATGATTCAAACTAATATAAGTCAATGAGGCTCAATGCAATCTAGATTGAGGATAACACATTATGAAAACCTTTCCTAGTACTATCAAGGTGACCTGAAAGTTTGGCCAAGCAAAAGGATAGAGTCATCAGACGTCCTACCTTAATGCATGAACAATAAATTCAGTGATCAAAGGGGTAAGGTTAGAGAACTTACCTTGAGAACCCTCCCAAGTGGAGCATTTCACCCTTAATTCTTTGTCCTTCTAGCAGCCTTTTTATTCCAAAAAAGCCTTTAAAAATGGTTATATAAACCTTGAAAATGACTAAACATTAACAAAGAAAAGAAATAGATTCTCAAAAAAATATTAAAACAAGTTTCTTATTAATATCCAATGGTTTTTAATGAGGGAGGACTCTTCCTTTTATAGGTGAAGAGCCTCCTCAAATACAATACAACACAATGTGCTAGCTCAATACTATGAGGTAAAAACCATTAAACCAGTCAAAACCATGGGAAAATAAAACAAATCATCTAACAAATCCCTCAAAACCCTCCAAGAGCCAAATGACCCTAAAGAATGGGCCAAATATGATAATAAATGCCACAAGTGTGGGATAGAGGGAGAGAATAAATTAGGTGCACTCCTCAATAAAGGTGAAATTTTCCCATGAGAGGGTGAATGATTGAGTCAACATTGTCCAAATACTCCCAAAGATCCTCCAACCAACTTCCTCAAATGATGGAAAGTTCCATGTCTGGAATAACGAACTCAAGAAGATGACATTACCTCTCACATGTGTGAGCCATCCAAGTAAAAAAGTCAAGATAAATGGCATGTGTGTCCTCCTCTCCGTGGGTTATTCTTAAGTAGATAAAAATAAAGCATGCCACATCATCACAAGGTCCAAATAACAACCTATAACCACCTCCATAATTTGTAACCAACTCCTCCAATGCATTAATAACTCCCATATGTGGTCCAAGGAAAGATAAATAATTCAAAAGTGTGAATGAAAAGTCCAATTGATAAAGGAGAATGAATTTGAGTGGTCCATGTGGCATGTGTGTCGACATGGCATCCCTCTCATGGATCGATGCACTACCATGGATCCCAATGCAGTGACATGAATCCCAAGGAAAATGGTATGGATCCCAATGTATGTAGATATGATCATATATGAGTACATGGATCCCAATGTATCATCATGGATCCCAATGCAATTTCATGGATCTTGAGGCACAATACATGTATCCCAATGCACAATACCCACTTGAAGTGATGGGTCTAGCCTCTTAGAAAGCCATTAATTGGTAGAACCTAGTGACATCTCTTAGCACAACATAAAAAAGGGGGTTGGTTTTAATATTTTCCTAACTCTTACCAAGGGGAACAATATTGATCCTTATACATGCATCAAGTCCTAAGACAATACATATTTCCTAAGCACCTAGGTGAAAGATAGGAAAAAAAATTAATAATGATGAAAGGGAATGGGGAATGAGTTCATGTGATGAGCCTCAACGTCTTAGACATGCAAAAGTCTTATCAATCATTTATTTATTCATCCACATTTATTTAGATAGGATCTCTACATATAATATCCTTCTAGAGATAGCTTAACATTGAGTTACCATCCTTAACATTATTTCTTACTACCCCTTTAATATTTGTTCTTTTTAATGTTTGTTTTATCGAACAAGTTCCTTTTATTTAGATAGTCATAGACAAACTAGAGACTAGGGGCATTGACCTCATAGTGAGGGAGCATTGATAAAGATTTATATTTGAATTTTGACTTTATCTCTTCACCTATTTTCCTTATTGGATTATTGACTCGGGCTTTATCAATTTGACCTTTCCTTTTGACCTTTGAGAAATCATACATGAACAAGATGCAATTTTTTATATGGATGGAATGAATAACACTCCAGAGTTCGAAAATGATTATCATGGTTGGGATATGGATAATGATATATATCCTAAGAACCCAATGGTATAGGTTAATCCAAGCGATGACACACTTATAACATTAAACATGTTCCCCAAGGTACTACAAGAAAAGTCATTAAACCATGTAATGTTATGAAACGCTACTAGGCAATCATTAGGTGTTTACCACTTTATGATGAGATAATAAGTTACATCATCGTTTCCAAATAAGTATTGATACATGGAATGTCAAACGAAGCAAACAGGAACCATGCCATACCGTACAACCAAGCATCTATCATCTGAGGAGTTGGCATGAAAGTGAGCTACACCATAGTTGAGCTATCACGACCATGTTTTTGGTGGAGATCAAGAAGAACTCTATCTAGATCTAGGGAATATGAGCATGACACATCATGAAAGAAACAACTTGAAACCCTTTCTAGCGTGTCCAAAAATGTGTCACCCCTCATGGGGTAACATATGGCTCCTACTCGTGGACATGCACTTTGTGTGAGAATGTATGAGAATTCCATAATCTTTGTAGACCTATGACCTACACACCATATAACTTGGCAAATGAAACAAAATTTGGGGTGAATCTACCACCCTAGTTAGAAATAAAAAATACTTGGCACAAATAAAAAAAATGTCACCAAATATAAACATGAAAGTAAAGCAGGAAAACACGTGTAAGAAATTATTCTAAGGAAAATAAAATGCATCAATAAAATTAGGCAATGCATGAAAGTAAACACACAAAAGAAAGGAAAACATGAATGGAAGGAAAAAAATCATTCTAACTACTACTCAAATATCATATTCATGCCTACCCTATTGGATAACTAAGGGATGTGACTGCTAGGTGAAATAAAATATCCAAATCAACAATTCAAGGAGCTTACCAACATATGGAAACCTTCCCTTGTGTTTGGTTATCATCCAAAACACGGATATGCCAAGCATCAAGTGGGTATCAAGAATAATCTAACTGACTCTCAAGTCTGGAACCTAGGTAAGGTAATATCTATGAAGTAGAAAGCCCAAACTATACCAAGGTTGACTCACCTCTCCCAAAATTTCTCCATCCAAAGGTCAATAGGGACAATGTAAACACAAAACTGGGTCAACCCATTGAATTTTCTTGTAATATCATTGAGGAAAAAATCTTGTGAAGGAAACTCCAACTATGAATATGGTTTGGATTTATGCAACAACTTCACTTGGAGTGATTTTTGTTTTGTTTTGTTTTGTTTTGAGGGTGTGTTTATCCCACACACCTTATTGAATATATGTGGGCGATTAACTGGGTCTTTTCTCATAGACACAGGGCTCCCTTTCACATCAATAAAGTTTTTTTAAAGGGACAAATTAGTTGACATATGGTCAAAACTCTCTCATTGTTTCCATTATTGTGCCCTCTAATCGACAAACGAAAGATTTGAATTTATGTCAACATTAGAACAATGAGTGTTTATATCATGAACCTCTATATGGATTAACATGACCATGCGAAGATTAAAGTACGAAAATATGAAGAAAGTCTTGAAACCTTGAATAACCACTCCACATATTGTAGACATGAAGATTGAGATGATTCATATGTGTGAAAGATTATATGTTTGACATTGCCATTTCCAACCCCTCATGTTTAATCCTTAATGTTGTTGAAGAAACAAAATAAATTTCATGGAACTAAAAACATTAAATTGTTTCCAAAATTGTGCCCTCTAATCGACAAAGTGAAGATTGGAATTTATGTCAACATTATAACAATGAGTGTTTATATCATGGACCTCTATATGGATTAATGTGACCATGAGAGGATTAAAGTAGGAAAATATGAACAAAGTCTTGAAACCTTGAATAACCCTCCACATATAAATTGACAATCGCAATGTGATTTTGTTTCTTTGTCATGTGAGACATAATTAAAAGAAGGGTAATTCTCTAAAAAAATATTATAAAATGTTTGACATGGCCATTGCCAAACCATCATGTTTAATCCTTAAAAATTATTATTGCATCTTCCCAAAAAAAAAGAAAAATTCATGTTGCACCAAGTTTAAAGTTTGCACATTGATTGGAAAATATGCTTGCCACATGTCACATGTCACAAGACCTTCAAAGTTGCATATATCATGTCACAAGATTTTGGAAGTTGCATATTGCATATGCAAGTTCTATTTGTTTCCTAGACTCCATAGCCCAAGAACAAGGAATGAGGTCTTGCTTGGATTCTCACGTCTTGAATCAAGGAGTATTGAATCAATATATACCAAGTCTTATAAGAGAAGATGAAATTATCATTAAGTGTATAAAAAAATTACATTCAAAGATATATACAGGCCATATAAATAGCCTTGTGTATATTATTAGATGAAAAGGTACCCATAATGTCAATGCATTATATGCATCATTACATGTTCAGCTATATAATGTACATCTAGTTGTCTTATAAAATTATTACATGACATCATGAATTTCTTTTAGTCTTCTTTTGTGTTTTCCAGGTCTTAAGTAATTCATCCATCTCCATGTCTTCATTTACTGAGTACTCTTCAGCAGCTGATGTTGTTTCAGTCCTTTCATGCCGAATACGTCTGGTCTCATACCCATAGCGTGGATGCTCCTGTGAGGGGTCATCACCTACAAAAATCAAAAATATTAAATTTATATGGCCAATTTTTAAATATCATTGAAGTAGTTCATTAATATTAAAAAAAAACTCTGCAATGTAATTATTTACCTGGTCCTCTAGTCGGCACCATTGGAATGGTTGTCCGCCTATTCACTTGATATTCAGGTCGAGGAGGATCAACTATGACATTATCTGCCATTGAAACATCAAAATTTATAAGTACAAATTTATAAGTACAGAATTATTAAGTATATGATTAATATATAGACATTTTACCGTCGTGGGCCTCAGTCACAGGAACATCTTGCGGTTGCACCTCACTAGGATGGGGTTGTTGGGGAGAACCATGATCTTTTGGCTTCATATCACTATCAATGCTTTATTGTCCAGTACTAATGGTTTCATTGATAGTGCTTCTCCCTTGATTAAAACAAAGTAAGACATTAAATTATGGACGATATCAAACATTTACATATTTTATAAGTAATGAAAGGTTAATGTGCACTGATTTTTATTTACCGTATCCTGCAAACTGGATCTTGGGGTCTGTCCCGTGTTTTTCCTATGATCAACCATGGATTTATAACCGTACTTGTAACCAAGTTGGAGGTCTTCCTCTGTGTTTTCAGTTCCGAAGTCATTGCCCTCCATTGCATAAGGGTACGGTTTTTAAATGTTTTTGGATGCAATTACCTGAAATTGGTAAGGCGATACAAATAATATTCTTAATATGTTTGGGTACTTACAATTCGTGACTGTAACTTCAAGTAGCCGCCCTGGCCTAGCTTGTGTTGGCCATGTTTGGCAATCCTTGCTTTGGTTTCCTTTGAAGTGTCAGGCAACCTATCATCAAAATTTTCAAGTATTTTATATATAACCACACTTTTATTTAGATCTAAAGAAAAATAAAGATGGTATTGAAATCAAAATATTGTAATTTACCTTGGTGTACCAGTTATTTGTTCTCCTAATTTTTTCAAAATCTTCTCTTTTGAATCATCAATTATCACCTTCCATTCCCTCTCTGGAATTGAGGGAGGATGCTCAAACCTAGGATTTCCTGCCAAGCTTCGTCTATACAAATCCCATGTATATTTTAAATATTCGTCTGTTGCATACGTGACCTTTTTTTATTGAACGTGTCTACTCCAAAGAGGCCTTCAAGATAATCCATAAGTTCCTTTTTGAGGTTGGAATTTTGGCAATTCCACCTCATGTGTAAGGTTGCCCCAAAAATCAACAAGGCCTTGCTCTCTAGGTGCCTATAAAAATGGTTGTTTCCTACACACAAAAATATATGATCATTAATTTAAATTAATAATCTAGATGATTTATGTATGAGGACAACATTAAACAATTAAAATATGAATTAAAACTACCTGGGAGTCTTGATTGTTTTAATGGAAGTCCATTATCGTCGACCAAAAATGTGCACAGAAGGGTACCCGTGCTTGTCACACATCTATCTCTAGGAAATGAAACCATGTCAACCACATCACCATGACCCTCATTTATGCCACCATCTCTAGACTCTGACCAATGTCTGGATGTCTGGCGGTGTGTGTCATGGCTCCTATCTAAATTAGGTGTGGAAGATGGAGAAGTAAATAGTACTCTAGCAATTGTATGACCACCTGCATCAGGACTTTGTAGCATCTCTGCAACGCCACTACTACCAACACTGGGTTGAATAGGCTCCAAAAATGCCTTTGTAAAAAAGAAAATGTTTTTTTGTGAAATAATGTAAAAGTTAAAGAACAAAGTATCATAAGTGAACATATGAGTACATTAAAAAAAATACTTTAAATTATGGTTATTACCTTATATGTGTTAATTTTTGACATAAGGAGCTTGATATTTTCTTTAACGTCGGGGGTTTGATCTAGATGATCTAAGAAGCTAACAAGTTCCTTGTTCTATTTAACGATCTTTCTTTTTATCAAGACCATCGGATCAGGAGATGAATAAAAACCCTCCTCATCAGTGGAATCGTGATCAACATGGCCTGCAGACTACATATAATTTCAACAAAAACAATGTTATTTCAATAAAATTATATAAGAAAATAATAAAAATAACGTAAAATGAAAGTGGGAATTGATAATCATTTACATGTTCTAAGCATGGACCTTTTCCATGATCATCCTGCCACATTATAATATAATTAGAACCCCCAAATATTTAAAAAAATTGTTAGCGATAACAAAAAAACAATGTTAAAGATAATATTTACAACAATGTTAAAGATAATAAAAAAATATAATGCAATAAGTAGAGGTTTCTTAAAGAGGTGTCGTATAAGTACCTGCACACTATTAGTCAATGTTTCTATTTGATTCAAATATTAATCCACTAATAAATCTTCCCCAAGAGCTATCTTCTTTATTGCGCATAGGCCTACCCGATTCTCTTCACGTCCCTCATATATGCAATTCGGTTGTTTGTTTGTTGTCCTGGGTCATGTGCTCTTTATAAAACATGGGATATTCCCAGAAGATTTAGGTCTTCCATCAATATAGATAGTTGCTCCCTTATTTTTATCCTTGTTTATTAGTTGTATATAATTTGCGGCGAGTGCATATCTCTGCATACTTCGCATGTACCAGACCAGCCACATCCAATCGTTATAATTGTAACACGGTCCGACATAATCCATCAATTCAGTTATTGTATTGTATTTTACAATTACTCCATCCATGGAAAATAACCCCAAGCCATGCAGGGAGGATGGTGCAATGCGATATGTCCTATTGTTGACAACGAAGCCAACATCTATAGGAGGTCATTCCTTAGGTACCAATTGATTCACCATATTCTTATACCTGAGTGGCACCTCTATGTCTCCTATGGTCTCATCATCATAAGAGCATGATCCTCCTTTGGCAAGAAAAAATTTCATGCCTCTACAAAATTTTATTCTGACTTTTTCACCTCTAGTCCTTGTTTGCTTATCATATCTACTAGATGCAGTCACATTTCCCTCTATTTGTCCTAAGCTTTCCTCACTCAACGAAGAAACATCTAACAGGTACATGTTTGGTTGTACCTTCAATTTCATGTGCACGTGTTGTTAGTGAGTAGTCCATCATCATCCTAGTTCCAATTTATGAACTTTTTTTTCTATATTCAAAGTTCTAAATAAAAATTTTATATCTTTAGTTTTGGATGCACAATTAGACTAGGGTGCAATTACCAATATTAGTGGTCAACCACCTAATTTAATGTGATATCCCTCTTGATTTTGAACATATTAAGGAAATATTAATGTGATAACATTAAGGACATGATATTATTTCAACATTTGGATTTAGGGGTCCAATTTATGAAACCACGCCTCGGGAGTGGATGGACAATGTCATCGCCTAGTCCATGCCTAAACAAGCTTGCAGAATCTCATGGAGCTCAAAATGTTTCTCTGTTAGGATTTTATGCCCCGAGGATGAATTGCCAAGAGTCCCCGAAATGGTTTGCGATGGGACTTACAACTGGGCATAAAACGAAAACCAAGACTCGGATTGAGGAACCATCAACTCCGATGGATTCTTTGCATAGGATTTCAGCTAGAGCACCCCTCACTCCCGGTTCCAACCCCTCAGAAGTAGTTTTTTTCATCGATTTCGATAGCTAGTGCTTTTCTCAGTAAGAAGCAATGCAACATTTGGATTTAGGGACCAATTTACGAAACCATTCCTCACAAGTGGATGGATAAATTTGTCACCTATTCCATGCATAAAAAAGCTTGCATCATCTCATGAAACTCAAAAATGTTTCTACGTTAGTCTTTTATGTCATGAGCGGGAATTGGCCAAGAGTCCCCGAAATGGTTTGGGATGTGACTTGCAACTGGGCATAAAATGAAAAATGAGACTCGAATTGAGGAGCCATCATCTCTGTTGGATTCCTGGCATAGGATTTTATCTAGATCACCCCTCTCTCCTCGTTCCAACCCCTCGGAAGTTGTTTTTTCATCGATTTCGATAAATAGTGCTTTGTTCAGTAATAACCAATGCAACATTTGGATTTAGGGGTCCAATTTACGAAACCATGCCTCAGAAGCAAATGGAAAATGTGGTCACCTAGTCCATTCCTAAAAAAAGCATGCAAAATCTAATGGAGCTCAAAAATGTTGCTCCGTTAGAATTTTATGCCCGGAGGAGGAATTGCCAAGAGTCCCCGAAATGGTTTGGGATGCGACTTGCAACTGGGCATAAAACGAAAAAATGAGACTCGGATTGAGGAACCGTTGACTCTGATGGATTCTTGGGATAGGATTTCAACTAGAGCACCCCTATATTTTGGGTGCCATGCCTCAGAAGTTGATTTACTCATTGATTTTGAGATCTAGTGTTTTTCTCAGTTTGAAGAAAACCAACATTTGGATTAAGGGGTCCAATTTATAAAACCGTGCCTCGGGAGAAGATGGAAAATATAGTCACCTAGTCCACGCCTAAAAAATCTTGCAACATCTCATGGAACTCAAAAATCTTTCTCTGTTAGTCTTTTATGCCCTGAGCAGGAATTGCCCAAGAGTCCTCGAAATGGTTTGGGATGCGACTTGCAACTAGGCATAAAATGAAAACCGAGACTCAGATTGAGGAACCTTCATCTCTGTTGGATTCCTAGCATAGGATTTTGGATAGAGCACCCATCACTCTTAGTTCCAACCCCTTGGAAGTTGTTTTTTTCATCGATTTCGATAACTAGCACTTTGCTCAGTAATAAGCAATGAAAAATTTGGATTTAGGGGTCCAATTTATGAAACCATGCCCCAGAGCAGATGGATAATGTGGTCACCTAGTCCATGCCTAAACAAGCTTGTAGAATCTCATGGAGCTCAAAAATGCTTCTTTGTTAGGCTTTTATACCCCGAGGATGAATTGCCAAGAGTCCCTGAAATGGTTTCGGATGCAACTTGCAACTGGGCATAAAACAAAAAACCGAGACACAGACTGAGGAACCATCGAATCTAATGGATTCCTAGCATAGGATGTCATCTAGAGCACACCTCAATCCCGGTTCCAACCCCTCAGAAGTAGTTTTTTTCATCGATTTCGATAACTAGTTCTTTTCTTAGTAAGAAGCAATGAAACATTTGGATTTAGAGGCCAATTTATGAAACCATGCCTCAAGAGTGGATGGATAATTTGGTCACCTATTCCATACCTAAAAAACCTTGCAGCATCTCATGAAACTCAAAAATGTTGCTCCGTTATTCTTTTATTCCCTGAGCGGGAATTGGCCAAGAGTCCCCGAAATGGATTGGATGCGACTTGCAACTGGGAATAAAAAAAAAAACTGAGACTCAGACTAAGAAATCATCATCTTTGTTAGATTCCTAGCATAGGATTTTAGCTAGAGCACCCCTCTCTCCCGGTTCCAACCCCTCGGAAGTTGTTTTTTCCATCGATTTCGATAACTAGTGCTTTGCTCAATAAGAAGCAATGCAACATTTGGATTTAGTGGTCCAATTTATGAAACCATGCCTCAGGAGTGGATGGACAATGTGGTCACCTATTCTATGCCCAAACAACTATGCATAATCTCATGGAGCTAAAAAATGTTTCTCCGTTAGGCCTTTATGCCTAGAGGAAGAATTGTCGAGATTCCTCGAAATGGTTTGGGATGCAACTTGCAACTGGGCATAAAACAAAAACTGAGACTTGGATTGAAGAACTGTCAATTCCAACGGATTCCTGGGATAGGATTTCAGCTAGAGAACCCCTCTCTCCTGGATGCCATTCCTTGGAAGTTGCTTTACTCATTGATTTCTAGAACTAGTATTTTGCTCAATTTGAAGCAAACCAACATTTGGATTAAGGGGTCCAATTTATGAAACCGTGCCTCGAGAGAAGATGGAAAATATATTCACCTAGTCCAAGCCTAAAAAATCTTGCATCATCTCACGAAACTCAAAAATGTTGCTCCGTTAGTATTTTATGCCCTGAGTAGGAATTGGCCAAGAGTCCCCGAAATGGTTTGGGATGCACCTTTGAACTGGGCATAAAACGAGAACAAAGACTCATATTGAGAAATTTTCATCTCTGTTGGATTCCTGCCATAGGATTTTAGCTAGATCACCCCTCACTCTCGGTTCCAACCCATCGAAAGTTGTTTTTTTCATTGATTTCGATAACTAGTGCTTTACTCAGTAAGAAGCAATGCAAAATTTGGATTTAGGGGTTCAATTTACGAAACCATGCGTCGGGAGTGGATGGACAATGTGGTCAAATATTCCATGCCTAAAAAATCTTGCAGAATCTCTTGGAGCTCAAAAATGCTACTACGTTAGGCTTTTAAGCCTGGAGGAGGAATTGCCAAGAGTCCTCAAAATGGTTTGGGATGTGACTTGCAACTGGGCATAAAATGAAAAATGAGACTCGGATTGAGGAACCGTCGACTGTGATGGATTCCTGGGATAGGATTTCAGCTAGAGCACCCCTCTCTCCCGGGTGCCATGCCTCGGAAGTTGCTTTACTCATTGATTTCTAGAACTAGTGTTTTCCTCATTTTGAAGCAAACCAACATTTGGATTAAGGGGTCCAATTTATGAAACTGTGCCTCAGGAGTTGATGGAAAGTATAGTCACCTATTCCACGCCTAAACAATCTTACATCATCTCATGGAACTCAAAAAAGTTGCTTTGTTAGTCTTTTATGCCTTGAACGGGAATTGGCCAAGACTCCCTGAAATGGTTTGGGATGCGACTTGCAACTGGGAATAAAACAAAAACTGAGACTCAAACTGAGAAACCTTCATCTCTATTAGATTCCTGACATAGGATTTTAGCTAGAGCACCCCTCACTCCCGGTTCCAACCCTTCGGAAGTTGTTTTTCCATCGATTTCAATAACTAGTGCTTTGCTCCATAAGAAGCAATGCAACATTTGGATTTAGGGGTCCAATTTATGAAACCATGCCTCGGGAGTGGATGGAAAATGTGGTCACCTAGTCCATGCCTAAACAAGCTTCCAGCATCTCATGAAACTCAAAAATGTTGTTATGTTAGTCTTTTATGCCCTAAGCGGGAATTGGCCAAGAATCCCCCAAATGATTTGGGATGCAACTTGCAACTGGGCATAAAATGAAAACCGAGGCTTGGATTGATGAACCATCATTATTGATGGATTTTTGGCATAGGATTTTATCTAGAGAACCCCTCGCTCCCGGTTCCAACCCCTTGGAAGTTGGTTTTTTCATCCATTTCGATAACTAGTGCTTTGCTCAATAAGAAGCTATGCAACATTTGGATTTAGGGGTCCAATTTATGAAACCATGCCTTGGGAGAGAATGGACAATCTAGTCACCTAGTCCATGCCTAAAAAATCATCCAGAATATCATGGAGCTCAAAAATGCTGCTCCATTAGGCTTTTATGCCTGGAGGAGGAATTGCCAAGATTCCTCGAAATGGTTTGGGATGTGACTTGCAACTCGGCATAGAACAAAAAATGAGACTCGGATTGAGGAACCATTGACTCTGATGGATTCCTGGGATAGGATTTCAGCTAGAGCACCCCTCTCTCCTAGGTTCCATGCCTCAGAAGTTACTTTACTCGTTGATGTCTAGAACTAGTGTTTTGCTCAGTTTGAAGAAAACCAACATTTGTATTAAGGGATCCAATTTATGAAATTGTGCCTCGGGAGAGGATGGAAAATATAGTCACCTAGTCCATGCCTAAACAATCTTGCATCATTTCACGGAACTAAAAAATGTTGCTTCGTTAGTCTTTTATGACCTGAGTAGGAATTTCCAAGAGTCCTCAAAATGGTTTGGGATGCGACTTGCAACTGGACATAAAACAAAAACCGAGACTCAGATTGAGGAACCATCGACTCTGATGGATTCTTGGCATAGTATTTTAGCTAGAGCACTCCTCACGCCCGGTTCCAACCCCTCAAAAGTAATTTTCTTCATCGATTTTGATAACTAGTGCTTTTTTCAATAAGAATCAATTCAACATTTGGATTTAGGGGCCAATTTACAAAACCATGCCTCAGGAGAGGATGGATAATTTGGTCTCCTATTCTAGGCCTAAACAATCTTGCAGCATCTTACATAAATCAAAAATTTTGTTTCGTTAGTCTTTCATTCCATGAGCGGGAATTGGCCAAGAGTCCCTGAAATGGTTTGTGATGCGACTTGCAACTGGGCATAAAATGAAAACCAAGAATCGGATTGATGAACCATCGTTATTGTTGGATTCCTAGCTTAGGATTTTATCTAGTGCGCCCCTCGATCCTATTTCCAACCCCTCGGAATTTGTTTATTTCATCGATTTCGATAACTAGTGCTTTGCTCAGTAAGAAGCAATGCAACATTTGGATTTAGAGGTCCAATTTACGAAAACTTGCCTTGGGAGAAGATGGAAAATGTGGAGCAGATTGAAAATGTGGTCACCTATTCCATGCCTAAACAAGCATGTAGAATCTCATGGAGCTCAAAAATGCTGCTACGTTAGGCTTTTATGCCTGGAGAAGGAATTGTCAAGAGTCCTCGAAATGGTTTCGAATGCGACTTGCAACTGGGAATAAAAAAAAAAGAGAGACTCGGATTGAGGAACCGTTGACTCTGATGGATTCCTGGGATAGGATTTCAGCTAGAGCACCCCTCTCACCTGGGTTCCATGCCTCGGAAGTTGTTTTACTCATTGATTTTGAGAACTAGTGTTTTTCTCAGTTTGAAGCAAACCAACATTTGGATTAAGGGGTCCAATTTATGAAACCATGCCTTGGGAGCAAATGGAAAATATATTTACCTAGACCATGCCTAAACAATATTGCAGCATCTCACAGAACTCAAAAATGTTTCTTCGTTAGTCTTTTATGCCCTGAGCGGGAATTTGCCAAGAGTCCCCGAAATGGTTTGGGATGCAACTTGCAAGTGGGAATAAAATGAAAACCGAGACTCAGATTGAGGAACCGTCATCTTTGTTGGATTCCTGGCATAGGATTTTAGCTAGAGCACCCCTCACTCCCAGTTCCAACCCCTCGGAAGTTGCTTTTTTCATCGATTTCGATAACTAGTGCTTTGCTCAGTAAGAAGCAATGCAACATTTGGATTTAGGGGTCAAATTTATGAAACCATGCCTCGGGAGAAAATGGACAATGTGGTCACCTATTCCATTCCTAAACAAGATTGAATAATATCATGGAGCTCAAAAATGTTTCTTTGTTAGGCTTTTATGCCTGTAGGAGGAATTGGCCAAGAGTCCCCGAAATTGTTTGGGATGTGACTTGCAACTTGGCATAAAATGAAAACCGAGACTCGGATGGAGGAACCGTCGACTCTGATGGATTCCTAGCATAGGATTTCAGCTAGAGCACCCCTCACTCCTAGTTCCAACCCCTCAAAAGTAGATTTTTTCATCGATTTTGATAACTAGTGCTTTTCTCAGTAAGAAGCAATGCAACATTTGGATTTAGTGGCCAATTTACGAAACCATGCCTTGGGAGTGGATGGATAATTTGGTCACCTAGTCCATGCCTAAAACATCTTGCATCATCTCATGGAACTCAAAAATTTTGCTCCATTAGTCTTTTATGCCCTGAGCGGGAATTGGCCAAGAGTCCTGGAAATGGTTTGGGATGCGACTTGCAACTGGGCATAAAATGAAAACCGATGCTTGGATTGAGGAATTGTCGTCTCTGTTGGATTCCTGGCATAGTATTTTAGCTATATCACCCCTCACTCCCGGTTCCAACCCCTCAGAAGTTGTTTTTTTTATCGATTTCAATAACTAGTGCTTTGCTCAGTAAGAAGAAATGCAACATTTGGATCACTCCCGGACCTCTTCATGAAAGATTGTGAATCTATGGTGCATGTACAAATATGTGAGATGTGGGTTTATGATAATATTTTGAATTTCCCAATAATATTCTCCATTGAGCTTGTCTAAACCATTCCATTTGGTGATTGTTTCACTAAGTGTTAAGAACAATGTTGGAGAATTATAAGATGTAAGTTAGGTATGAGCTATTTTTTACCTCTTTATTACCTTTTATATTGTATCCATATTTTGTATTGATCAAATGAGGAATTAACCCGAAACTGATGCTATTAGACACAAACTCAATCCTAAGGCCAACTAAATATAAAAAACAACACACACTAATTAATCTATGAGTCAAGCATGCAAACAAACCTTCTCACAAAGAAGCGCTAGTTGGTGATGGAATCCAACATCGCAGAATCAATGTGCGAAGGGGTTGAGTTTTGGTGAGTGGGAAAGTTACACTGACAACCTGCTTAACGAACTAACACCCTGGTGCAAGTTACCTCACCAAGCAGTGGGCAACCCTCCAAGGAGTCCGAGTGAGTCTAGCCAACGTCGATCCCAGGTACAACACCACCTTCCCTGTGTTGTCACCTTGTGTAGGAGGTCTAAAATATTATGGCCTCTATGGTACCACCTACTATACCAAAGTAGAGGGGGGACAGTCGACAGTCGACACCAAGACCAACAAAGCAGGGTTGATTACTCTGAGGGCCCCAATGTGACCTCCTGATTGACCCTTGTGTTAGAAGGGCTTCCCAAAGTCAGTGATATAGCAACTGGATTTCACTCCCTAACTCAAGGCTTTATGTTTTTTTAGCAGCTTTGGAAAGTTATTCTCACAATCCTATTCCAAATCTCTACACCTAAGATAACATGGGTTTGAGGAGCCCTAGAAAATTATCTAGATAAATTTTAATTAGCGCTTGATTTTAGGCTGTTGTTACTCAAAGGAGTGGTCGTGAAATTGATGGCATTTTGACTTGACTCTTTAAACCATGCAAGAGGAAAATGAAATGCAATAAATTCAACTTCGATGAAAACTAGCTATGGGAAGGAGCAAGAGGTTTTAAGAAAATAAATAATTTCTTGATAGATTACTATGTTTGCAGTACTGCAAAATGACCCAAATTTTAAAAATACCATGCAAATGTCATAGTTCGCTTAGTACACCCATACAACATTGAATCAAACATCATCATTTCTAACATAGTAAAATTTTATGATTATAGAGACCACACAACTTGAATACTCATAAATAATATGGTCTCTATCCTTATGGCCATTGATGGTCTCTCTTGAGATGGTCCCCACAATTTAAGGAATACCAAGAAAACAATGTGTTGCATTTGTCAAGATAATACCCATAATACATTTTAATGTTAGGACAATGAAATAAACAAGCCAAAATATTAGACAATATATCACATACAAACAATAGACAAGAATTAGGTTGCACAAGGTGAAGAGGGGTTGGTGACTATATAAGAAGAGGTGGCTATGGTGAAAGAAGAAGAGATTGAGGTCGTCGACATGGAGGATAAGGAGGATATTCAGAAGGAGCAAGAAAAGGGAAGGATGCACTTTTGTGAAAAACCCCTCAAATAAAACCTGGAAGGAAAGAAAACAATATGTACTCATATTTGACAAGACAAAAAGAATATGTTAATGAATCCATATAAATTTTAAGAAAATTGGATAAAGAAGAATAATTTCAAGGCTCTAGATGAATTTTTGGATCCATCAAGTGAGGAAGAATCCATAGCAAGGATGATATAATTGATTACTATATTGGATGCATCATGTTCTCGTTGGATGTGAAGAATGATACTTGTTAGTTACCTTAATTTACCTCTACTCGTGTTGAATATGTGAGGATTTGAGTGCTGAAAATATCTAGTAGTCATCAAGGTACTTTGTTCATGTTTTTTAGTACTCTACTCATACATTCCACCATTATCCCCACCATGTATAACCTCCATACAACATCCATGCAACATACATCCCACATTTTCATGCAACTCCATCCATTCCTACATTATGCATCATCCAACTTCCATTGCTTGAAGAGGTGGAAGAACTAGAAGGGAATAAAGCTTATAGACCAAAAGACTGCCAATGGGGATGTGTGGTTCAATCCTAAATTGACCAATAATAAAGAAGGTTCTCTTTAACAGTTTTTTTTATTTATGCTCAATTTTCATGCTCTAAGATACAATTTTATAGGGTTTAAGGCCTTCAACAATGCCTCCTTTGCAAGTTTGGCCAAAATTCTATTATTTTTCCTTAGAAATTTTTATGCATGCGGAGCTAAGAATTTAGTGAAGGGAAGTTCATATCTTTGCACTTTGCACTTTGCATATACAAGAAAAAGGATAAGGAAAAAAGGTGACATGATGTAAAGGCTACAGGGAAGGCTGATTCACATAGCAGAAATCACATAAAAAGTAAGGGGCTATGTAGAGCATAATTGTTTTTTCTTAGAGAATTGCCTTTGCACTTTGTACTGCATGTTAAGTGCAAAGGAAAGTGAAGTGGATTGTTGATGTGGAGCTATATACCAATGTGGATGCAAAGGTATAGACTATGGGGTTTGAAATCAAAGAGGCATGCCCTCCAAACTTCACATTAGTACTATTGTGGGGCAAAAATAAGCTTGGTGACTAGGAGGATGTACAACTACACCCTCTGCAATGTGGTTGAGTGAAAACTAAATATGGATGTAAATATCTTGACAATAATTTCTTGTGAGTTCTCTTAGATTACCTGGAGGAAACAAACGATTGGAGGAGGTAATAAAGAGGTAGATTAGTCATTAGTGAAGGGGATTTGAAGTTCAAAACATTGTTGGAGCAAAGGGATTTTTCAAATTTGGTATTGAAAAAGATGGAAATATTGGGAGGTTAAGGGTGTGGAAACAAAAATACCAAGGACCTAGAAGGATAAATCTATTCCTAGATTGAAAGGATGAAGAGGATTTTGAGTTTGTATGAAGAGAAAATATTGTGCTTGAGCCAAAACAACAATATGAAAGACACCACTTCAGAGTGATATTACACAAATTATAATGGTGTTGGTGGGGAATAGGAATCATGAGGAATACCATTGAATGAGAATTCTCAAACCATGTGGGATGTCAAATTCTAGGCCTACTTGTAGCACAAAAAATGCCAAAATTTTGTATTTTTACTTTTTATTGTATAGAAATCAAAAGTCATGGGGCTTGTTATTCTTTGCAAGTGGGTGAACACTAGTGTTTTATAAATCACCTTTTCTTTTTAGTTGTCCTAAAAATGAGGACAATTTTTTGTGTTGTAATAGAAGAAGAAACCAATAGAGTTGTTGAATAAATCGAGCACAAGTCATTTCTCACCTACAACAAGGATTTGCCCTAGTTTCCATGGTAGCCTATCATTGCTTCATGATTCCACCCACTCCCCTATATAGTTTTCTCGCATCAATGATGGGAGACATTGCATACCCAAGTTTAGTGCATACTTTGTCCAAGTTAATTCGATCTGTTGACCCTCTAAAAGGGCCACTTGTATCACATTTGTTAATTTTGTGGGAAGGTCTCATCATTTCCAGTTAACATTGTCTCTAACACTGTCAAACTCATATGCTTCCCCCCTCAAAATATGCAACTCATGGCAAGGAAATTTATTTCAATATGGATTCTCTCTTGCTCTTGGAAAAGACAAGTTTCTTCCATCTTTTTCCATTTATGACACTACGTTGGCTATGTTGGTGTGGTTGAAACCCTCATGGGTTAAGGATGACCTTGAAGGTTATTTGATGGGATATGTAATGATTTGTAGATTCACTGGTTGTTGGCCAATGCTAAAGGATCTTTAAAATTGGGTCTAATTCTTGAGTTCATTCTTGAACATTTTTTTTGTGAGTAGTATTCAAATGCACTACTTTTGTAGGTAAATCAATATGGTTAGGGTGAAAAATTACATATTCGCAGGTGTAGTATTGGAGGACAAAAAATTACATAACCATAGGTGACATGGATCATTCAATTATCTAATTTCTTATGTTAGCACTCAAGGATAAAAATTCAAAGTATTATTACTCTCATTATTATGCACATACGTTTCCTACCAAAACTTAACGAAAATTTTTCAAAATGTTATTACACTCATTGTTGGGACTTTCTTGGCCTACTAGCACTCAATTATGAAATTTTACAGTGTTATTATTCTCATTGTTATTCATATACTCGAAAAAATTATTCTACACATTGAATGTATTCCTTTTTCCCAATTGTATGCCTCTATCTTCAAAAGAACATGAAAGAAAGAAATAATCAATTCAATGTGTCTAGTTTGGGAAAGGGTGGTCAAAGTGAGTGAGATCTGGGATCAAGGGCCTCCCTCATGTATAGGGCCATGCATCTCTAGTCCAAAAACCAGAAGAAGGTTCAAAGGAATTCATAAAATAATAGTTATTTGACCATATAAAGAAATATCTATGTGATTAGATGATAGAGGCATGGTAATGAGAATTGAACCTAAATCTAACCAACATACCCTTTCCTAAATTCAAAGAGCATCTCAAGAACCTTCAGATCCTGATTTGGGGTTTTAATGGATTTTAAGAAGTTACCAATTTTGGCATCATTTTTTGTCAAGGTGGGGTCTCCTCCATCACTCCAGCAAGGGCCTACTCTGTCGCTCCTCCTCTATCTCTCCAACAAGGACACTCACAGTCTCTCCTCCGACAACAATGACATACACTCTCAGTCACTCCCAGAGGTGAGGTTATTCTCTGTTGTTCCTCCTCCAACAATGGCATGCACTCTCATTCACTCATTTGTTTCTCTAGCAATGACATGCACTCCCAGAGTTGAGGTTATTCTTCTCTCGCTCTAGCAATGAATTTATTCTCCTCTTGCTCCAACAATGGCATGCACTCTCAATCGTGGGGAGGTGAGGTTGTTCTCCTCTCACTCAAGTAATGCAATGTACTCTCAGTCATGGGGAGGTGAGGTATTCTCCTCTCGCTCCAACAATGGTATGCACTATCAGTCACGGTGAGGTAAGGTAATTCGAACAATGGGGGTTATGTGCACGCGGGTGAGGGATTATGTATTTTTGTTTGTATATATTTTATATATTATATAATTTGTATAATGTAAATTATATAAATTATATATTATATAAATATTTTTTTATATAAATTACATATATTAAATATTTAATAAATGTGTATATTTAAATATTTTATATAAATTGCATATATTTAATACTTAATAAATGTGTATGCATATAATAATGGTTAAAAACATGTGTATACTCCTTGGAGGTCATAGGTTCAAATACAAAGCGGGGTAGGGTATGTATACCTTCATACATGGGGCAAACCTATGGCCATTTGCAAATCATGACCTAAATGATTATGGGTCAAAGATAAAAGATGAATACCAAGACTGGTCTTCTATGTATAGCTCTAAAATATATCCTCCATATAATGTTTAAAAGGGTCAATTTAACATCCCAACTCTAGGTAATGATCAATCTCAAAAGTAGATACTACAACATTGGGACTGGATTGAGAAAATATTATTGAATCAATATGCCCTTCCTCTTGTAGAATTATTTTCAAGGGATCCTCTTCTTGAAGGGATTTTATCACAAAGAATGGCATTTATTTTTAGGGTCATTCAAAGCCTCATAAACAATATGTTGAATATGCTCTTCAAGTTTGAAAAACATATTGTAGAGAGTCAATAAGTTATGCTTCAAATCCTCACAAGTACTTATGTTGAATATGTACTTATGTTGAATATGTACTTGTGTTGAATATGTTGTCGTTGCATGTGAAGAATGCTACTTGTCAGTTACCTGATGAGTATTTTGTTGGGTCTTTGCATTGTCATTTTGTTTGGCTAGTCCTCGTTACTATCAATCCCACTTTATAAGTTGCACCTCTTTAAAGTGGGTGGTAGATTAAATATCCTTCAACCACATGTTGCAGCGGAACATGCAATCTACCATTTGTCAACCTCCCTCTCTTAAAACCTCTTTGAATGAGTACAACACACAAGTATATGATTGTCTATTTTTTGGCCATTTGTTCACCAATTGAAATATTCTAATGAAAATTATTTTTCATGCCCCCATGGGTAAAACCTAACATGGACAATGGTGCATTGGGTCTAGGGACATGTCTTTTAGGAGACTCCTAATGGTCCATAACCTTAGTCAACTCATCTCTTGTTGAATGTTATCTAAGTTTATTACAATGTCCATTGGATCATATTATATTTGATGCTTTTGATATTATGGTAGTTGAGGGAGGTATTTACCTCCACGTATAAACCTGACAAGAATAGAATATTCCAGGAAGCAAGAAGAAACCCTAATTAATTGGTTAATAACCCTAGAAGGCAAGTCAGCTCAAGAGAATGACTTGTATTAGGTTATTAGCCTCCAAGAGAAGAAGTTAGCAAAAGGAAATATTATATACTAAAGAATTAGTACCCAGAATGAGAAGTCGGCCCAGGCATTCTGCAAGAATTAGTATAAATACAAGAGGTCAGTATTCATTCTGGTCAGTATTCTCAGAAATGCAGAAGCAACACTTGTGTCTTTTTTCAAGGACTATGTAACAAATCTCAATTCTAATGATCAAAATCTGGACCAGGGGTCAAATTTTAGCTCAAAAATCAACGTTCTTGGAATTGCCTCAAATTGGACGTGAGCATAGCCCTCATCATCATGAACCCAACGCAATTTGTTTCGTCTCAAATGGACATCGGGATCGATAGATATCGCGATCTGTTCGGGAAGTCAAACAGGCAAAAAAAGGACGTTGATTGTGCAGTCCGTACAGTCCGTACGGATGATGACGTGGTAGAGACCGTATGCTGATGTGGCTTGCCCATACCTACTGATGTGGCATATGTGACGTGGCATTTTTTGGTTGGTTGACAGTTGGGCGAATCAAGTTTTGACACGTGGCAATTATTGGACGAATGGTAAGGTGCCACATGGCCCAGTCATGGGCTGCCACGTGGCACCCCTTTATTGGATATGGTTTGTTAGTTCAAAAATTTGTGGAGTTCATAGGTATTGAACCCTGGACCTCCCCCTTTACCAAATCCTTCGCAAATTCCATTTTTCCAACGGGCCACACGGTAGTTCTTGTATATTGTATGGTTTTAAGTTTATTTAAATTGCATTAATATGTGAGTTTGGGTGCGGACAGGGCTGGGGCTAAGCCCCAGCCCCCTTTCACATGCAACCACCACATGACCATATGCACGCGCGTTTAAACGGACTCCAAACCCCCGCGCGCATTGAACCACTTGTTATTATTCCATTTGACATTGTAAACTCAACCCTTTTTATTTGAGCGCGTGGTCACATGGTGACTCTGGTGACCGAGAGCTAGGCGGTTAGGGGTTGGGCACGCCCTAACCGTCCTACAGTTTGCACAGTTATTCAGTTGCATGGGTGTGTCGGGTTTAAACATGGATTTGGAGCGTGTTCTTGGTTCAAGCACACATAGGTGCGTTTTGGTGAACCAGTTTCAGCAAGCTTGAAGGAGGAAAATGGCAGGAGGCCTATCTTCCTCATCTTTTGGCCGATTGAGGTGTCGTAAAAGCCCAGCTAGGGGTTTTTGGATGTGTTGAATCCATTGGCACTATTATCAAGGCCATTTGAAGACTGCTTTTTCATGTTTTTCACCATTGAAGTTTCAGCAAGCTACAGGGAGCTTGAATCCCTCATTGATCGAGGACATGGTTTGGTGAGACTATGTTTGTTTTCTGTGATTGAATAATCATTTTTGGCTATTTGATATGATCTGAACACATTGGGATAGGTTTCAGAGGCTGTTGAGGACTTTTATAGGTTTTTTTTCCAAAGAGAAGCTCAGGGAAGCTTATGGCCACATGTAGAAGAGGTCATGCCCGGATGAGCCATGATCCGTTTTCAGAGTTCTATTAGTCATTTTTGGGGTTTTTATGTGTTATGATCTCAATGGTACAGTCTGTTTTTCCATTGGAGTTGAGAAGCAGCTTGTAAAAGAACTTTTGACTAATTAATCCCAAAGAGCCAAGTCCATTGATGGAGGCTCAAGGAGATGTAGCCCGGAGGGGGGTGAACTCCTTTATCATGTTGTTCTTGTTGTGAGTTTGATGGTTTATTTGCTGCAAGTTGTGTTTCTGTGTATTTGCTTAAAGTACATATTTAACCATCTAAAAGAACAATTCCTCACACATAATCATTTACAAGAAGATACATGAACTTAACACATAAGTTTATCTTGCATATTTTAACACATAAAGGAAGGTCCTGTAAAGTTTATTTTAATGAAGTAGAGGGTGCTTGCATAGCATAACAAGTCAGCCTTCTATTTTCAGATCAGGTGGTATCAGAGCATAGTTTGTTTTTCTCATGTGTTTTCCATTGATAGCTTGAGATTTAGCTAT
>ML779681.1:376719-405200 GCA_009831015.1 Picea engelmannii | reverse complement strand
TTGACTTATGTTTAGTCGATGGTGTTTGTTGGCTTGTAAGTTGATTTTGAGTACACCGAGATGCAGGAAAATGCCATGTACTTTGATGAAGTACAAGATGTGACAGTTTGTTTAAGAACAAAAGGTTTTGTTGGCATCATTTTTCAGTCTTGTATAATTTGTTTTCAAGATTGATGGTTTTCTTGGCTTGTGACAAGATGTCGCAGGAAGTTTTTGCATCCATTGGAGAGATGATTATGTTGACGTCAAAGAGTTCACAAGAGGGACTTGATTCTCAGTGGGAAGGTTGGCAGTCTTCCAAGCACAGAGAGAGCAGTGGGTCAGCAGCAGCCAGAGAATAGTGGTTGAGGAACATAGCCAGTTGCAGTGCAAGGCATGTCAAGGTATTCAGGTGATTGTCGAAAAGACTTTTCAAGTAGAATCAGTTGATATAACTTGAAAGTAGACAGATAATCATAAGATTTTGTGGGTCCAAAATCCTTTCAGTGGGAAGGTGTGATCAAAATCTGGACCAGGGGTCAAATTTTAGCTCAAAAATCAACGTTCTCAGAATTGCCTCAAATCGGACGTGAGCATATCCCTCGTCGTCATGAACCCAATGCAATTCATTTTGTCTCAAATAGACATCGGGAGTGAGAGATATCGCGATCTGTTCGGGAAGTCAAACAGGCAAAAAAAGGACGCTGACTGTGCAGTTCGTATAGTCCATACGGATGCTGACGTGGCAGAGACCGTACACTGATGTGGCTTGGCCATACCTAATGACGTGGCATATGTGACATGGCAGTTTTTGGTTGGTTGACAGTTGGGCGAATCAAGTTTTGACACGTGGCAATTATTGGACGAATGGTAAGGTGCCACGTGGCCCAATCATGGGCTGCCACGTGGCACCCCTTTATTGGCTATGGTTTGTTAGTTCAAAAATTTGTGGAGTTCATGGGGATTGAACCCCAGACCTCCCCCTTTACCAAAGCCTTCGCAAATTCCATTTTGCCAACGGGCCACACGGTGGTTCTTGTATATTGTATGGTTTTAAGTTTATTTAAATTGCATTAATATGTGAGTTTGGGCGCGGACAGGGTTGGGGCTAAGCCCCAACCCCCTTTCACATGCAACCACCACA
The DNA here is from genome assembly GCA_009831015.1 of Picea engelmannii. Taxonomy (NCBI): domain Eukaryota; kingdom Viridiplantae; phylum Streptophyta; class Pinopsida; order Pinales; family Pinaceae; genus Picea; species Picea engelmannii. The sequence goes on along the minus strand of ML779681.1, from coordinate 404,077 downwards.
TGACCATATGCGCATGCATTTAAACGGACTCCAAACCCCCGCACGCATTGAACCACTTGTTATTATTCCATTTTCCATTGTAAACTCAGCCCTTTTTATTTGAGCGCGTGGTCACATGGTGACTCTGGTGATCGAGAGCTAGGCGGTTAGGGGCTGGGCGCGCCCTAACCATCCTACAGTTTGCATAGTTATTCGGTTGCGCGGGTGTGCTGGGTTTAAACACGGATTTGGAGCGTGTTCTTGGTTCAAGCACATAGAGGTGCATTTTGGCGAACCAGTTTCAGCAAGCTTGAAGGAGGAAAATGGGAGGAGGCCTATCTTCCTCATATTTTGGCTGATTGAGGTGCTGTAAAAGCCCAGCTAGGGGTTTTTGGACGTGCTGAATTGATTGGCACTGTTATCAAGGCCATTTGAAGACTTCTTTTGCAGGTTTTTCACCATTGAAGTTTCAGCAAGCTACAGGGAGCTTGAAGCCCTCATTGATCGAGGACATGGTTTGGTGAGTCTATGTTTGTTTTTTGTGATTGAATAATCATTTTTGGCTAATTGATATGCTCTGAACACATTGGGATGGGTTTCAGAGGATGTTGAGGACTTTTACAGGTGTTTTTTCCAAAGAGAAGCTCATGGAAGCTTATGGCCACATGTAGAAGAGGTCATGCCCGGATGAGCCATGATCCGTTTTCAGAGTTCTATTAGTCATTTTTGGGGTTTTTATGTGTTCTGATCTCAATGGTACAGTCTGTTTTTCCATTGGAGTTGAGCAGAATCTTGTAAAAGAATGTTTGACTAATTAATCCCAGAGAGCCAAGTCCATTGATGGAGGCTCAAGGAGATGTAGCCCGGAGGGGGGTGAACTCCTTTATCATGTTGTTCTTGTTGTGAGTTTGATGGTTTATTTTCTGCAAGTTGTGTTGCTGTGTATTTTCTTAAAGTACATATTTAACCATCTAAAAGAACAATTCCTCACACATAAGCATTTACAAGAAGATACATGAACTTAACACATAAGTTTATCTTGCTTATTTTAACACATAAAGCAAGGTCCTGTAAAGTTTATTTTGATGAAGTAGAGGGTGCTTGCATAGCATAACAAGTCAGCCTTCTATTTTCACATCATCTAAGAATATTCAAATTGGACATAAGAACCTTAAGTTATTTCCTTAACCATGGGTGACATAACACTATCATTCAATAGTCAAATTGTTACATTTCATTGTTAGCCATCATGTCTACTAAGGGCTTGAGCCACCACAAAGGAAACATACAAAGAATATTTGTCTTATGAACAAGATATGGTACCATCCATTTTGAGGTTTGGCATAGAGATTTCTCTTATAGAGTACACTACATTGCACCATAATATAATCCCTACACTCCTTGCAAACCATGTAACACCATTCAAATTAGACACAATATTCTTGCGATGAATTAGCTATACCATTGACGAACTTTTTCCATCGATAGTATAGCAAATTTGTCGCAAGATTATTTAAATTTGTCTCTCTTGCGACGATATCAAATGATGCTTGGATTCATTTCATATTTGGTTTATCAACTTGAAATTAAAATTTGATACTTTGCAAACCTTGAGTCAAATACAAATATGAAATTTGGAATCATTAACATATCTACTAGAACATATGAAAATTAGGTTTTATGGTTTACATGATGATATGATGATGGAAGAAAGAGTGTGTGTGAGTGAAATTTGAGTCCAGAATCCCTCCCATATCATTAAGGCATGTGAATAGTCTATCCATGTCAAATTTCAATGCATACAGATACATTTTGAAAAAAATTCAACATTGGCCCCATTCACATGTCAATGTTGCCTACCTCTAGTATTTTTATGGTGTTGATTAAACAATCAACAAAAAAGAGGGATTTTTCATCAAAACTATAACACAGATACATTGTATATACATTAATGTAGAACCTAAAATAAAAATGAAGAAAGACGGACGAAAACTTAAAACTTGTGTCAACCAAATTGTGTACATTGAAAGAAAATTAGGGTTTATGGTTTACATTATGAATTGATGATGGAAAAAAGTGGGTGTTTGAGTGAAATTTGATTCCGTAAACCCTCCAATATTGTTAAGGCATGAGAATAGTCTATCCATGTCAAATTTCAGTGCATACTGAAACTCTTTGAAAAAATTTCAAATTGGCCCCATTACCCCATTCATAGGTCACTGTTGTCGGTGTCTAGTCCTAGTACAATTTTCGTTCCTTGTTCCTTGTTCTGTATTCCTCATTCCTCGATCCTTGTTCCTTGTTACTCATTCTTTGAACATGGTGTAGTCCCAAAGATCCATTATTTTTGTACAAAACATACTAATGGCATAAAATGTCCCACACAAAGACCAAATTAATATCCGCTACATAAGTCTTTTGTCTTTTTTCAAGGAATATGTAACGAATCTCAATTATAAGAAGATTCAAATAGGACCTAAGAACCTTAAGTTCTTTCCTTAACCATCGGTGACATAACACTATCATTCAATAGTCAAATTGTTACATTTCATTGTCAAATATGCACTAAAAATTGTGTTTACATCATGTCAAAAATGAGATGAAATTTGGTGAATAAAAATATTTATAAAAAAAAAAATTCAAATACATAAATTCATTCTTTTGGTAAATCAACTAAATTTTTATTGATATGTAGCTTATATGACAATACATTGATCAAATGTTTTTAACCCATAATGTTTTCAATCTTCCTTTTAGGTCACACTAACCATTGTCATTGACCATCTCATACAAAAGGATGTCAATATCAACAAGATAAGCAGAATCCCTGTTCAAATTTCAAGGACTTCCTTCCGAGAATATAACTATAGAGTGAAGATATTAAGTCTAATTTATTCCCTATTATCACTATATCAGTGGGAACAAGGGCCAAAACATAGGTGGCCTAATCATGGATAGTAGAATTCCGGGCCTTACCTGACTTATCATTGTATCAATAGGAACAGGGGCAAAAACATAGGTGGCCTAATCTTGGATAGAGTCAAAATTTTGGGCCTTACCTGAATTATCATTATATTAGTGGGAATAGGGGCCAAAACATAGGTGGCCTAAGAATGGATAGAATCAAAATTTTGAGACTTACCTGACTTATCATTATATCGGTGGGAACAGGGGCCAAAACATAGGTGGCCTAAGCATGGATAGAGTCAGAATTTCGGGCCTTACCTGATTTATGATTATATCAGTGGGAACAAGAGCCAAAACATAGGTGGTCTGAGCATGGATAGATTCAAAATTTTGGGCCTTACCTGACTTATCATTATATCAGTGGGAGAAGGGGCCAAAACATAGGTGGCCTGAGCATGGATAGAGTTAGAAATTCAGGACTTACCTGACTTATCATTATATCAGTGGGAACAGGGGCCAAAACATAGGTGGCCTGAGCATGGATAGAGTTAGAATTTCGGGCCTTACCTGACTTATCATTATATCAGTGGGAATAGGGGCCAAAACATAGGTGGCCTGAGCATCGATTGAGACAAAATTTTGGGACTTACCTGACTTATCATTATATCAGTGGGAACAGGGGGCAAAACATAGGTGGCCTGAGAATGGATAGAAGAATTTTGGGCCTTACCTAACTTATCATTGTATTAGTGGGAACAGGGGCCAAAACATAGGTGGCCTAAGCATGGATAGAGTCATAATTGTGGGCCTTACCTGACTTATCATTATATCAGTGAGAATAGGGGCAAAAACATAGGTGGCATGAGCATGGATAGAATCAAAATTTTGGGACTTACCTAACTTATCATTATATCAGTGGGAACAAGGGCCAAAACATAGGTGGTTTGAGCATGGATAGAGTCATAATTTCAGGCCTTACCTAACTTATCATTATATCAATGGGAACAGGGGCCAAAACATAGGTGGCCTGAGCATGGATAGAGTCATAATTTCGGGCATTACCTGACTTATCATTATATCAGTGGGAACAGAGGCCAAAACATAGGTGGCCTGAGCATGGATAGAGTCAGCATTTTGGGACTTACCTGACTTATCATTATATATGTGGGAACAGGGGCCAAAACATAGGTGGCCTGATGATGGGTGTATTGGAAGTTCCATGTCAAATTTCAAGATAGTTCTGACATCGATTCAATATAAGGGAATGACGAATGATGACAATGAGAGGTGCAAAATGATGAACGTTGATGCAAATCTGGACGATCTCAAAGATTATGTGGGGACATCATACATCCTTGAGTCTTGAAACCCTCACATATTGTCAAGGCATGTTCTTGGCCAACCATATTCCCCAAACAATAGAGAGTGGGAGGGATTTGTACCTTTTAGTTTTCTTGTTCTCACACCATTGTGTGAGATATTTTTAGATGGATTCCCCTCTCCATGCATTATGGAGATTTAATTTCTATCCCTTGTATCTTCCACCAAACTTTCTTAGAGTAGGGGCAAGACAAGAGAAGGTGGAAGTTATCTTCAATTTTAGATTCATAGAGACAACACCTACCAGGGCCTTCAAAAATTCTTTCTGTAGGATGTGCCAAGTTAGAGATTTATTATTTAAGACAAGCCATAATTTTATTTATTTATCTAGCTAGGAATTTCAATTTCTAGATTAATTTCCATGACCAAAAAGTGGGATCTCACCTTTCACTACTATAAGGGATTTACAACCTAGCCTTGGTTCATATCCCCTAAAAGGATTAAAATACCATACAAGTTGATCCTCCTCCTCGCCAAGTCTTATAAAGAATATTTTTAAGGATTCTTGTGAAGTCCTTCAATATTTCTACATGGTCCTCCGTAAGACCAAACTCTCTCCAAGAGAGCTATTATTGCCAACTATAGATTTCAGTGGGTTTTTTTGCAATTTTCATCATAGTCTTGAAGCCTCTATGATTTATTTATTGAATGAGGGGAATAGGTAAATTGAAGGATTCTATGATTCCTACCCACAATTTCAACCCTAATTGGACATTATCTCCCTTTCCAATATGTCATACCAGGAAATTTCCAATCAGGGGGAATGATGTGATAATTGGTTTTCAAATAACCGAGGAATTTTGGTATTTTTTAACAGGAATTATTACCTAGTCCTCCACTAAGTCTGGAGCTATGTATTTATCCTTTATGACATGCACACATAATTTGGTACCTTGGAGGAGACTCCAAACATCTTTATCAACTAAATACTTAAAAAAAAAAAAAGATATTCTTGAGACCCCATCCATCTTGTGATTTGGGAATTGCTATTTTTTTCCAAGAGACTAACACTATGCATTTTTTCTCACTCTCACTCAATGAAAGGAAATAGTAACACAACTACCTTATCCACTCTAAGAATGTTAATCCTAAGAATGTTCACTTAGGGAACAAGTCCCTTGTTTCCCTCCCTTGATCTTGGTTAGACCTTGAGACCCATTCTTGGTTCAAAACTAACTTATTCATGGTGCCCAAATTCCACTTGGAGGTGAATGATATGTTACATAGGTCATAGGTGGTGGTTTGACTATTTGTCTATGGTTATTGATCTTGAGAAGAAAGGTTTAGGGTTGAAGAGTCTTGTTTCCTTTCATCAACTATAGTCATCAACCTAAGACCCATCCATGATGATCAATAATACCTCATAATGTCACCCATATTCAACTTGGATGCCAAAGACTCCCTAGAGAGGACTCGTGTCATGGTTTTTAGGTGTTGTCGATGGTGGTTGAGCTCGAAAAGGTTTAGTTAAGGGTTTAATCTATTTTTTCCAACTTCCCATGTTTATGCCTCTACACCCATTTTCAATGTACAAAACATAATCATGATGCCTTTATCCCTCTTAAAACCATCATACCGAAATTGTTTGAAAAAATTTCAACGTGGACCCATTCACATGTCACTTTTGTCGGTGTCTAGTCCTCGTAAAATTTTCATTCCTTGTTCCTTGTAAAATTTGTTTGAGATTACACACGTCCCAACATCTAGTACCGTAAGGGAGTATTTGTATGGCGTTGATTAAACAATCAGTGAAAAGGAGGGATTTTTCATCAGTACAACTATGACACGGATACATTGAATATACATTAATGTAGAAACTGAAAGAAAAATGAAGAAAGGCTGATGGAAACTTAAAACTTGCGTCAACCAAATTTTGTACTTTGAAAGAAAATTAGGGTTTCAAAAAAAAATCTATAGAAATGACAAACACGTTCATCGAAACTTCATTGATGCAATACTGTGACAACAATATTGATGACATCTTATACGATCATGATGGTATAAAAATGAAAGAGCTTCTTTTGGTTTCAAGGATAATTTATCCTCTACTAAACAAGGCCAACCACATGAAGGTGGAAGATCATATGGCCCCTCACCTCCCCCTCACATCACTCTCAATTGATCCCGAAAACCCAATCTATAAAATAGAAAATAATAGAAAGCAACGTCCTATTAAGATTCATGCATAGAAACTACAAAATAAATAAATAATGAAGGTACATGAAATTATGTGTTTCTAAATGATATTTTTAGTCTACCACGTACTTTAGTATATTGGCAACTGTAATGTTCCTGACTTGGCTAGTCTAGGAAACACTGTTAATGTGTGTGTAGGATCAATGGTTTACAATATATAAATGATCATACAAATAATAAATGTGACAAAGGAGTGCAAAGTTTGTATTATGATATCTTTGTGGATTACAAAATGGACGAATGCAGCTAAATAAACTGACAATAATCTACTAGATCAACAGACAGAGGATCTTAACCAGAATACAAATAATCAACTAAGAGATAATACTCGGAATATGGGATCACTATGGAATCAATGGATGTGATGGGACTATGACAGCTCTGACAGTAACTGTTGGATGTCTAGAAAGTTCACCCTGGGAGCTATACTTCTCGGAATGGCCTAGAAACTATCCCAAATGATGTGCACTTCTCTAGTCCTCAGTACTGGCATCTGTCGGATCACTCAACTAATGAATCTGGACCCCGGATGGATACCCCTGGGAGAAGGTGCCCCTCTTCTTTTGGAAAAAATCATCCTAGTGATTCCACCATTGGAATCAGACAAGATATGTCTCAAAATGACTGCCTTGGTCTACTAGGAAATGGGTCGGAAGGGTTTCCCAATCTGGCCTGATGCTCACTCTCAAACACCAAATGTGCCCACCAAAAGTGTTGCACGTCCAAGTCTGGAAAATGCATCCCATTTGATTCCTCTGTCAAAATCTGATTAGGAACCAGGAAAAAGATGCGCCTTTCCCTCCTCTCAAATGGGTTGGAGGGAAATCTCATAATTCTCCCTGGATGGGATAAGTAGACTAAAAACCCTCTCAGAAGCTTCACCCTCACTCTGGATGAATGCACCCTTGTTGTTGAGCACTGTGTAATTGCTACTAAAGAATGATGGAAGACCTTAATGATCTTCCTGGTGACTAGGGTGTGTCTCTCAACACATAAATCATCCACTGGTGTCTTCCTCCTAGAATCCACTGAACTATCTCTCCTGATATGCGCCTCTTCTCCTCAATGACAAGTCATAATCTGCATAAAATGAATTAGGTTGCATACCCTTCTTTTATAGCTTTCCAAAACCCTAAATCATGATTAAACACTAATTCATTATTAACTTCCAAAACCCTAAATCACTGCTGAAACCCTAGTTCATTGTTGACTTCTGTTTTTAGCTCATAATGACTTAAAAGTGCTTTTAACCCTTTTTAGCTCAATTTCACTTTTCGAATATAACACTTGTGACTGGAGTGAACTCTATTGACCCTGTTTACCCCACATTGTCCCTGGATATAGTCTAATGGGATGATTTATACCATTAAGCCTCCTCTCTAGAGCTTCTATTTGGAAAGGGACATTACAGTACTCCCTTCCCAAAATTGCTTGTCCCCAAGCAATACCAGTCCAGGGTGTTGCAACACCTACTCACCATCCCAAGCAACGTCCTCTACTAGAAGCCCTCTCCATCTAATCAAACACTCTCTGATGACCCTGCTCCTTAGTTTCCACTCCCGGAACTCCAAAACCTCCTTCGTAAATAACTCCAACTATTCCTCCTCATCCAACGGGGGAAGCTCCTCGGATGTGCTAATGAATTTTCCCACTACCTTTTTTAGGCAAGACACATGGAATATGTTATGAATCTTGCTCCCCAATGGAAGCTCTAGCTCATAAGCAACCTTGCCTACTCGTTGCATGATCCTGTAAGGACCATAAAATCTAGGCTTGAGATTCTCGGCCCCACTCTTATTCAAAGATGGTTGTCTGTAGGGTTGGAGTCTCAAGAAAACCAAATATCCAACCTCAAAGTTGCACTCTATCATGTGCATGTCTGCACTTATCTTCTATTGGTTTTGCACCATCTACAGGTTCTATTTCAACAACTTGAGAATCTCCTGAATCTCTATGATCCAATCCTTGGCCTTGGGAGCACTTCTCTCCCAGAAGACCAAGTCTACCAAATTGGGAGCATCATATCCATACAATGCTCGGATGGGTGTCATACAAATGGACATGTGGAAGGTGGTGTTGTAGAAATGTTCTCATAAATGTAACCACTTTACCCACATTCCTTGTTTTCCTCCTACATAGTTCCTCAAATACCCTTCAACCCACTTGTTGACAATATCGATCTGCCCATCTGTCTGAGGGTGATAGTTGGTGCTAGGTGTCAACACTGTCCCCACCAACCGAAACAACTCTCTCCAAAATGTCTCTGTGAAACTGATGATGTTCTTTGGAAACCCATGAAGTCTGAATACCTCCCTGAAGAAAATCTTGGCTACTTGAGCTGCATTTTACTCTGTCGGTATGGCATAGAAGAGAGAAAACTTGGTCAATCTGTTGACCACTACATAGATATAGTCCTTACCCTGGACCTTGGGTAGACCTGTGATGAAGTCCATAGATATACTCTCCCATTTCTTCTCTGGAATGGGGAGTGGATGAAGTAGCCCTACTGGAAGAGCATGCTCTAACTTTTTTTATTGGAAAGTCACACACTCACTGACATGTCTCATAACGTCATGTTTGAGGACCTTCCATGAGAACCTCTCTCTGATCTGTCTATAGGTTTTGAAAAACCCCTGATGGCCTGCTAGAGGTGAATCATGAACTGTGGTGAGGATCTTCTTCTTGAGACCTGAATATGGAACCAAGTAGACTCTATCCTTGTAAAATATGACATCGTTAATGACCCTATACTAGTCATCCTATATCTTCCCATCCATCACCTCACAAGCGAACATTTTCTTGGAATATTCCACTAACAAGTGGGATTTCCAATCTATTGAAATCTCCATCAAAGAACATGTCACAGGTCTCCTCGATAGTGCATCGACCACAATGTTATTATTCCCCTTGACATACTCTATGTCAAATTCGAATTCATGTACCTTCATCACCCATTTCAGTTGGTGCTCACTGAGGTCCTTCTACTCAAGGAAATACTTCAAACTGTTGTGATCGGTCTTGACCAGGAATTTGTTGCCCACCAAATATTGTCTGAACTTGGTCAAGGCATGCATTATTGCCAACATTTCCTTGTCATAAATGGAGTACAACCTCTCAGGTTGACTAAGATTCTAGCTCTCGAATACAATGGGGTGTCCTCCCTGCATCAAAACTGCACCGATCCCTTCACTAGATGTGTCACACTCTAGTACAAATGGCAAGGTGAAGTCTGGTAGTGACAACACTAGACAAGTACCCATGAATTCCTTCATGTGATCAAAGGCTTCCTATGATTTCTCAGTCCATATGAAGGCCCCATGCTTGGTAAGATCTTTAAGTCGTGCTCCAAGCTAAGAAAAACCCCAGACGAACTACCTGTAATAATTGCACAGCCCGAAGAAGCTCCTCAATTATGTCACATTCCTAGGCGTCAACCAATCTAGAATGGCCCTGATATTCTCTTGGTGCACCTGTACCCCCCGTGCACTGATTATGTGGCCTAATTAAGGAATCTTTGTCATACCAAACTCACACTTGGACTCTTTGGCATATAATGACTGTGCCTCCATGATGCTCAATACCTCATCTAGGTGCCTCATATTCTCTTTCCATGACCGGCTATAGATCAAGATGTCATCGAAGAAAACCAAGACTGATTTCCTTAAATGATCCCTGAATATATGGTTCATCCAACACTGGAATGTCGCAGGTGCATTCGTTAGCCCAAATGGCATAACCAAGAACTCGAAGTGTCCAAATGACATCAAAATGTAGTCTTCTCTGTGTCCTGCTCTCAGATGTTGATCTGATGATATCCAGAGTGTAGATCAATTTTTGAGAAGAAAACTGCCCCATGCAGTTCATCCATCAACTCGTCAATGCGTGGGATAGGATACTGATTCTTGATGGTTTTCTTGTTCAAGGCTCAATAATCAATGCACATCCTCATGGTGTCATCCTTCTTTAGAACTAAGACAACTGAAAAAGCAAATGGCCTGCTGCTCGGTCTGATGTGTCCCATCACCAGCAATTCCTTGATTTCCTTCTCTATCTCATCGTTGAACCTCCTAGGATGATGATAGGGGGGATGATCATAGGTTTGGACCCCTCCTCCAACTAAATGGTGTGCTCAAACCCCCTGTCAGGTGGTCTCCCTGGTGGAATTGCCTCAAAGACCTATTGATGTTGTCCCAATAAATTCTTGATCTCTGTATGGTATTGTTGTCAACCTTCTGAATCCTTCTGAGTAGTGATCAAGCATTATGTGGCATATTCTACCTCCCCATGTATGAATATCCTCTCCATCCTCTTAGCTGAAATTGTCCCGGGTGCTCTTGTTGACATACCTCTTAGAACAACCTTCTTCCCATCCTAATCTCTAAATCCCATTTCCAAGTTTTGGTAGTTGGTAGTGATTTTTCCCAAGGTAATCATCCACTGAAATCCTAACACCACATTTGTGTCTGATAGGTCAACCACATAAAATGTGTTTCTCAATGTGTAGTTTCCTAACTTCATCTCTAAGTTTGGAAATCGAGGTTATGCCCCTATTGTTGTTGTGGTCCTCCCCTCTGCGGCTCTCTGGGGCAGTTCTTGAGTTTGAGTCCACAGTACTCGACTAAGGTCATGTCCTGATGGAAGTCACGACCCAATGCTACGTACTCCCTCCTATACTCTACAATGTCATCTGCATGAGTGGGTGGCCTCAATGCTATTAGTGGTGGTGCTGCTACTAGGGGTGCCCTCTGGAAATTGGAAAACAAGCGTCTAGGAATCCTACTCGTAGAGGTGTATGTGCGAGAGGGTGACTAGGGTCTACTGCCTACTCTTGATTTCCCTTGTTCTGCATGAGGGACTTGTGTGTCTGGGGTGCCCACTCTAGCCAATATATCAACCACTTATGCCAAGGATTGAGACATGGTCCGTTGACTATCTAACATATAGTTGATAACCTGCATGAAATTTGTCTTTGGATCTATGGGGGCCTTGCCAGTGCCTTCTGGTTGCTCATATTTGTCTCCTAACATCATCTTTGCCTCGCGCTCAGCCTCGTGCTCTTCCATTCTCTCTACTTCTTTGTGTGCCTCTTCCTCTTCCTCTGAGCTAGGAGGAAAAGGGGGGAAATCAGGCCTATGCCTGTTGTAAGTGACATATTCATCACCTATGTGTTCACGACCCTCTGGGTCTTCTTCTGCACTCATTGTGTTTAGTCGTAGGATGGTAGGACTAAAGCTCTAATACCACTGTAATGTTTCTGACTTGGCTAGTCTAGGAAATGTTGCTAATGTGTGTGTAGGATCAATGGTTTACAACATCTAAATGATCATACAAATAATAAATGTGACAAAGGACTGCAAAGTTTGTATTATGATATCTCTATGGATTACAAAATGGCCGAATGCGGCTGAATAAACTGACAATGATCGACTAGATCAACAGACAAAGGATCTTATCCCAAATACAAATAAGCAACTAAAAGATAATACCCAGAATATGGGAGCACTATGGAATCAATGGATGTGCTGGGACTATGGCAGCTCTGACGGTAACTATTGGAAGTCTGGAATTTTTTCCCTGGGAGCTATACTTCTTGGAATGGCCTGGAAATTGTCCCAAATGATGCACCCTACTCTAGTCCTCAGTACTGCTATCTGTTGGATCCCTCTGCTGATGAATCTGGACCCCAGATGGATACCCATGGGGGAATGCACTCCTCTTCTTCTGGAAAAATGTGTCCTAGTGATTCCACCATCATAATCAGATCAGATATGTCTCAAAATGACTACCTTGGTCTACTAGGAAATGGGTCGGAATGGTTTCCCTGAATCTGGTCTGATGCTCACTCTGGAACCCCAAATGTGCCCACCAAAAGTGTCTCACGTCCAAGTCTGGAAAATGTGTCCCAGTTGATTCCTCCATCGAAATCTGATGAGGAACTAGGAAAAATATGTGCCTTTCCCTCCTCTCAAATGGGTCGGAGGGAAATCTTAGAATTCTCCCTCGATGGGATAAGTCGACTAAAAACCCTCTCAGAAGATGCACCCTCACTCTGGATGAATGCGCCCTTGCTACTGAACACTGTGTAATTGTTCTTGAAAAATGAAGGAAGACCTGAATGATCTTCCCAGTGACTAGGGTGTGTCTCTCAACATCGAAATCATCCACTGGTATCTTCCTCCTGGAATCCACTGAACTATCTTTCCTAAGATGCGCCTCTTCTCCTTAATGACAAGTCATAATCTGGATAAAATGAATTAGGTAGTTGACCCTTCCTTTATAGCTTTCCAAAACACTAAATCATGTTGAAACCCTAATTCACTATTGGCTTCCAAAGCCCTAAATCACTGCTGAAACCCTAATTCATTGTTGACTTCTATTTTTAGCTCATAATGACTTAAAAGTGCTTTTAACCCTTTTTAGCTCAATGTCACTTTCCAAATATAACACCTATGACTGGAGTGACCTCTAGTAACCCCGTTTACCCTCTTTGGCCCTGGCTATAGTCTAATGGGGCGGTTTGGACCATTAAGCCTCCTCTTTGGAGCTCCTATTTGGAAAGGGACATTACAACAACTATTTTTAGGTTTCACATAATAATTAAACAACATGTAACATATGATATAAAAACATGGCATAAAACATAAAAACATGTCATTAACCCATGAAATTATAAGTAAATTGTTTTAAGAGAATAATTAATACAAATTAAAATATTATATAGTGATGTACCTAATCCAACCTCAACATCTGTGTAATCATCATTATTCTGTATCTTGATCTTCTTCATCGAACTCGACATTTGTATCATCATTCGATTCAAAAATGATGTTGAAAGGATTTATGATATCATCAATGTCATTTTAGAGCATATTTTCATCGACATCATCATCAAGAATTGAAATATTGTCTCCTACGGTTGGATCATGATCTTCTTTGTCTTCTTCATCTGTCAACCCTCCATGATCTTCTATCTTTGTCTGATTCGTCGAATCATCTTCTTGATCTTCAATATCATCTTCTTCCTGTAAATGAGTATACTTAATTAGCCTTCCTCTTGGATCATATCTAACAAAAAATGACCAATCCATTTCACCTGGAACATTTGAGTAAAAGACCTGTTCACATTGGCTTGGAAAAACATAGCGATCTGTTCGTAACCTATACCATTTGACATCGAACAGAACTAATTTGAAGGAATTAAAGTCATACTCAAGTATATCATTTAAATACCCATAGTATCTATTTTCAGATTCTCGAGGATGTCTGTCACTCCTAGAGGAAACATTAGTGACTTGGAATACTGCAGTTATCCCACTATCAGAAGTTTTCTTGGTTTCATCCAATTGTTTAATGCAAAATTTATAACCATTGCACCACATAGCCTTGTGTTGTTTCAACTGCAATATGTCAGATATGTAAAAGATGCATTGTCAATTAATAAATTAACATATATTTATATAAATTCAAAAGTATCTGAAAAATACAGTACACATGTAGTCACATTAATATAATATAAAAGAACTGAATAAAATGGGTGAATTTGCTTACCTGTCCATCTTTCAAACCATATGCTAAATCAATTTCCCTCTGCGTAACATTGGCATCTCCATTACGACGAGCTTCTCTAACCAATTCAGACAGTCGTTGCCATGACAACCTACCTCCATTATGTTGTTTACATCTTTCAATACATACATTCATCGAGTCAAGATTATTTGCACTGTATAAATGCAGTGCATCCCACTCTTGAGCATCTGAATCAAAAAATCATAATTCACCAATATTAAATATTAGTTATAACATCCAATATGCAGGTAATTATAAATATTAATAATTTATGAAATAAATTATATTAATAAATTAATGAGTATGATCATATACACAAAAAAAGAAACTTTATATGTATTATTAATATAAATTTTCACAATTATTAATATATTACCTCTCATTTTTTTTATTCTAACTTGCCCCAATAGATGCTCCCGATCTTCAAATGTTTTGATGGAGTTCACATCCCAAATGTGATCCACTGCATGCATAGATGGCGCTGCTAATTTAGGAAGATACTAACCAATATACACCATGGATTGATATACCATATATCCCTCTACCATAGAACCCTCATGACATTCTCTTTGTCTAACCAACATCTTCAATGATATCAAGTGCCTCTCCACCATCCACATTGACCTTGTGTGAATAGGTCCACAAATTTCAATCTCCTCAACTTGGTGTATAAGGTAGTGTTCTTGTGCATTGAAAAATGTTGGAGGTATATACTTTTTCATTTCACACATTAGACGAGGAATTTATCTCTTTGAATACTTTATATCATCTTCATGGGTTTCTTTCAACGACAACCATCTACATGAGATCATGACACAAGAAAATAACATGTTTCAACATAACATAATATAATATGTTACATTACAAGTAAAACACGTGTCATTAAGTACAACAATAATTTGAAAGAACATTTTGCATATAAATCACAACTACTTACCTCATGTATTTTCCAAGATCATATATAACTTGTTTGATGTTGTTGTCAAAGTCATTTGGGAGATATGGTGGTATAACATACTGTAACAAAACAATGAATCGTTATGTGTTTCGACCAAAGTAGACAAGAAAATAATAATAATAAAAGATGTATAAGGCCAATATATATAAATATGTATACCAAAATTATTACCTTAATGAAGGTATGCCAATCATGTGTTTTTACCCCACCAAATTCACCTTTCTTTGTTAAGATATTGTTTATGTTTGAAGCAAAACCCGTGGGAAATTTAATTCTTTGAATGACCTCTTTTACATCATTGCTTTTTTGCTCTGTTAATAACCATGGAAGGTTATTTCGGTCTAGTACTCCATCTGATCTATTTGAATAGCAGATCATGCTTCGAATTGCATGATTGGCTTCCTGAATGTCAGTAAAACATTTGACAACTTTTTCTTTGTCCCTCCTACCATCTATGATTTGCCATAACGTTTCAGTCACATTCTTCCCGATATGCATTGTATCAAAAAAATGATCCATTTTTAGCTCCTCATAGTAGGGCAACCTCGTGAATTGAGTGGGATAACATTTCATTCCTCATGGAAGCCCATTATTAATACCTTCATGATGATTGCGGCCTTCATGAGGCATAAAATAAATCACAAAATTAATTATCAAATACGGTAAAATAAATTCAATGATTAAAATAAACATTCAAAAAAATACATGATCTATGATACATTATGAAATTGAGTACCTTGATGATTTCTATTATATTCCAACCTCCATAGGTGAGGTCTCATTCTTCATGGTTTTAAACCAGTCTCGTCTTTCCCATTGAAAAGATGTTTTTCAGTAGTACGATACCTATGGTTCTTAGGAAGAAGGTGCCTATACTCATCAAACACAATCTTTCCTAAAAGTTTTGAATGACGATACTTCATCTTAGGGCCACAAGCTGGACATGAAAATATACCCTTTGTTTTAAGACCTGCAACAAATGGATTAATGTTAATTATACGATGAGATTATTTAAAAATTAAACATGCACCATGATAACATTAAAAAATTATATAGTATTAAAGAGAAATATTAGAATGCTACATACCCCAAAAATGTGTTAGTCCAGGTGCATCATGAATTGTCCATAAAATTATACCACGGAATTTAAATTTCTTCTCCCCGATTGGTTTACATATGCCATACATTGTGATGCCAACCCATAACTTTAGTAGCTTGTTGATAAGAGGCTCGATATATACATTCATATATTTAACCTGGTATTTACCTAATTGTTTAAAATTACACATAATTACTACAGGAATGATATCATGTAATATATATAAGTAAATAAATAAACAAAATATATTATATAAAAATTGAAACAAATGAAAATGTTACATTCAAAAAATTAATGTAAACAAATACCCGGAACAATCATTGTCAACATTATGTGCTCCCTCTTTATTGACATCCAAGGAAGAATGTTATTGTTGATAACAAAAATAGGCCACACTGAGTAAATAGACCTAAGCTCTCTGAATGGATTAACACCATCAACTGCCAATGAAAGCCTAACATTATGAGGTTCATCCTTGAAATATGCCCATTTTTGTTCAATTTCAATAAATGCATAACCATCAGAAGTCATTCAAACAACACCATCTCCATTTCTTTTATATGCATGGTAATCCATAAATTGTGCTATTCTTTCACACCTGAACAATCGTTGCAAACGTGGAATTATGGGAATATGATGAAGAACCTTTCGAGGCACCCTTTTTGTTACTTGATCGGTTTGATATCTACTGATAAGACATTGTGGACATTCTGTTTTCGAAGCATGTTGTCCATAATATATAATATGGTCATCAGGACATGCATATATAGTTTCATAATCCATTCCAATGTCTTTCATAATGGCATGCAAACCTCGATATGTGCGAGTTAAAATATTTGACGATGGTAACAAAAATTCACCTAACAATCTACAACATAACAAATAACTAGTTAATGTAAGAATATTAATCGTAAAAATTGCATTATTATTTTACACATTAATTAACACTCCAAACAAATAGAAAAAAATCAACATTTATGTATAATATGAGATGAAACATATTACGTACCTTAGGATCTGTTTCATACAATTGTTCGACAAATTATTCATAACCTTTAAGTTCACTAGCAACAATGTAGCGGAGAAAAGATTTTCTCTTGATCCTTCATAAACTTGTTTATTTTCCTTTTCTAGTAGAGGTTCATCATAAATACCAGCAGTGTCCCCATCCTCATCTAACTGTGAAAAAAAATCTTGGATCATTTGATTTTTCCCATCATCTTCTTCCATGGGATCATTAACTTGATTTTTCCCATCATCTTCTTCCATGAGATCCTCATTTGCTTGGTCATGATGTTCCTCAGCTTGTACAACATCATTTATACTAATACTTGGTGCAATATTCTACAGAAAATTAGAGGGAAACTCTAAATTTATAATTACAAACAATCATGCAAAATTAGTGTATACTATAACAAACATTCAAAGAATATATATACATATATATAATTTTATACAAAATTGACAAAATAAAAACAGATAATGAATATATATCTAATTACCATTGGACGACATTCATTCGATCCGCCATCAATGTGCCTATATTTCCTACAATGTTTTGTAGCTTTTTCTATTAAAATTCTTATGGGACATATGAGGCAACATCTTTTGTAAGGGAAATAACATCTACCATCACCCTTTTCACCTGCTTTGCTTTTTCCCCCACCTCTAACTATATTCTGCGACATTCTTCCGCACAAAAATACCCTTTCGGAACCATCTTTGTTATAGCAAGATTGTCGCAACATCTTTAAATCGTCAAATATTTATAGGTCAATTTAGGTCACGGTCGTCGCAATTGCGACGGCCGTGACCTAAATATAAAAAAATAAATATTGTTATATTTAGGTCACTTTGTCGAAGACGAGAACGGTTATAAAGCTCAATTCGTCACTCTTGTGACGAACGTTGACTATATCAATTTATACTTTGTTAAAATGTATATCGGTCAATATGGATAGTATCAAAAAGTGTAACGGTCAATAGTGAGTGTCACTCTTGCGATGAACACACAATTTTGTTGAAATAGAGACAATAGTCCACCATCTTGATTATCATCGCAAAACAGACGAAAGTTTGGTTCCATCGATAGAGCGACGAATACGGGGTGGATTAAGATCAAAATTGAAAAATTGAACTTTTTCTCTTGAATTTTGTGACGAAAGAGTACTTTCGTCGCAAGTAGTCGTCCCAATTTTTTCACTATGTAGTAGTGTTTGAAAGTCAAAATGGCAGTCCTCAAGCAAATTTTCTTAAGGTTAATAAAACCAAATCATAATTGTTTGATGAACAAAAGGATAGCCTTGACGCACATAATATGTGTGTCATATTTGAAGATGTTCAAGAATGCATGAATGTTTTTGTTGATCTGCATGGAAGAGTAGAAAAACCTATTGATTCCATTTCATTTTAAAATGTTCTTAGAACTAAAGAAATAAAGCAAGAACAACAAGCATTTATGAATGAGGCTTGTCTTTCTATTTTTGTTCATCAAGAAGAAATGATTTTTCATGGTTTTCAAGATCCCGTGGCCATCCTATAACAGTCATCGGTGAAGGAGGAATTTGTTTCATTCATAATCTTATATTTTATATTCAATTTTTGTTTTCAGCATCCATCTTTTACATTTGTCTTCCTGTTTAAGAAAAATGTGAGCAAAGGACAATCGGGAAGCCAATTTCTTGATTGACTGCATTGGCATTTTAGCATCACTTGATTGAGTATTCATTTCAGTAGTTTTAGAGTAGATAGGGGTGTACAAATAATCTTGTTGGTCAAGTAGTTTTCATTTTGGGTTTTCAGTAGTGTGTACATTCAGTTTGTAGTGGTGTATTTAGCGTTTAGTTTTCAGTTGAGAGAAGTGTACAGACTTGGGTTTTCAGTGGATACTGGTGACAGCTCAGAGCAGGGTACACACATGTTTTGGGATCATCCCAATGGATGAGGCACCAAGTCTACAAGTTCTTTTCTACCTCGTTGGGAGGATAACATCCCCATTAGAGCCAATGTTATCACATGCTAATTTGTATTAATTTTTCCAAAGCATCTTATCCTTGTGCTATCTTTCCACTCATATTTTAAAACTTTTTCACCAACTCCGTCAAGCTCCCATCACCTAAATCCTTCACTCGATTAATCATCCAAAATATTCATGTCCTCCAAGCATCAAAATTGGTAAATATCCCAAACCTATATCTAGCCTTAAAGCTTATCTAAATCCCTCGGCTCCATCACTTCATTCATTTTTACTCTTATTATCATATTCTTGTTGAAAATGAAAAACATTCCTTTTATTAAGATTAATCTCTCTTATCCTATCCAAAAATTCATGTGATGAGCCTCATATGCCCAAAGTCCTTAGAAAAATGGAAAAAAGGTTTATAATTATCAATATAAATATTTTTATATTAAAATATTTATATTAATATTTAATCCAATATTTAATTCATGACTGCATGTCAAATCATGGGCACAAAACTCAAACTAAGTGGAAAATTCAAAGGGTGGATGGAAGGCACATATAAATTTCAAGGGTTGAAAGTAAACAAAGGTTAATTATTTGAAGTCGTCCCGAAATCCAAACCATTGTTTTGGTGTTGGAGCACGTAATCTTACGTGATGCATTTTGAGGGTAAAAGTGGTGTGGGTTAAAACCACTCCTCCCAAGTTCCGAAATAATATTGCAACCATTTATTATATGGTTTGGTTTCATAAATGTGTAGCATATTTTCCATGAGTGTGTTTCATGGAATTTCCAATAAATAAAATTGTTCTCACGGTGGAAATTTTTCACAGAGGTAAAAATTAAATTTTACAGAGAAAAAAGATTAATGTTTATTTCTATGGAAAAGAATTAAATGGGAAGAATATTTGGATAATTGTTTATCCAAAGTTTTTACAGAAGTTAAAGAAGAGGATTAAAAATATTTAACCAAAGATGGTAACCAAGACATGGTTTTCAAAACCATAGGAAGCAAGCAATAAATGTTTTTTAAAACCACAGACATAAATTAAAATATGGAAATTTAATTTTACAGGATAAAAAATATTTGGGAATTATTTTTATTCAAATATATTATTCCAAAATATTTAAGGAGAATATGGATGAATAAAATTATATTTGAAAAAAGCACAATTGACATTTCAAAGAGGATGTAGCAGTTAGTTTCCGCATCAGTTGAGACTTACAGTATGATTTCCAGATGAACAAGAATGAATTTTCAAAATTCAAAGAAGGTTATTGTCAAGCACAGACCCAAGAACATTAACCTTGTTCATTTTTCACATAGGTGTCATGGATTGGGATATTCAAACGAATCTTGGAGCCATATTTTTCAGTTATGATTTCTTGTTAGAGACATGTTTTTGTGACATGTATTCCGGCCAGCTGGATATGAATTTCGAGAAACTGAGAGAGGATTTTCTTTAGAACGAACTTATATATGAAAACCGTTCTCATATTTTACACATCTATTATGGTTTGAGAATTATATGTGGTGTTTTGAAGCCTATTTTTTCTCCTGAAAAGCAGGAGATCAATTAAAACGTGTCATGTTCTATTTGTAACTATTCCTATTTTGGGAAAGTGGTTGGAGTTAGAAATTGTGATCTGGAAAGGGGCCTTTAGTGCTATATATTTCATTTTAAAAGAGTAGAGAAAGGTGGGGAATTTCAGCCAGGAAGATGAAGGGATTGTGTGTAAATTTCTCATAATGTCCTTATGAATTAACACAGTAGTACAGTTCTTTTGACAGACGAGATTCATCACAGTGTATTCTTTAGTGTGTTTTCCTATAGTTCACATTCATTTCATTTATGTTATTTATTCTAAACATAGCTAAGAGTACATGATTGGAATTCATCATTGATAGATTCTCCTTTCATATGGTTAATGTAGTTGTTGTATTTAATGATTACAGGTCCATAATTCACTCCCTATTAAGTTCTTTGTTCATTGTAGTCAGCCTTATGCAATTTCTTCTAAAGTTACAATTGACAATTCATCTTTGTTTGATGCTCTCATTTGTAATGGGATTTTCTCTTTTCTTTCTTTCCATCATCTGAATACTATTTATTACTAGAGGATATGATTAATTTTCCTATGTTCCCTTAGGAGTACACTAGTTGTATGAATATTCATAGTATATCTCAAGATTTGACCCCATTGCCCAATGTTTTCTTCCTCTTGTTTTTCCTACCAACCCTTTTAAAAACCTAAACAAACATGTCCTATTGCATAATTTGACCTCTGTGTGTCCATTGCCAAAAACATTTGAGTATTTTCAGTCTCTACATGTTTGAGAGAGCCCTCTCTGGTTGGAAGGGTCAAAATCCAACCTAAATTTGGTTTCTAGGTTACCTAGGCATTTCTTTGATGCAACCCAAAGAAATTGCAGAGTGATAACATTTTGGCACCGTTGTCGAGGAGAAAAGGTGAAATATTCCTTGGTATAAATGAAAAAGTTCATATCTGAGTACTGATGGTGAAAGTATTAAGACACATAAAGGTTGTACATCATTCACCTGGCGGCTCCATTTTCAAGAATCTAGAATTCAAAATTTTCATGGCGACTCCATTGTATAAAGACTCAGTAGCCTAAATGTTTTATTGATGACTCTGCTACTTCAAGATCAATCACATATCTACAAGGTATGTTCCAATGAATCGCTCTCATATTCCTAGCTTTCCAAATCGTATTCCTCACATAGATTGGCAAAAATATTTTCCTAAATTCAAAGATGGGAAAGTAAATGATGTTGCCTTGCACTTGATTAGATTTCACATGGACATATGTAAGATGGGGGTTGAATTTCATGAGGATTGTTTGATGAAAATGTTTATGGGTAATCTAGAGGGGAAAGCAATATTATGGTATGAAGGTTTAAAACCAGGTAGCTTATACTCTCTTAAGGATTTCTGCATGACATTCTATAAGCACTATGGAGAATATAATCCTTCATTCCTTGTGTTTGAATATTGTTGTGGGTTTTGTGAACATTTCATTAAGTACCCTAAAAATGTTTTTGGTAATGAAGGGTGTATGAATTATGAAATCATAGAATCCCTTTATGAATATTCATCACAACAACAAATAGTAGCCCCTCCTTTCATTGAAGGTGAAGTTGATCAAGAAATTATTTCTAAAATTCATTTTCCTTATCCTGAACTTGATGAAGACATTCAACCATATTTCCAGCAAGACAAAGTGTTTCAAAGTTGTCTTTTTTCCCCTATGAATGATGTGGTTGTTCAACTTATAAGTGGCCTAGACATGGATGAGTGTTCTAAAACTACATCTATGGAGACATCAAGAAGTGAACAAACAAATGACATAGAGTTTCAAAAAAGAAACAAAACAGTGTATGCCACGTTTCAATTAGAAATACAGAAAGATAATGAAGAGACAGTGGTTTTATTTGATTCCTTTGAAAATCATGGTTTTGAAGATGCATCCATGGGAACTCTAAACTATGAAATATTTCATGATGTTAGATTTTCACATTTGCAAGAATATTATGAGTAGGAACTCATTTCCCTTCATTCATTTGGAAGTCAAAATGATAGTCCTCAAGCAAATTTCCTAAAGGTTAATAAAACCAAATCAGAATTGTTTGATGAACAAGAGGATAGCCTTGATGCACAAAAGAGGTTTTCATATTTGCAGATGTTAAAGAATGTATGGATGCTTTTGTTGATATGCATGGGACAGTATAAAAACCTTTTGCTTCCATTTCATTTGAAAAGGTTCTCAGAACTGAAGAAATAAAGCAAGAACAACAAACACTTATGAATGAGGCTTGTCCTTTTGTTTTTGTTCATCAAGAAGAAATGATTTTTCATGGTTTTCAAGATATTGTGGCCATCCTATTACAGTCATCACTAAAGGAGGAATGTTTTTCATTCATAATCGTAGATTTTGGATTCAAGTTTTGTTTGCAGCTTCCATCTTTTATATTTGTCTTCCTTCTTAAGAAAAATGTGATCAGAGGACATTCAGGAAGCCAATTGTTTGATTGGTTGCATTGGGACTTTAGCATCACTTGATTGAGTATTCATTTCATCATTTTTAGATTAGATAGGAGTGCAAATAAGCTTGATGGTCAAACCATTTTTTAGTTTGGATTTTCAGCAGTGTGTACATTCAGATTGTAGTGGTGTATTTAGCGTTCATTTTTCAGTTGAGATCAGTGTACAAACTTGGGTTTTCAGTGGATACTGGTGACAGGTCACAGCAGGGTACACACATGTTTTAGGTTCATCCAAACGGATCAGGCACTGGGTCTACGAGTTATTTTCTACCTCACTGGGAGGATAGCATCCTCATTGGAGGCAATGTTATCACATGCTAATTTGTATTAATTTTTCCAAAGAATCTTATCCCTGTGCTATCTTTCAACTCATATTTAAAAAAATATTCACCAGCTCCGTCAAGCTCCCATCACCTAAATCCTTCACCCAATTAATCATCCAAAATAGTCATGTCCTCCATGACTCAAAATTGGCAAATATCCCAAACCTATATATAGCGTTAATTCTTATCCAAATCCCTTGGTTCCATCACTTCAATTCATTTTTACCCTTATTATCATACTCTCGTTGAAAATTAAAATTTTTTATTTTATTAAGCTTAAGCTCCCTTATCCTATCCAAAAAGTCACGTGATCAGCCACATATTCCCAAAGTCCATTCAACCAAGAAGGTGAAGGGACTGTGTGTAAATTTCTCAAAATGTCCTTATTAATTAATACAGTAGTACAGTGCTTTTGATAGTTGTGATTCACCATGGTGTATTCTTTAGTGTGTTTTCCTCTAGTTCACATTCATTTCATTTCTATTATTTATTCTAAGCATAGCTAAGAGTACATGATTGGAATTCATCCTTCATAGATTCTCTTTTCATATGGTTAATGCAGTTGTTGTATTTAATGATTACAGGTCCATAATTCACTCTTTGTTAAGTGTTATGTTCATTGTAGTCAGCCTTATGTTATTTCTTCTAAAGTTACAATTGAGAATTCATCTTTGTTTGATTCTCTCATTTGTAATGGGATTTTGTCTTTTCTATCTTTACATAATCTGAATACTAATTATTACTGAAGGATATGCTTACTTTTCCTCTGTTCCCTCAAAAGTACACTAGATTTATTAATATTCACAGTATATCTCAGTATTTGACCCCATTGCCCAATGTTTTATTACTCTTGTTTGTCCTACCAACCCTTTTAAAAACAAAAACAAACATGTCATATTGCTTAATCTGACCTCTGTGTGTCCATTACCAATTTTTTATTTTTATTTTTAGTCTCTACATGTTTGAGAGAGCCCTCTCTGGCTGGAAGGTTCAGAATCCAACCTAAAGTTGGTTTGTAGGTTACCTTGGAATTTATTTGATGCAGCCCAAAGAAATTACCGAGTGCTAATATACTAGTGAGCCAAGTGTTTATAAACTGGAAGACTTATGTGTTTATTAGGCTGGAGAGCCCAGATGCTAAGGCCAATGAGCCTTATTATGTACATATAAATACTCACATCATTAATAAAATTCCATCGTTTTGTGTAGACTGACCATGAAGAAATATTTATGGGGGAATAAGATCCACTAGGAAGGGAAGGGAAGGGGGCTAACTGTCTAGGAATAGGGGCTAACCTAGAGGGATTACCTCTAAAGGAATAATATTATATTATTGTTTCATAAAAGCTAAGGTTTGACATAACTACGTTTTCCTAAGTTTTTGGGGAAAGGGAATGAGTGTTAAGTGGAGCTCATGCAGCTTCAAGAAGACATGTGTTAACCTAGGCACAAGCAGTTTTTAGGTGGGAAATTCATCTGGTTGTGGGTTCCTCTCACCATTCTCACCACCCTCACGATTCTCGCGATGGTCTCCACTTTGCAATTCATCCATACTCCCCACTTATGCACACACTAAACAGTGAGATCCCTGACATAGCCAACCATTGCCTCCATTTTCGATCTCTGCACTTCTAAACCCGCACACCTGTGTTATGAAGCTAATCATTTTTCCTTCTAAACCCGCACAGTTGTGTTATGAAGCTAATCATTTTTCCTTTGAAGCACAACATGACTGCATAGCTTCTAAGACATATTGGGCCTTAGCCTTTATTGTTTCTACCGATGTTTTCTCTGGATTGGTGTGTGTTGTTGTCATTACCAGAGCCCTTACCGAATTTTTTCTGTAGAGGTTACCCGCTTGACTTAGGAGCTGAATACAAGAGGTAGGTTGTTAGGAATGTGAGCAACTCTCTCTAGGTGAGACAGTGTGCTAGAGAAGTGATTTTTCTTGTAGGGAGTCTCGTAGAAGCTACAGTACTCAGAGACTTTCGTTCTAGCCTGTTATTGAATCCCTGGAAGGGGGGTGGACAGTCGATGGACTTGTGATAGTGAAGGAGTACACTCCTGGGGTGGAACACATGTGTGGGGCATGAGAGTCTATGGGTGTAAGTGGATCCTGGGAGAAAATACTTCATGTTGATCTGTATGAATTTCCTATTGTCCTTGCCAAGGCTAGGCATTCCCTTTCACGATGGAGTTTAGTCCCAACTCAAGGGTGACCCACTAGTAAGCATGAAGAGCAGCTTGGTCTAAGGCTGGGAGGTTCGTGGGAGGTCTTCACGCAGCTGGTGTTCATCCATTAAAAGATAAGTAACAAATATATGTTCTATGTATGATGTGTATCTTGAAATCAAGCTATAAGTTTATTAGAATTGTTTGTATATATTGCATGTATGTTTAATGTGGTTTCTACATGAATATGTGCATGAATAGAATGCTATAACTATTTAAATTGCATTAGATAGATATGTATAGGAATATATATGAATAACAATTGCTATCTCTATTTATTCATGTTAAGTATTAGATGTAATTATTTATGCAAAGTTATTCGATGGCATGACTTGGCCTGTTGGTTTAAGGCTGGGAACGGTCACAAAATGGTATCAGAGTAGAAATTTGTTTCCACTGTGGCATTTCCTGTCCTGTTGGGTGGTTGGGGACGTTACAAAATGGTATAAGAGCATAAAATTGTTTCCACTCTGTCATTTCCCAGCCTGTTGGGTGGTTGGGGACGTTACAAAATGGTATCAGATTCATGGTTTCGACATTGAGCATGGATGGCCCATGTTAGTGGCTAACGAGACAAAGATTTCAGAGTGAATTTTTGTCGAAAGGGACAAAAATCAAAGTTCAGGGCGTCACTGGGACTATGTTCAGAAGATCAGGAGGTATAGTGGTTCAAGAAATATAACAGAGAAAAGAGACTGCAGTAATTATGGGTTTGGAACCACAAGGTTTCAAGTTGGGTCATAAGATCTACTTAAGGGAAAGACCAATGTTTTCCAACCGTCGGATCTAAAAAGAGGTGCATGAGATTTAACCTCCAAGTCCTTCGAACTTCGTGACTTCGGAGAAGTTTATGTGTTATCAAGAAAAACAGGCAGAAGCCCGAAGTTTTAAAGTCCTGGAGTGGATCGACATTGTAGATCTAGGGAAAAGTACTTGACCATTATACCGAGCCAAGAGAAAGAGGTAATGCATTGTGGTGAAGAGAAAATCTCAATCGTCAAATTTGAGCACAAGTGGGGGTGAGCCATAGATCTCACGATTGTTCGTAAGTTCGACACTTCGGGAGAAATGGAGTGTGATAGAGAGAAAATCTCTGAAGTCCCAAAGTCTGGAGTCAATATGTGTCATCCATCAAAGAAGATGCATGTCAGAAGATCAACTTATTCAGAGTTCGGTGTTCGAAAGAATTGGAATGTGCTAATGTGAAAATATTCCGAAGTCCCAGAACTCTCGAAGTGATGTGACTTGGTGACGTCACCTAAGATGATGTGGATGCACAAGATGCTTACCACGTTTTAGTGAGTTATGTGGCCTTCAAAGATTGATTATGTCAGTTAGAATGTGACACGTGTCACCCACCTGATTGGGCCACGTGTCTTTTCTATCATTACACCACGTGACACTTCCCTTGAGTATGGTCAATGAGGCCCCTCATGGATTGCAGAAAGTAGCTGAACTTGGTCAAGAATTGTTAAATTTTGAAGACTCTTGAAGCTTCAGAGAGCGTAGTAAATCCTCACCGTTGATCGAGGAAGGACACGTGGTAGTGTTATAAGCAAAATCTGTCTGTAGGGACGGATCCGACCTATCCGGCTGTGAAGCCGGTTACAGCCTCTTTGGTAGCTCGGCACGAGGCAGAGGCTACCCGCACCACAGGTGGTCCTTCGCCTGAGGCGGTAAAGAAGGGGA
>ML779681.1:359474-376619 GCA_009831015.1 Picea engelmannii | reverse complement strand
TTTAAATCATGAAGCACTGTAACCAATTTGATGCCCAAAAGTGGTCATAAACTTGCGAAGGCTCGTTCTCACTAACCGGGGGTCGAAACCAAGCACGGGATATACCGTTGGAAAGGTCTCACACTGCCCTACACCATGTCTAGTTTTGATTTTCCCTTTGATACCATCATCTGAACAGATTCAGACCAGGAAGCTACAGATATTAGTTTGGCCCATTCGGGTGACTTTGACTTTGCGTGCCTCATATGGGTCATACTGACTTGGAATCAAGATCATGATAGCTTGTTGAAAAGCTTGTTCCGATCCATGCCACTTGTTAGTGTTGTACTCCTTGAATAAAACAGTTTTGATATGAGGAAGAAATGCCATGGGAAAGCCCACAAGTCCCTGAGTGCACCCAACTGATACTCTTTCAAGGGCAGAGGCCACAGTAACTATGACCCCCGCCACTGTCTTTGACTGGAACCATAGCACCAAGGGGATTTTATGGAGAAGTAACTGTGTAAAACACCATGTTGAGCCCAGAGCAGATTTTTGGGTCAACAGGTAGTAGATATCGTACTCTAGAGACTTAACACTATGGAGGATTCAAGGTATAAGAAGTCAAGGTCAAGGACTCTCGAAGGCCTGAAGGTTGGAATATATCTTGACAGTTGATCACAAGGGACGCATGGCGCATGATCCCAAGGTATGGAGAATTGGTACGTCAAAGGAATTGTGTTGCAGTTGCATTCAGTCGATAACTCTCGGAGGACAAAGTTAATCTCGACCCTTGATCAAGAGAAGGTATGTGGCAACAGATACCACAATCTAGAGACTGGGCACTTCAGAAGGTTTGAGAGTGTGGATAGTTTGTAACTTCTGAAGCCGAGAGTCCTGAAGTTGATCATGGTCATTGGTTAGAGGGAAGGCATATTTCGTTGATTTGTTGTTTGTAAGTTCGTAATAATGGCACTCTGACGGACCTCTAGAGGATTTATTTGAAAACTCTCGGATCCAGATTTTCGTAATATATCTGAGCCATTGGATGCTAGGAATTCGTTGACCATTGATCCACCATTCTTTGTGATTTCTCCAAATTCGGTGCTCCGACGAATTAGAGGTTTGGAGTTGCAAGAACCCCAAAGCCTGAATGTTCGGAGCCCCGAGGTACCAAGGATCTGGATAAGTGCCCAACTAATATCACTTGGTCACAGTTTTGGTCACATGCGAGTTGAGGAATGAAGAAAAAGGGTTAGCACATGAAAATTGTTGCAGAACAAAGATGGGCTTAGAGATAGAAGCCCGAGGGGTTCTTAATCGATCAAGATCCACCGAAAATGGAGTTTGATATTATTTTTGTTGAATCATATTGTTTAAGTTACTCTGGAAGTATTATTAAGTCTAATAACCTCACAAAAATTTGGTTGACTACACATTTTACAAAGTTAACAATTGACAGAACCATACCGAATTGTTCCCTAGTAAAGAGAAATGGAGGAAGCACAGGATGCTTATAGTATGGAGGATGAAGTTAGAGGAATGGATGTCCATGTGGGAATTGAAGGAAAAAACTCCAATGTGAATGGAGAAGAAATATATAAAGAAGTGAGCATGATGAAAATCATTAAGAATTTAAAAAAAGATGTCCAAATTCACCAGGAACAAAAAAAAAGGCTTATGAGAGCCAGGGAGAAATAGGGAGACTTCAATATGAATCTGATGCGAAGCCTCGAAAGAATTGAAAAGAAATTGGATCCGGTAAATTAGGAAGTCACGGGACCCCTGATGAGGAAAGAAGAGGAACAAGTGGTAGCAGAAATCACCAGCACTTCCAAAAGAATTCCCATAAGAGAGAACATAGTAGGTCAAGTCCATCCCCTGCCAGAAAGCATAGGAGATCTGAAGTGGATGAACTGAAAGTTGAAATGAATAAGATCAAACCTCCTACTTTTTATGGAGAGCACGAGAAAGATGAAGATGCCGAGGCATGACCGTTGGGCATGAGGAAATATTTCCAACTGCAGAATTACTCTTCTCGTGTAGAAGGAAAAATTTCCATCTATCAACTAAAAGGAAAGGCATCCATATGGTGGGATCATCTTGTGCAAGTGCAACACATCAAAGAGAAGAATGTTACATGGAGGGAATTCAAGAGGCATTTTGAAAAGAAGTACTTAACTAAGAGGTATTATGAAAAGAAAATGAAAGAGTTCTTTAAACTCAAGCTGGGAAGTATGTCCACTGATGAGTATGAAAGAAGATTCTTGGAATTTTTGAAGTATGTCCCCTTCATCAAGGATGAGACAGTTAAGATTCAAAGGTATCTGAGTGGGATGCCATCTTTCATCAATGACCAGATCTAGTATGATGATCCTAAAACTATGGAAGAAACCATAAGGAGAGAAAAATTCTTATTTGATAAGAAAAAAGGGAAACCTATTTTCCAAAAGGCTTTGGAAGACAAGAAGAAGTTTAAAAGGGAGCAGAGGTAGAAGGGGAAGAAGCCACCATTTTTTGAAAATAGTCCTCAAGGACAACCAGTTTTGAGAGAGCCCAGGATGGCTGAAGTAGGTGGGAAAAGACCAAGGAAGACACCTATGGAATGTTGGGGTTGTAAAGTAGATCATATGTATATAGATTTTCCTCACAGAAGTGACAAAGTGAGAGTTTTTCACAATGTTCAACAATAATAAATGGTAGAGGACATGGGCATAAGAGTACCAAGGATCTATGTAGCCCTGGACAACGAGTAAGCTGAGTTTCAATCACACATGATTGAAGTTTAACGTATGATCAATAACCATGCCTATACTATTTTAATAGACTCAGGAGCTAGTCATAGCTATATAGATCCTAATATAGTGGAAATATTTCAATTACCAAGAAGCAAGCATGGGAAATCTTGGCTAGTGCAGTTGGCTATAGGAGACAAGAGGAAAGTTATTGAGTTGGTTAAATAATGTCCAATGGGCATGAATGGACTGAGTACCAAGGAATATTTGAACATCTTTCCCTTGGGATCATATGATTTCCTAATTTGTATGGATTGGTTGGACTAACACCATGCCATATTAGACCTCCATAACAAGGCATTCAATTTCTTGGTCGAGAAGGAAATCAGAGAGCAGTCCAAGGAATTCCTAGGGAAGTTACTTGTTGAGTTTTGAGCTATTATTAGGTTTCTTTTCAATTTACTAGATAACAATAGCATGTAAGATCACTAAGAGAAACACAATTACAAGATAAACAACATTTATTCTGGGAAACCCTCATGTGGGAGAAATCCCAACAAAAAGCCATTAATATAGATATCCAATACAATGCCAAGACAATAAACCAAAGCACTATATAATTTCCAATACTGAGCAATGTGCCTATCTCTTCCTTCTTCCGGCAACTCGCAACTGTAGCTTCCTTCAAACTTGTGCACTAGATGAGTGAATTGAGCGAGTGAGATAACGAGGCATTGGCTTCCTTTATTTATACTAGCTGGCGGGTGTTGGAAAGGTGTCTCTTCATTGGGCAGGGCCAACTTGTCTTCTTAGTGGTTAAAACCACTTTAATTAGGCCTAAGGGTCGACTTCTTAATTTGCATAATACAATTAGGGTTTGACCAATCCACAAAAGGGGATTTGGTCAATTACAATGCTCAACATGATCAATCCACTAAAGGGGATTGATCTAATGAATAATGACTCAGTAAATAAATAGAATACTCTTTGTAGTTACAATATTTCAACACTCTCCCTTAACAAGAAGGGTATTGTACAACATCATCAAGAGAGAGAGAGGGAAGCAACATCATCAACATCTGGAACACTGACTGGCATATCTATAAATCATAGGAACTTTTTATCATCATCATCGTTCACAGCATGGACCTGGATTAGCATCATCATCCTCATCAGCATGAGGCTAAAGTAACATCATCATCATCTTTGGCATGAGGCTAAAGTAACATCATCATCTTCTTTAGCATGAGGCTAAAGTAATAGCATCAACATATTTAGTATGAGGCTAAAGTAACATCATCATTTTCAGTGTGAAAGATGAAATAACATCATCATCATCATCATCTTCAACAAGAAGGTGAAGTGGCATCATCATCATCATCATCTTCGGCAAGAAGCTAAAGTGTCATCATCATCATCATCTTCAGCAAGAACCTAAAGTGACATCATCATCATCATCATCATCATCATGATCTTCAACAAGAAGCTGAAGTGGCATCATCATCATCGATAACAACACAAGGTTGATACAACATCAACAACAACAGTATCACAACACGAAGGCTGGAGCATCATCAACATCAACGCTAGGTTGGAAATCTTCAGTACGAAGATGGCATCTCAACAACATCAGCATGAATATGGAAATCTTCAGCACGAGGCTGGCATCACAACAACATCAACACGAAGTTGGAAATATTCAGCACAAGGCTGGCATCAACAACATCATCATGAAGTTGGAAATATTCCTCATGAGGATGGCATCAACAACATCAGCACGAAGCTAGAAATCTTCAGCACAAGGCTGGCATCAACAACATCAGCAGGAAACTGGAAATATTCAACACAAGGTTGGCATCAATAAAATCAGCACGAAGATGGAAATCTTCAGCACTAAGCTGCCATCATAACATCTTGTGGTACTTTGATAGATCCAAAGGATCTTTCCAGTAATCAAAAGGTTCCCAAGGATATAAAATTGTAATGGAGCTACAACTACTGACCAAAGATAGCATATACATGGAAAAGTAATCTAATGGGCCGTCCTTACAGACCTTCGGGAGATGTCCAAGGATGATCAGTCCCCTAGGATATAAAATACTAACTGAGCTACCTGCTATTGATCAGGATACCATAGTATCATCAGGACTACTCCCCCTTTCGAGGAAGTTCCTTTCGGACTATACCAAGCTTGTATTGAAATTTTTCATACTTTACATGAGAAAAAGGATTGGTCAACACATCTGCAACATGTTCATCTATGCCAACATATTGGAGCTTTATAGCTCCTCTCTACATCATATCATGAATGAGGTGATACCAAATCTCTATGTTCTTTAACTCATCATGGAACACATCATTTTCATACAAATTTGGTTATCACATAGGATCATAGTGGCTTCCATCTCCATATAAAATAGATCCGTCAACAACATCCGAAGCCATATGGCTTCATAACTAGTGAAACATGCAACAATGTGTTCATCTTCATAACTAGTGAAACATGCAACAATGTGTTTGTCTTCTTCTATGCTGAGAGAAATGCTTGATTGCTTCCTACTTTGCCATGAGATCATGGCTGACCCCAGACTGAAACAACATCCTGAAGTGCTCTTTCTGTCAGAGACACTTCCATCTCAATCTGAATCAGTATAACCACTCAGTGTGAAGTCATGATCTCCATTATAACTAAGATCACAATCTAATGTACCCTTAAGGTACCTCATCACATGTTTTGCAGCAACCAACTAAACACGTCTGGGCTATACCAGAAATTGACTCAAGGTGTTCATAGAAAAACATATATTCGGCCTAGTGTTCGTCAGATACATCAACGATCCAATGATCTATCTGTACAACGTAGCATCAATCAGTGCTAATGAAGTGTCAACTAGGATCTTCAACTTTGTTTCCATGGGTGTATTCATGTGCACTCCAACATATCAAATCTCTTCAATATTTCAATTGTATACTTCCCTTGGTTAAGGAATATCTTCTATGGGCTCTGCCAAACTTCAAGAACTAAGAGATAAAGCATTAGGTATGTCATCAAACTATGTAGTGAGCTTCTTCTGCAATCTGTGATGAGATTTTCTTCATCTTTTCAAGAATACATCATCTACATATAGTTGTAAAATCACTGGCTCATCACTCATAACCTTGATATAAAGGTTAGAATCATCTTTACTCTTGGTAAGGCCCAATCTATTCAAGAAACTGTCAATTATGCCATCTCAAGCTCTAGGAGCTTGCTTCAACCTATACAGATCCTTCTTCAACTGACAGACCTAAGTCTTTCTATATTCAACTTCAAACCAAATTTTCACATTACATTGTACCAATCTGGTACACTTTCTCACCTGCAACTCAATCTGCACAATCATATGCTAGCTCTATGTGCTCTATGCAAAGCAATATCTGTCTCACTTCCAGAGAGTATGTCCTCTCCTCTTTCTGCAACTATTTTTCTAGAAGAGGGATTATGCACCTGTAGTTGCTCTGAAGTTGAAAATGGATGCTCCATTCTCACTGTGACTGCTGAAATCTGAGAGTAACTCCTCTACTTCATCATGGCAACAATTTCATTTGAAACTGAGAGTGGATCAATAACTGATATTGAAGGTAGCTCTTCTTCTTTCATGGAGTTAACTCTATATTTTATTGTATTCATGTATCCATGAACCAACTAATGTAATGCACAAACTGCCACTCAATTTTAAATATGGAGATTTCTCCCCTTGCATCTCATACTATATATGAATCATGGATGTTATGGTTGTCTTCATAAATACTAGAACAATTTCTCCAATTACTGGAGTAAGTGTATTGTCATAGTCTTCTCCCTCTTGCTGGGAGAATCCTCTGGACACACATTAGGCTTTATACATTTGCAATATGCTTGATCTGTTTAAATCAATATTGGAAGTCAATACTGACTTCTCTTCTAGTCTTCATGGAAGAGTCCATATCCTAGTCTTTATGACTGGCTTCCTTCTCTGTCACTAAAACAAGGGAGTCTTCCTAGGAGATTTCATATCTCCTAGAATTTTTTGAAGCTACGATCTAGTCTTCTCATGGAATTTGTCTCTCAGTCTTGGAAGTTGTCTCTTCATATGATCCTTTCTGAGATCATGCTTACTCTTTATTTCTTTTGAGTCTACAAGGACTTCATCATCTCTTATAGGGTATACTTGGTGTTGAATACCAAGTCTAAATATGAAGAGTTGAGTCAGATTTCAAATGAGTTATGCTTCCTGTTAAGGTGGCTTCATTATCCTTTGAACAAGTCTACTTTGAGTTCTTGTTCTAATGTTCGGTCATCTTTGGAGCCTTCTTCTCCTTACAATCAATATCCATATGAGATACTCTGGATTCCAAAAGATAGTGTCTTCTTCATCTTCTTTGGTACATGAATGTATATGGTTATGTACATACTACCTAGTCTTCTTCATGTCTAATCTAATATGTTTCCTTCGTAAAACCTTCACTATAGCTTCCTCAGGGTTATCACCTGTGACCTAAAACAAGGTCAACAAAACAACAAGCAAGAATAATACTCTTTTGATAATAGTAAATAAAACAATAGCACGAACAATTGTCATAGTGGCTCCTTTAGAGATTTCAGTTGTGACTTGTCTGAAAAAAGGATCAAAAGTAAGAAATACAATATGAAATGAGATCAACACTCTTCTAGTGTTGTGATCAAACATTCATCCAAGGTAACCTGGAATCAACACAAGAAGTTTCTCCTAGAGGATATGTTAGTTGTATCTGGTAAATTATTAAATTAAGAATTTATCTCGATATGCTCACATGCTACCACATGTAATACTTTTCAAAGATTGCTACCTCAACTACAATGTTTAATTGTAATGGCGTAGTTATCAACTTTGTCATGTGCAACATTGAATCTTATCAACTTAATTAATCAAAGAAAAACTCCATTCGCAAGGTAACCAAGAATATGTTCTCATAATATTTTAGTCCTAGTGGTTATATATCCGACTCATTCAAGCAGGTAAAAGAACTGCTAAATATTCCTAAAAAATTCAATTCAATAGCATGTGACAGTAGGCGTGGAATTTATCCTACCAACCAACAACAATCACACTTAAGAAAACGAAAATCTGTCCCAACAATTTCACATGCAATTAGCCATATCAATTTGTTATTTCATAGAAAATTTGGTTCGAATACTCAAACATATGAAAATTCGCACAATATTCTTATCTAATGCCATTAATAAAACATTGAATTGAATCAATTGGAATTCAGTTTACAATTATTCCAACACATATTAGACTAAAGTAGTCTTTTATCTATCAATCAATTTTACTAAAATTTATCCAAATCTATGATATGATTTAATAACCAAATAAATACCATAAACAAATGGAGCTTTCCATTTGAGGTTGAGATTCCATGGATGGTTGGATGGTTGTGTAGTTTTCTCTTTCTTTCACCCGCTAATCCAAGAATTTGACCGATAGCTCCCATCCAACGTTAGGGATACTCTTCTTCCCCCTTATCCCCTCGAGCACAAAGGGGTCGCACACAAAAAACAGAATGCAATAGCTTCAAGCTTGCCTCACAAGGAACAACTTCCACTCCTTCAATCTTGGTATACCAACTCTCAAAGTAAGACACAATCCACAATACTTTTGGTAGCATAACCTTACCAAGAATAATTGAGATATGTTTTCCTTCTACACCATTTGTTTTATAGAAATTTCCTCACTCACACATGTCCTCATGCACAAATAATTAAGTTTTTTTAGATTAAATTAATTATGATTATTCACCCACATACTTGTCACACTCTCCCCAAGTTGCAAAAGTAATTATCATTTTTATTTTATTTTAAAAGCCAATTTCCCGCACATTCCCAATGTGTTTGTATTTTCACTCTTAGTTGTCCCTTTGTTCCTCAGATCCTCATTTAATGAGTGTCTCCTAACTAGATCTTAGTTAGAGTTGGAATAGGAGTCTTCTTATAGTTAGACTAGTGGTATCTTGACTCTAGATACTATTTTATGCATACACCTATTCTCTCATATTTTATTTCTTTCTATTTTTAAAAATACCGTTTTAATATTTTCATGCATACATCTGCAATTTATTCAATCTTTAGACTTTATTCTCCTTTTTCCTAGAGTTTGATTACTCTCCAATCTTTTAACTTATGTCATAATTCATTTAATCCCTTAATTAAATTTAGACTTAGACTTAGGATTAGATTTTTATTGGGATTTATAATTAATAACTTACAGTTTAATTAATTATTTTATTCCAACAAGTTTAATAATTTCAATGTATTCTAGGACACTTAGATTTATTGACTCAATTTTTAATTACGCGACGTTCCCTCCAAGATGCACCTTTGTGATCCAAGGGTTCCACTCACCTTTGACTAGTTTTGGAAGTTTGTTTGACCTATGGAGTCAACATTCCATTAGGTCGACCTTGTAAGAGACTAAGGGCTTCTAAGGAATAAGGACTCTGCATTATTGCACACCCCTTATAGATTTTTGTGAGTGATTTTCGCAGTCCGCCCTCACGACATCATGGACCTCTCGAACTAGGTAATCATTAACCTACATTTCATACCACAATGGGAGTTCTAGTAGGTTGTGACAGGGACACTGCCACACCTCTCCCTCAATGTTTGGTTTATGTGTATGGCCCCTCTACTTCTTATGTGAGTCGGATTAGCAATCATATTCAATTCCACATCCACTAATAAAACCTGTGTAAATAATACATATACATAAATCATGCTGTAATCAATCATGTGTCACAATTGCATAAATTAAATACTCAATCAAAATACAATTCACTCCCTAAGTCAATCCTGACTCCAAGGAATTCCATTGATTCCATCAGCATTTATAACTTGTCATGTGTCCTGCACACTTAGGAAAACTCGTCAATAACATCTATGAATATGTATACATCAAATATTATAAGTCACAACACATCATCATCATCATCATGTATAATCCATAATCAAAATGAAATCACAATGTACCATAACCAGATCACTTACATGCAAGTGTCCTAAAAGAATAAGTCAATAAAAGTGTGCTCAGTAGAGAAGGATGTCACATACACCCCCTCTTGTTTTAAACTTCATCCCAAAGTTTGTACAGTACATAAATGCAAGAAAAAAAATGTATCTGACACAGATATATATGTCTAATTTATCAAACAAGTAAGGAAAATGTTGACGCATCTCATATGTGTCCTCCCAGGTAGTTGAGTGTGGACTATAGTTGGCCCACTGGACCTTGACCCGATCGACTATGTGATGTCATAGTTGTTGAATGCGATGGTACATAATGTGGATTGGCTCTGCCATGAGAGCACCCTTGTCTGACACTAGCAAAGAACTTATGTCAATAACATGTAACGGATCACTAATATAATGTCTCAAGAAAGATACATGAAATACATTGTGCATACACCTCAAAGAATCAGGCAAGGCTATTCAATAAGCCACAGGTCCTTTCTTCTCCACAACTTAGAAAGGCCCCATAAAACTAGGAGAGAGTTTAGCACCCCTTCCAAAATTGATCGAACTCTTGTGTGGTTTTACTCACAAGAAATATCTATCACCAACTTCATAATTGCAGTCAACACAATGCGCATCAACATAAATTTTATGTCGATCTTGCGCTTCTTTAATCCTATGTCTTATCGATTGCATCTATTCTTCCATTTCTTGAATCACTTATTGTCCTACCAGGAACCTATCCTCAAGTCCATCCCAACTCAACGATGTACAACATGGTCGTCCATAAAGAAACTCAAAAGGTTCTATCTTAATGGTACTCTGATAGTTGTTGTTGTATGCAAACTCTACTAGTGGCAAGAAATCTTCCCAACATTTATGTTGATCCATTACACATAGGAAACATATCCTCCAAAATATGGTTTGTTCTATGTTTTTCCATGTGTCTTAGGGTGATATGTTGGACTAAAATTTAGCTGTGTTCCCAAAGCTTCTTGGAAACTGGTCCAAAACCGTCATGTAAACATCGATCCTTGATCGGATATGATCCTTCTTGGTACTCCATGTAGTCTCACAATCTCGCTGAAAAATACTCTAACTATATATGGTGATTGATACATCGTACGCACTGGCATAAAGTGTGCACTATTCATCAGAGTTTCAACTAACACAAAAATCAAATCATGTCTCCTTGTCCTCAGTGGAAATCCAATGATAAAGTCCATCAAAATGACCTCCCATTTCGATTCTAAAATAACGTGTGGCTATAAAACTCTTGGTGGATGTGTATGCTCATCTTTCACTTGCTGACATTCTAGACATATCACCACATAACTAACTATGTCTTCTTTCATTCCCTTCTAGAAGAATAAAGTATTAAGGTCTACCTTCATCTTTGTGACTCCAAGATGAGCCATATATACTACTTGATGAGCTTCGCTTAAAATCAAACTTCTTAATTCATCGTTAGGAGGTATGTAAATTCAGTTGTTATACCTCAACAATCCATCGTTTTCAAAAGAATAACCTTCATACCTCGGTACCATCATGGTATCTCGTCTGGTATTATCCTTAACTTCCTTGTACCAATCATCATCAAGTTGTAAAGCTAGAATCGTTTCTCGAAGATTCGTCTTAAGAGGTATTACTGAGAATATGTGTGGTGTCTGACTCAATGCATCTGCTACTATGTTCATCGTTCCTTTAATGTAAGTAATCTCAAAGTCGTATTCATTAAGTAATTCTAACCAATGCCTCTGTCGCACGTTCAAGTCACTCTACGTAAATATATGTTGCAATCCACAATGATCTATCTTTAATTCAAATTTTCGTCCAATCAGATAATGTCTCCAAACTCTCAAGGAATATACAATTTCTAATAACTCCATGTCATGTGTTGCATAGTTCTCTTCATGCTTTCTCAATTTCCTTGAAATATAAGCGATCACTCAATCGTCTTGCATCAAAAATCTGCCTAAACCTTCCTTGGATGCGTTTGTACATACCATGAATTCATTTTCCATGCCAGGGAATTTTACTATTGGTGCTTTCATCAACAACTCTTTAATTTTTTTAAATGCTTCCGCGCATTTCTCTGTCCAAATGAAATTCTCGTTCTTCTTTTCCAATTCCGTGATCAGATTTTCTATCTTCGAAAAACCTTCGACGAATCATCAGTAATATCCTACTAAAACCATAAAACTGTGTACTTCTTGTACATTTGTCGGTGTTGGAAATTTCATAATAGCCTCTACTTTCGTTGGATCCATAATGATACCTTAACCATATATGATATGTCCCAAGTAATGAATCTTCGATTGGTAAAAATAACATTTTGATAGTTTCTCTTACAATTTGTTTTCTCATAGACACTGTAGGACCAATCTTAGATGTTCGCCATGCTCTTCGTCTGAGAATAAATCAGTATGTCATCAATAAATACGTGAACAAACTTGTCAAAGTATTCATGGAAGACCCCATTCATCAAACTCGTAAATACCCTAGGGGCGTTTTTCAATCTGAACGGTAAAACTATAAATTTATAGTGTCTGAATCTCGTCTTAAAAGAAGTATTAGGGATATCTTCTTCTTTAATATATAATTGGTGATATCTTGATATCAAATCAATCTTTGAAAACATCGTCGCTCCCTTCATATGGACAAACAAATAATATATTACGGGTAACAAATATTGATTCTTGATCGTCGCTTTGTTTAATAGGTGATAGTCAATACAAAGTTTCCATGACCCATCATTTTTTTTGATGAAAATAATTGGTGCACCCCAAGGCGACACACTTGGATGTATAATTCCCAAGTACAACAATTCCTTCAATTGAATTTTCAACTCCTACAATTTAGATGTTCACATATGGTAAGGCATTCTCACTATAGGTTAAATTCCAGGTTTCAAGTCTATTGTAAACTCCAACTCTCTTTCGGGCGGTAAACTTGGTAACTCTTATGGAAACACGTGTGCAACTCTTGCACTACAGGAAGGTTTTCTAATCATGCCGCCTCTCCCTTTTCGTTTAGCGCTAATATTGAATAAAGCTTGCATCCCTTGCGCATACTCTTCTGCAGATATAGGGAAGAAACAAATCTCAAGAAAACCCCCATTGTTCCTTCCTACAATCACTCTACTCTGTCCCAAATCATCTGTCAAACTTA
This sequence comes from Picea engelmannii, assembly GCA_009831015.1. Taxonomy (NCBI): domain Eukaryota; kingdom Viridiplantae; phylum Streptophyta; class Pinopsida; order Pinales; family Pinaceae; genus Picea; species Picea engelmannii. Next base: position 363,725 of record ML779681.1, on the reverse strand, counting down.
ATTGTTTTGTCTTACAGTTAAGTATCGCATTATGCAATTCCAACCAATCCATGCCTATCACTATATCATAATATCCTAATATCGTGACGTATATGTTGGCCTTCGTTACAAAATATCCCAAGTTAATGCTACAGTATGTAACCTTTCCTCCAACCTTTTGTTTGGCACCCGATTCCATTTCTACGTATCTGAACTCATGTTGCTCGACTTCCTTTACCTTAATTCTATTTATTGTTGCACTAGAGATAAAGCTCTCTGTAGCATATGGATCTATAAAAATGATAAAATTTTGGTCGATGATTTTACCTGAAGTCTCGAGCATAGTGGATTGGTGTTAGGCCTAGAGGTTGTTCACCGCTGCATGTATCTTGTGGGCCTTTCCCAAATCTCCAAATGTAGTGGGTCCTGATGATCCGACCTCTCTGTCCTTCTCAATCAGTCAGTCTCCCTGGTAATGTGGCTCTCCACATGTCCAAAATCCAGTCTTCATAGTCGTATGAATATTCATAGTATATCTCAAGATTTGACCCCATTGCCCAATGTTTTCTTCCTCTTGTTTTTCCTACCAACCCTTTTAAAAACCTAAACAAACCTGTCCTATTGCAGAATCTGACCTCTGTGTGTCCATTGCCAAAAACATTTGAGTATTTTCAGTCTCTACATGTTTGAGAGAGCCCTCTCTGGTTGGAAGGGTCAAAATCCAACCTAAATTTGGTTTCTAGGTTACCTAGGCATTTCTTTGATGCAACCCAAAGAAATTGCAGAGTGATAACATTTTGGCACCGTTGTCGAGGAGAAAAGGTGAAATATTCCTTGGTATAAATGAAAAAGTTCATATCTGAGTACTGATGGTGAAAGTATTAAGACACATAAAGGTTGTACATCATTCACCTGGCGGCTCCATTTTCAAGAATCTAGAATTCAAAATTTTCATGGCGACTCCATTGTATAAAGACTCAGTAGCCTAAATGTTTTATTGATGACTCTGCTACTTCAAGATCAATCACATATCTACAAGGTATGTTCCAATGAATCGCTCTCATATTCCTAGCTTTCCAAATCGTATTCCTCACATAGATTGGCAAAAATATTTTCCTAAATTCAAAGATGGGAAAGTAAATGATGTTGCCTTGCACTTGATTAGATTTCACATGGACATATGTAAGATGGGGGTTGAATTTCATGAGGATTGTTTGATGAAAATGTTTATGGGTAATCTAGAGGGGAAAGCAATATTATGGTATGAAGGTTTAAAACCAGGTAGCTTATACTCTCTTAAGGATTTCTGCATGACATTCTATAAGCACTATGGAGAATATAATCCTTCATTCCTTGTGTTTGAATATTGTTGTGGGTTTTGTGAACATTTCATTAAGTACCCTAAAAATGTTTTTGGTAATGAAGGGTGTATGAATTATGAAATCATAGAATCCCTTTATGAATATTCATCACAACAACAAATAGTAGCCCCTCCTTTCATTGAAGGTGAAGTTGATCAAGAAATTATTTCTAAAATTCATTTTCCTTATCCTGAACTTGATGAAGACATTCAACCATATTTCCAGCAAGACAAAGTGTTTCAAAGTTGTCTTTTTTCCCCTATGAATGATGTGGTTGTTCAACTTATAAGTGGCCTAGACATGGATGAGTGTTCTAAAACTACATCTATGGAGACATCAAGAAGTGAACAAACAAATGACATAGAGTTTCAAAAAAGAAACAAAACAGTGTATGCCACGTTTCAATTAGAAATACAGAAAGATAATGAAGAGACAGTGGTTTTATTTGATTCCTTTGAAAATCATGGTTTTGAAGATGCATCCATGGGAACTCTAAACTATGAAATATTTCATGATGTTAGATTTTCACATTTGCAAGAATATTATGAGTAGGAACTCATTTCCCTTCATTCATTTGGAAGTCAAAATGATAGTCCTCAAGCAAATTTCCTAAAGGTTAATAAAACCAAATCAGAATTGTTTGATGAACAAGAGGATAGCCTTGATGCACAAAAGAGGTTTTCATATTTGCAGATGTTAAAGAATGTATGGATGCTTTTGTTGATATGCATGGGACAGTATAAAAACCTTTTGCTTCCATTTCATTTGAAAAGGTTCTCAGAACTGAAGAAATAAAGCAAGAACAACAAACACTTATGAATGAGGCTTGTCCTTTTGTTTTTGTTCATCAAGAAGAAATGATTTTTCATGGTTTTCAAGATATTGTGGCCATCCTATTACAGTCATCACTAAAGGAGGAATGTTTTTCATTCATAATCGTAGATTTTGGATTCAAGTTTTGTTTGCAGCTTCCATCTTTTATATTTGTCTTCCTTCTTAAGAAAAATGTGATCAGAGGACATTCAGGAAGCCAATTGTTTGATTGGTTGCATTGGGACTTTAGCATCACTTGATTGAGTATTCATTTCATCATTTTTAGATTAGATAGGAGTGCAAATAAGCTTGATGGTCAAACCATTTTTTAGTTTGGATTTTCAGCAGTGTGTACATTCAGATTGTAGTGGTGTATTTAGCGTTCATTTTTCAGTTGAGATCAGTGTACAAACTTGGGTTTTCAGTGGATACTGGTGACAGGTCACAGCAGGGTACACACATGTTTTAGGTTCATCCAAACGGATCAGGCACTGGGTCTACGAGTTATTTTCTACCTCACTGGGAGGATAGCATCCTCATTGGAGGCAATGTTATCACATGCTAATTTGTATTAATTTTTCCAAAGAATCTTATCCCTGTGCTATCTTTCAACTCATATTTAAAAAAATATTCACCAGCTCCGTCAAGCTCCCATCACCTAAATCCTTCACCCAATTAATCATCCAAAATAGTCATGTCCTCCATGACTCAAAATTGGCAAATATCCCAAACCTATATATAGCGTTAATTCTTATCCAAATCCCTTGGTTCCATCACTTCAATTCATTTTTACCCTTATTATCATACTCTCGTTGAAAATTAAAATTTTTTATTTTATTAAGCTTAAGCTCCCTTATCCTATCCAAAAAGTCACGTGATCAGCCACATATTCCCAAAGTCCATTCAACCAAGAAGGTGAAGGGACTGTGTGTAAATTTCTCAAAATGTCCTTATTAATTAATACAGTAGTACAGTGCTTTTGATAGTTGTGATTCACCATGGTGTATTCTTTAGTGTGTTTTCCTCTAGTTCACATTCATTTCATTTCTATTATTTATTCTAAGCATAGCTAAGAGTACATGATTGGAATTCATCCTTCATAGATTCTCTTTTCATATGGTTAATGCAGTTGTTGTATTTAATGATTACAGGTCCATAATTCACTCTTTGTTAAGTGTTATGTTCATTGTAGTCAGCCTTATGTTATTTCTTCTAAAGTTACAATTGAGAATTCATCTTTGTTTGATTCTCTCATTTGTAATGGGATTTTGTCTTTTCTATCTTTACATAATCTGAATACTAATTATTACTGAAGGATATGCTTACTTTTCCTCTGTTCCCTCAAAAGTACACTAGATTTATTAATATTCACAGTATATCTCAGTATTTGACCCCATTGCCCAATGTTTTATTACTCTTGTTTGTCCTACCAACCCTTTTAAAAACAAAAACAAACATGTCATATTGCTTAATCTGACCTCTGTGTGTCCATTACCAATTTTTTATTTTTATTTTTAGTCTCTACATGTTTGAGAGAGCCCTCTCTGGCTGGAAGGTTCAGAATCCAACCTAAAGTTGGTTTGTAGGTTACCTTGGAATTTATTTGATGCAGCCCAAAGAAATTACCGAGTGCTAATATACTAGTGAGCCAAGTGTTTATAAACTGGAAGACTTATGTGTTTATTAGGCTGGAGAGCCCAGATGCTAAGGCCAATGAGCCTTATTATGTACATATAAATACTCACATCATTAATAAAATTCCATCGTTTTGTGTAGACTGACCATGAAGAAATATTTATGGGGGAATAAGATCCACTAGGAAGGGAAGGGAAGGGGGCTAACTGTCTAGGAATAGGGGCTAACCTAGAGGGATTACCTCTAAAGGAATAATATTATATTATTGTTTCATAAAAGCTAAGGTTTGACATAACTACGTTTTCCTAAGTTTTTGGGGAAAGGGAATGAGTGTTAAGTGGAGCTCATGCAGCTTCAAGAAGACATGTGTTAACCTAGGCACAAGCAGTTTTTAGGTGGGAAATTCATCTGGTTGTGGGTTCCTCTCACCATTCTCACCACCCTCACGATTCTCGCGATGGTC
>ML779681.1:306181-359374 GCA_009831015.1 Picea engelmannii | reverse complement strand
TGACCTCTGTGTGTCCATTGCCAAAAACATTTGAGTATTTTCAGTCTCTACATGTTTGAGAGAGCCCTCTCTGGTTGGAAGGGTCAAAATCCAACCTAAATTTGGTTTCTAGGTTACCTAGGCATTTCTTTGATGCAACCCAAAGAAATTGCAGAGTGATAACATTTTGGCACCGTTGTCGAGGAGAAAAGGTGAAATATTCCTTGGTATAAATGAAAAAGTTCATATCTGAGTACTGATGGTGAAAGTATTAAGACACATAAAGGTTGTACATCATTCACCTGGCGGCTCCATTTTCAAGAATCTAGAATTCAAAATTTTCATGGCGACTCCATTGTATAAAGACTCAGTAGCCTAAATGTTTTATTGATGACTCTGCTACTTCAAGATCAATCACATATCTACAAGGTATGTTCCAATGAATCGCTCTCATATTCCTAGCTTTCCAAATCGTATTCCTCACATAGATTGGCAAAAATATTTTCCTAAATTCAAAGATGGGAAAGTAAATGATGTTGCCTTGCACTTGATTAGATTTCACATGGACATATGTAAGATGGGGGTTGAATTTCATGAGGATTGTTTGATGAAAATGTTTATGGGTAATCTAGAGGGGAAAGCAATATTATGGTATGAAGGTTTAAAACCAGGTAGCTTATACTCTCTTAAGGATTTCTGCATGACATTCTATAAGCACTATGGAGAATATAATCCTTCATTCCTTGTGTTTGAATATTGTTGTGGGTTTTGTGAACATTTCATTAAGTACCCTAAAAATGTTTTTGGTAATGAAGGGTGTATGAATTATGAAATCATAGAATCCCTTTATGAATATTCATCACAACAACAAATAGTAGCCCCTCCTTTCATTGAAGGTGAAGTTGATCAAGAAATTATTTCTAAAATTCATTTTCCTTATCCTGAACTTGATGAAGACATTCAACCATATTTCCAGCAAGACAAAGTGTTTCAAAGTTGTCTTTTTTCCCCTATGAATGATGTGGTTGTTCAACTTATAAGTGGCCTAGACATGGATGAGTGTTCTAAAACTACATCTATGGAGACATCAAGAAGTGAACAAACAAATGACATAGAGTTTCAAAAAAGAAACAAAACAGTGTATGCCACGTTTCAATTAGAAATACAGAAAGATAATGAAGAGACAGTGGTTTTATTTGATTCCTTTGAAAATCATGGTTTTGAAGATGCATCCATGGGAACTCTAAACTATGAAATATTTCATGATGTTAGATTTTCACATTTGCAAGAATATTATGAGTAGGAACTCATTTCCCTTCATTCATTTGGAAGTCAAAATGATAGTCCTCAAGCAAATTTCCTAAAGGTTAATAAAACCAAATCAGAATTGTTTGATGAACAAGAGGATAGCCTTGATGCACAAAAGAGGTTTTCATATTTGCAGATGTTAAAGAATGTATGGATGCTTTTGTTGATATGCATGGGACAGTATAAAAACCTTTTGCTTCCATTTCATTTGAAAAGGTTCTCAGAACTGAAGAAATAAAGCAAGAACAACAAACACTTATGAATGAGGCTTGTCCTTTTGTTTTTGTTCATCAAGAAGAAATGATTTTTCATGGTTTTCAAGATATTGTGGCCATCCTATTACAGTCATCACTAAAGGAGGAATGTTTTTCATTCATAATCGTAGATTTTGGATTCAAGTTTTGTTTGCAGCTTCCATCTTTTATATTTGTCTTCCTTCTTAAGAAAAATGTGATCAGAGGACATTCAGGAAGCCAATTGTTTGATTGGTTGCATTGGGACTTTAGCATCACTTGATTGAGTATTCATTTCATCATTTTTAGATTAGATAGGAGTGCAAATAAGCTTGATGGTCAAACCATTTTTTAGTTTGGATTTTCAGCAGTGTGTACATTCAGATTGTAGTGGTGTATTTAGCGTTCATTTTTCAGTTGAGATCAGTGTACAAACTTGGGTTTTCAGTGGATACTGGTGACAGGTCACAGCAGGGTACACACATGTTTTAGGTTCATCCAAACGGATCAGGCACTGGGTCTACGAGTTATTTTCTACCTCACTGGGAGGATAGCATCCTCATTGGAGGCAATGTTATCACATGCTAATTTGTATTAATTTTTCCAAAGAATCTTATCCCTGTGCTATCTTTCAACTCATATTTAAAAAAATATTCACCAGCTCCGTCAAGCTCCCATCACCTAAATCCTTCACCCAATTAATCATCCAAAATAGTCATGTCCTCCATGACTCAAAATTGGCAAATATCCCAAACCTATATATAGCGTTAATTCTTATCCAAATCCCTTGGTTCCATCACTTCAATTCATTTTTACCCTTATTATCATACTCTCGTTGAAAATTAAAATTTTTTATTTTATTAAGCTTAAGCTCCCTTATCCTATCCAAAAAGTCACGTGATCAGCCACATATTCCCAAAGTCCATTCAACCAAGAAGGTGAAGGGACTGTGTGTAAATTTCTCAAAATGTCCTTATTAATTAATACAGTAGTACAGTGCTTTTGATAGTTGTGATTCACCATGGTGTATTCTTTAGTGTGTTTTCCTCTAGTTCACATTCATTTCATTTCTATTATTTATTCTAAGCATAGCTAAGAGTACATGATTGGAATTCATCCTTCATAGATTCTCTTTTCATATGGTTAATGCAGTTGTTGTATTTAATGATTACAGGTCCATAATTCACTCTTTGTTAAGTGTTATGTTCATTGTAGTCAGCCTTATGTTATTTCTTCTAAAGTTACAATTGAGAATTCATCTTTGTTTGATTCTCTCATTTGTAATGGGATTTTGTCTTTTCTATCTTTACATAATCTGAATACTAATTATTACTGAAGGATATGCTTACTTTTCCTCTGTTCCCTCAAAAGTACACTAGATTTATTAATATTCACAGTATATCTCAGTATTTGACCCCATTGCCCAATGTTTTATTACTCTTGTTTGTCCTACCAACCCTTTTAAAAACAAAAACAAACATGTCATATTGCTTAATCTGACCTCTGTGTGTCCATTACCAATTTTTTATTTTTATTTTTAGTCTCTACATGTTTGAGAGAGCCCTCTCTGGCTGGAAGGTTCAGAATCCAACCTAAAGTTGGTTTGTAGGTTACCTTGGAATTTATTTGATGCAGCCCAAAGAAATTACCGAGTGCTAATATACTAGTGAGCCAAGTGTTTATAAACTGGAAGACTTATGTGTTTATTAGGCTGGAGAGCCCAGATGCTAAGGCCAATGAGCCTTATTATGTACATATAAATACTCACATCATTAATAAAATTCCATCGTTTTGTGTAGACTGACCATGAAGAAATATTTATGGGGGAATAAGATCCACTAGGAAGGGAAGGGAAGGGGGCTAACTGTCTAGGAATAGGGGCTAACCTAGAGGGATTACCTCTAAAGGAATAATATTATATTATTGTTTCATAAAAGCTAAGGTTTGACATAACTACGTTTTCCTAAGTTTTTGGGGAAAGGGAATGAGTGTTAAGTGGAGCTCATGCAGCTTCAAGAAGACATGTGTTAACCTAGGCACAAGCAGTTTTTAGGTGGGAAATTCATCTGGTTGTGGGTTCCTCTCACCATTCTCACCACCCTCACGATTCTCGCGATGGTCGCCACTTTGCAATTCATCCATACTCCCCACTTATGCACACACTAAACGGTGAGATCCATGACATAGCCAACCATTGCCTCCATTTTCGATCTTTGCACTTCTAAACCCGCACACCTGTGTTATGAAGCTAATCATTTTTCCTTCTAAACCCGCACACCTGTGTTATGAAGCTAATAATTTTTCCTGTGAAGCACAACATGACTGCATAGCTTCTAAGCCATATTGGGCCTTAGCCTTTATTGTTTCTACCCACATTTTCTCTGGACTAGTGTGTCTTGTTGTCATTACCAGAGCCCTTACCCAATTTTTTCTGTAGAGGTTACCCGCTTGACTTAGGATCTGAATGCAAGAGGCAGGTTGTTAGGAATGTGAGCAACTCTCTCCAGGTGAGACAGTGTGCTAGAGAAGTGAGTTTTCTTGCAGGGAGTCTCATAGAAGCTACAGTACTCAGAGACTTTCGTTCTAGCCTATTATTGAATCCCTGGAAGGGGGGTGGACAGTCGATGGACTTGTGATAGTGAAGGAGTACACTCCTGGGGTGGAACACATGTGTGGGGCATGAGAGTCTATGGGTGTAAGTGGATCCTAGGAGAAAATACTTCATGTTGATCTGTATGAATTTCCTATTGTCCTTGCCAAGGCTAGGAATTCCCTTTCACGATGGAGTTTAGTCCCAACTCAAGGGTGACCCACTACTAAACATGAAGAGCAGCTTGGTCTAAAGCTGGGATGTTCGTGGGAGGTCTTCACGCAGTTGGTGTTCATCCATTAAAAGATAAGTAACAAATATATGTTCTATGTATTCAGTGTATCTTGAAATCAAGCTATAACTTTATTAGAATTGTCTATATATATTGCATGTATGTTTAATGTTGTTTCGATGGCATGACTTGGCCTGTTGGTTTAAGGCTGGGAACGGTCACAAAATGGTATAAGAGTAGAAATTTGTTTCCACTGTGGCATTTCCCGGCCTGTTGGGTGGTTGGGGACGTTACAAAATGGTATAAGAGCATAAAATTGTTTCCACTCTGTCATTTACCAGCCTGTTGGGTGGTTGGGGACATTACAAAATGGTATCAGAGTCATGGTTTTGACATTGAGCATGGATGGGCCATGTTAGTGGCTAACGAGACAAAGATTTCAGAGTGAATTTTTGTCGAAAGGGACAAAAATCAAAGTTCAGGGCGTCACTGGGACTATGTTCAGAAGATCAGGAGGTATAGTGGTTGAAGAAATATAACAGAGAAAAGAGACTGCAGTAATTATGGGTTTGGAACCACAAGGTTTCAAGTTGGGTCATAAGATCTACTTAAGGGAAAGACCAATGTTTTCCATCCGTCGGATCTAAAAAGAGGTGCATGAGATTTAACCTCCAAGTCCTTCGAACTTCGTGACTTCGGAGAAGTTTATGTGTTATCAAGAAAATTGGGCCGAAGCCCGAAGTTTTAAAGTCCTGGAGTGGATCGACGTTGTAGATCCAGGGAAAAGTACTTGACCATTATACCGAGCCAAGAGAAAGAGGTAAGGCATTGTGGTGAAGAAAAAATCTCAGTCGTCAAATTTGAGCACAAGTGGGCGTGAGCCGTAGATCTCATGATTGTTCGTAAGATCGACACTTCGGGATAAATGGAGTGTGATAGAGAGAAAATCTCTGAAGTCCCAAAGTCTGGAGTCAATATGTGTCATCCATCAAAGAAGATGCACGTCATAAGATCAACTTATTCAGAGTTCGACGTTTGAAAGAATTGGAATGTGCTAATGTGAAAATATTCCGAAGTCCCAGAACTCTCGAAGTGACGTGACTTGGTGACGTCACCTAAGATGATGTGGATGCACAAGATGCTTGCCACGTTTTAGTGAGTTATGTGCCCTTCAAAGATTGATTATGTCAGTTAGAATGTGACACGTGTCACTCACCTGATTGGGCCACGTGTCTTTTCTATCATTCCACCATGTGACACTTCCCTTGAGTATGGTCAATGAGGCCCCTCATGGATTGCACAAAGTAGCTGAACATGGTCAAGAATTGTTAAATTTTGAAGACTCTTGAAGCTTCAGAGAGCATAGTAAATCCTCACCGTTGATCGAGGAAGGACACGTGGCAGTAGATCTCGTACTCTAGAGACTTAACACTATGGAGGATTCAAGGTATAAGAAGTCAAGGTCAAGGACTCTCGAAGGCCTGAAGGTTGGAATATATATTGATAGTTGATCACAAGGGACACGTGGCGCCTGATCCCAAGGTATGGAGAATTGGTACGTCAAAGGAATTGTGTTGCAGTTGCATTGAGTCGATAACTCTCGGAGGCCAAAGTTAATCTCAACCCTTGATCAAGAGAAGGTATGTGGCAAAAAATACCACAATCCAGAGACTGGGCACTTCAGAAGGTTTGAGAGTGTGGATAGTTTGTAACTTCCGAAGCTGAGAGTCCTGAAGTTGATCATGGTCACTGGTTAGAGGGAAGGCGTAGTTCGTTGATTTGTTGTTTGTAAGTTTGTCATAATGGCACTCTGACGGACCTCTAGAGGAGTTCTTTGAAAACTCCCGTATCCAGATTTTCGTAATATATCTCAGCCATTGGATGCTAGGAATTCGTTGACCATCGATCCACCATTCTTCGTGATTTCTCCAAATTCGGTGCTCCGACGAATTAGAGGTTTGGAGTTGAAAGAACCCCGAAGCCTGAATTTTCAGAGCCCTGAGGTCCCAAGGATCTGGATAAATCCCCAAATAATATCACTTGGTCACAGTTGTGGTCACATGCGAGTTGAGGAATGAAGAAAAAGGGCTAGCACATGAAAATTGTTGCAGAACAAAGATGGGCTTAGAGATAGAAGCCGGAGGGATTCTTAATCGATCAAGATCCACCGAAAATGGAGTCTGATATTATTTTTGTTGAATCATATTGTTTAATTTACTCTGGAAGTATTATTAAGTCTAATAACCTCACAAAAATTTGGTTGACTACACATTTTACAAAGTTAATAATTGACAGAACCATACCGAATTGTTCCCTAGTAAAGAGAAATGGAGGAAGCACAGGATGCTTATAGTATGGAGGATGAAGTTAGAGGAATGGATGTCCATGTGGGAATTGAAGGAAAAAACTCCAATGGGAATGGAGAAGAAATATATAAAGAAGTGAGCATGATGAAAATCATTAAGAATTTACAAAAAGATGTCCAAATTCACCAGGAACAAAACAAAAAGCTTATGAGAGCCAGGGAGAAATAGGGAGACTTCAATATGAATCTGATGCGAAGCCTTGAAATAATTGAAAAGAAATTGGATCCGGTAAATTAGGAAGTCACGGGACCCCTGATGAGGAAAGAAGAGGAACAAGTGGTAGCAGACATCACCAGCACTTCCAAAAGAATTCCCATAAGAGAGAACATAGTAGGTCAAGTCCATCCCCTGCCAGAAAGCATAGGATATCTAAAGGGGACGAACTGAAAGTTGAAATGAATAAGATCAAACCTCCTACTTTTTATGGAGAGCACAAGAAAGATGAAGATGTCGAGGCATGACCGTTGGGCATGAGGAAATATTTCCAACTGCAGAATTACTCTTCTCGTGTAGAAGGAAGAATTTCCATCTATCAACTAAAAGGAAAGGCATCCATATGGTGGGATCATCTTGTGCAAGTGCAACACATCAAAGAGAAGAATGTTACATGGAGGGAATTCAAGAGGCATTTTGAAAAGAAGTACTTAACTAAGAGGTATTATGAAAAGAAAATGAAAGAGTTCTTTAAACTCAAGCTGGGAAGTATGTCCACTGATGAGTATGAAAGAAGATTCTTGGAATTTTTGAAGTATGTCCCCTTCATCAAGGATGAGACAGTTAAGATTCAAAGGTATCTGAGTGGGATGCCATCTTTCATCAATGACCAGATCTAGTATGATGATCCTAAAACTATGGAAGAAACCATAAGGAGAGAAAAATTCTTATTTGATAAGAAAAAAGGGAAACCTATTTTCCAAAAGGCTTTGGAAGACAAGAAGAAGTTTAAAAGGGAGCAGAGGTAGAAGGGGAAGAAGCCACCATTTTTTGAAAATAGTCCTCAAGGACAACCAGTTTTGAGAGAGCCCAGGATGGCTGAAGTAGGTGGGAAAAGACCAAGGAAGACACCTATGGAATGTTGGGGTTGTAAAGTAGATCATATGTATATAGATTTTCCTCACAGAAGTGACAAAGTGAGAGTTTTTCACAATGTTCAACAATAATAAATGGTAGAGGACATGGGCATAAGAGTACCAAGGATCTATGTAGCCCTGGACAACGAGTAAGCTGAGTTTCAATCACACATGATTGAAGTTTAACGTATGATCAATAACCATGCCTATACTATTTTAATAGACTCAGGAGCTAGTCATAGCTATATAGATCCTAATATAGTGGAAATATTTCAATTACCAAGAAGCAAGCATGGGAAATCTTGGCTAGTGCAGTTGGCTATAGGAGACAAGAGGAAAGTTATTGAGTTGGTTAAATAATGTCCAATGGGCATGAATGGACTGAGTACCAAGGAATATTTGAACATCTTTCCCTTGGGATCATATGATTTCCTAATTTGTATGGATTGGTTGGACTAACACCATGCCATATTAGACCTCCATAACAAGGCATTCAATTTCTTGGTCGAGAAGGAAATCAGAGAGCAGTCCAAGGAATTCCTAGGGAAGTTACTTGTTGAGTTTTGAGCTATTATTAGGTTTCTTTTCAATTTACTAGATAACAATAGCATGTAAGATCACTAAGAGAAACACAATTACAAGATAAACAACATTTATTCTGGGAAACCCTCATGTGGGAGAAATCCCAACAAAAAGCCATTAATATAGATATCCAATACAATGCCAAGACAATAAACCAAAGCACTATATAATTTCCAATACTGAGCAATGTGCCTATCTCTTCCTTCTTCCGGCAACTCGCAACTGTAGCTTCCTTCAAACTTGTGCACTAGATGAGTGAATTGAGCGAGTGAGATAACGAGGCATTGGCTTCCTTTATTTATACTAGCTGGCGGGTGTTGGAAAGGTGTCTCTTCATTGGGCAGGGCCAACTTGTCTTCTTAGTGGTTAAAACCACTTTAATTAGGCCTAAGGGTCGACTTCTTAATTTGCATAATACAATTAGGGTTTGACCAATCCACAAAAGGGGATTTGGTCAATTACAATGCTCAACATGATCAATCCACTAAAGGGGATTGATCTAATGAATAATGACTCAGTAAATAAATAGAATACTCTTTGTAGTTACAATATTTCAACACTCTCCCTTAACAAGAAGGGTATTGTACAACATCATCAAGAGAGAGAGAGGGAAGCAACATCATCAACATCTGGAACACTGACTGGCATATCTATAAATCATAGGAACTTTTTATCATCATCATCGTTCACAGCATGGACCTGGATTAGCATCATCATCCTCATCAGCATGAGGCTAAAGTAACATCATCATCATCTTTGGCATGAGGCTAAAGTAACATCATCATCTTCTTTAGCATGAGGCTAAAGTAATAGCATCAACATATTTAGTATGAGGCTAAAGTAACATCATCATTTTCAGTGTGAAAGATGAAATAACATCATCATCATCATCATCTTCAACAAGAAGGTGAAGTGGCATCATCATCATCATCATCTTCGGCAAGAAGCTAAAGTGTCATCATCATCATCATCTTCAGCAAGAACCTAAAGTGACATCATCATCATCATCATCATCATCATGATCTTCAACAAGAAGCTGAAGTGGCATCATCATCATCGATAACAACACAAGGTTGATACAACATCAACAACAACAGTATCACAACACGAAGGCTGGAGCATCATCAACATCAACGCTAGGTTGGAAATCTTCAGTACGAAGATGGCATCTCAACAACATCAGCATGAATATGGAAATCTTCAGCACGAGGCTGGCATCACAACAACATCAACACGAAGTTGGAAATATTCAGCACAAGGCTGGCATCAACAACATCATCATGAAGTTGGAAATATTCCTCATGAGGATGGCATCAACAACATCAGCACGAAGCTAGAAATCTTCAGCACAAGGCTGGCATCAACAACATCAGCAGGAAACTGGAAATATTCAACACAAGGTTGGCATCAATAAAATCAGCACGAAGATGGAAATCTTCAGCACTAAGCTGCCATCATAACATCTTGTGGTACTTTGATAGATCCAAAGGATCTTTCCAGTAATCAAAAGGTTCCCAAGGATATAAAATTGTAATGGAGCTACAACTACTGACCAAAGATAGCATATACATGGAAAAGTAATCTAATGGGCCGTCCTTACAGACCTTCGGGAGATGTCCAAGGATGATCAGTCCCCTAGGATATAAAATACTAACTGAGCTACCTGCTATTGATCAGGATACCATAGTATCATCAGGACTACTCCCCCTTTCGAGGAAGTTCCTTTCGGACTATACCAAGCTTGTATTGAAATTTTTCATACTTTACATGAGAAAAAGGATTGGTCAACACATCTGCAACATGTTCATCTATGCCAACATATTGGAGCTTTATAGCTCCTCTCTACATCATATCATGAATGAGGTGATACCAAATCTCTATGTTCTTTAACTCATCATGGAACACATCATTTTCATACAAATTTGGTTATCACATAGGATCATAGTGGCTTCCATCTCCATATAAAATAGATCCGTCAACAACATCCGAAGCCATATGGCTTCATAACTAGTGAAACATGCAACAATGTGTTCATCTTCATAACTAGTGAAACATGCAACAATGTGTTTGTCTTCTTCTATGCTGAGAGAAATGCTTGATTGCTTCCTACTTTGCCATGAGATCATGGCTGACCCCAGACTGAAACAACATCCTGAAGTGCTCTTTCTGTCAGAGACACTTCCATCTCAATCTGAATCAGTATAACCACTCAGTGTGAAGTCATGATCTCCATTATAACTAAGATCACAATCTAATGTACCCTTAAGGTACCTCATCACATGTTTTGCAGCAACCAACTAAACACGTCTGGGCTATACCAGAAATTGACTCAAGGTGTTCATAGAAAAACATATATTCGGCCTAGTGTTCGTCAGATACATCAACGATCCAATGATCTATCTGTACAACGTAGCATCAATCAGTGCTAATGAAGTGTCAACTAGGATCTTCAACTTTGTTTCCATGGGTGTATTCATGTGCACTCCAACATATCAAATCTCTTCAATATTTCAATTGTATACTTCCCTTGGTTAAGGAATATCTTCTATGGGCTCTGCCAAACTTCAAGAACTAAGAGATAAAGCATTAGGTATGTCATCAAACTATGTAGTGAGCTTCTTCTGCAATCTGTGATGAGATTTTCTTCATCTTTTCAAGAATACATCATCTACATATAGTTGTAAAATCACTGGCTCATCACTCATAACCTTGATATAAAGGTTAGAATCATCTTTACTCTTGGTAAGGCCCAATCTATTCAAGAAACTGTCAATTATGCCATCTCAAGCTCTAGGAGCTTGCTTCAACCTATACAGATCCTTCTTCAACTGACAGACCTAAGTCTTTCTATATTCAACTTCAAACCAAATTTTCACATTACATTGTACCAATCTGGTACACTTTCTCACCTGCAACTCAATCTGCACAATCATATGCTAGCTCTATGTGCTCTATGCAAAGCAATATCTGTCTCACTTCCAGAGAGTATGTCCTCTCCTCTTTCTGCAACTATTTTTCTAGAAGAGGGATTATGCACCTGTAGTTGCTCTGAAGTTGAAAATGGATGCTCCATTCTCACTGTGACTGCTGAAATCTGAGAGTAACTCCTCTACTTCATCATGGCAACAATTTCATTTGAAACTGAGAGTGGATCAATAACTGATATTGAAGGTAGCTCTTCTTCTTTCATGGAGTTAACTCTATATTTTATTGTATTCATGTATCCATGAACCAACTAATGTAATGCACAAACTGCCACTCAATTTTAAATATGGAGATTTCTCCCCTTGCATCTCATACTATATATGAATCATGGATGTTATGGTTGTCTTCATAAATACTAGAACAATTTCTCCAATTACTGGAGTAAGTGTATTGTCATAGTCTTCTCCCTCTTGCTGGGAGAATCCTCTGGACACACATTAGGCTTTATACATTTGCAATATGCTTGATCTGTTTAAATCAATATTGGAAGTCAATACTGACTTCTCTTCTAGTCTTCATGGAAGAGTCCATATCCTAGTCTTTATGACTGGCTTCCTTCTCTGTCACTAAAACAAGGGAGTCTTCCTAGGAGATTTCATATCTCCTAGAATTTTTTGAAGCTACGATCTAGTCTTCTCATGGAATTTGTCTCTCAGTCTTGGAAGTTGTCTCTTCATATGATCCTTTCTGAGATCATGCTTACTCTTTATTTCTTTTGAGTCTACAAGGACTTCATCATCTCTTATAGGGTATACTTGGTGTTGAATACCAAGTCTAAATATGAAGAGTTGAGTCAGATTTCAAATGAGTTATGCTTCCTGTTAAGGTGGCTTCATTATCCTTTGAACAAGTCTACTTTGAGTTCTTGTTCTAATGTTCGGTCATCTTTGGAGCCTTCTTCTCCTTACAATCAATATCCATATGAGATACTCTGGATTCCAAAAGATAGTGTCTTCTTCATCTTCTTTGGTACATGAATGTATATGGTTATGTACATACTACCTAGTCTTCTTCATGTATAATCTAATATGTTTCCTTCGTAAAACCTTCACTATAGCTTGCTCAGGGTTATCACCTGTGACCTAAAACAAGGTCAACAAAACAACAAGCAAGAATAATACTCTTTTGATAATAGTAAATAAAACAATAGCACGAACAATAGCACGAATACCCTTTAAATCTTAGCAATTTAAACATATGTGAATACATACCTTTGATAGTATTTGTAGGTAGTGGCACAATCTGGTAGCAATAGTAATAATTACCAACTCTTAAAAACTTCAAGGGTGACTGCAACTGGTACTAGAGCTGATACTTCAATTGATACTGCAACTACAATTGATACTACAACTGATTTTGAAACTGCAACTGCAACTTAGGGTTTTATGAGGAAACCCTAATTTTTCAAACTTCAAATTTTGAAATTTTGATCAAGGGGCTAGATGCGATGAGCTAAGGTGAGTAAGTTGGTGTAGTCATATTTCTAAAAATCCAAATTTTACCCCTTCAAACTTGACCAACAAAATTTTGGACTGGTACTTCTTCTATTGGTTCTGGTTTCTTGGTTTCCTGGTACTTCTAGTTTTCTGGTTTTCTAGTACTAGAGAAAACTAGGGTTTCACATTTTGGGAGTTCTATCCAATGAAAAACTGTGTTGAAGGTGCCAAAGAGTTCCCTAGGCTAGGGTACACTTTTCTAGATGTTTTTTAGGCTGAAATTCCTCTTCAGTAAAAAGCCTTAATTTTCTTGTATGGCAACAGTGACATTTTTCTTTATCCAATGAATGATTATCTCTTCAGCTTAGCTCTGATACCATGTTAAGTTTTGATCTATTATTAGGTTTCTTTTCAATTTACTAAATAACAATAGCATGTAGGATCATTGAGAGAAACAAAATTACAAGATAGACAACATTTATTCTGGGAAACCCTCATGGGGGAGAAAACCCAGCAAAACTTCCTTAATATAGATAGCCAATACAATCCCAAGACAATAAACCAAAACACTAGAGAATATCCAACACTGAGCAATGTGCCTCTCTCTTCTTTCTTTCAGCAACTGGAAACTGCAACTTCCTTCAAACTTGTGCACTAGATGAGTGAATTGAGTGAGTGAGATAATGCGGCCATGGATTCCTTTATTTATACTGGCTGGAAGGTGCTAGAAAGATATCTATTCATTGGGCAGGGCCGACCTGTCTTCTTAGTTGTTATAACCACTTTAATTAGGCCTGGGGGGTGACTTCTTAATTTGCATAATACAATTAGGGTTTGACCAATATGCAAAAGGAGATTTGGTCAATTACAATGCCTGACATGATCAATCCACAAAAGGGGATTGATCTAATGAATAATGACTCAATAAACAAATAGAATACTCTTTGTATTTACAATATTTCAACATTACTATCCAAGAAATTTCAGCAATGCGGCTAAAGAAGTGTTACAGGAAGGGATGTCAAATATTTGCAACCCCTATAGAGGAAGCATATAAGGATAAGGTGCCAAATATGGAGGATCATGTAGTCCTAGAAGATTTTGAAGATGTGTTCAATGAGGTACCAGGACTACCTCCAAAAAGAGAGATTGATTTCTCCATAAATTTAATGCCTGAAGCATCTCCAATATCAAAGACTCCTTACAGAATGAGTACAACAGAGTTGAAGGAGTTACAAATGCAGCTTGAAGAGATTTTAAATAAGGGGTATATACATCGAAGTGTGTCACCTTAGGATGCCTCAGCATTTTTCGTGAAGAATAAATATGGGACGTTGAGATTGTGCATTGATTTCTGATAGTGGAACAAGGTGACTATAAAGAACAAGTATCCTCTACCAAGGATTGATGATCTCTTCGATCAGTTGAAGGATGCTAGGATATTTTCAAAGATAGATATTAGTTCGGGATACCATCAAGTAAGGATTAAAGAGGAAGACATCATAAAGACCACCTTCTACACAAGTTATGGTCATTATGAGTTCATAGTGGTGCCATTTGGGTTATCAAATGCACCAATTGTTTTCATGAGCTTAATGAATGGTGTTTTCCAGGAATATTTAGACAAGTTTGGCATTGTATTTTTGGATGACATCCTTTTATATCACAAGATGGAGGAAGATCATGAGCATAATTTAAGGATGGTGTTGCACATTCTAAGAGAGAATCAACTATATGACAAATTGAGCAAGTGCTCATTTTATAAAAACAGAATTCACTATTTGGGGCATATCATATCTGAAGAAGGGATAGTAGTGGACCTTGAAAAGATTGAGGAGATTAAAGGGTGGAAAACACCTAGAAATATGACAAAAGTCAAATCCTTCATGGGTCTAGCTAGCTACTACAGAAGGTTCATTGCAGGGTTTTCGAGAATAGCTCACCCCATCACTAGCCACTCACGATTTAGAGTTAGAAGCCATAGTGCACACTTTGAAGAAGTGGAGGCACTACCTCATGGGAAAGAGGTTTGAGTTGAGGACAGACCATAATGATCTAAAGTACCTGTTTGATTAGCCTACTTTGAATTCTAGGTAGAGTAGATGGTTGGAATTCCTTTGTGAATATTAATTTGATATTAAGCACATCAAAGGAAAGGAGAACAAGGTGGTTGATGCCCTAAGAAAGAGAGTGCATGAATGATGACACACGCAACCCTCCTCAACCCGCAAGTTGGAAAGTCCACGTCAATAGGATGTTTTCCCTTTCTCTGGCCCGAAGAGATTTCGGCAATGACTCTTCTATTTCCCTTTTGGGAAATTTACACCAATAACCAACTTCGAGGATTCCCCCTTGTACTTCGAGAGATCGGACTTCGCACCTTCGCGAATCCTGTGGTCAAGCACCTTGTCTCTTAATCTCCGAAAACCCAAAGCAGTCAATGCTTGACCTTTCCTCTTTCTCTTTCAAATTTCTCCTTATCGCGATTTCGGTGATCGCGATGTCAAGAAACTTCTTCCCGCGATTCCCGAAACCCAATTTACTAAGATTCTGATGCGCTCGCAAGGTTGACTTTTCAATGGCCTTTCACTCCGTCAGGACTTCGGACTTCGTGATATCGTGAATCCTAATGCAAAGAATTCAGAACTTCACTCCACGAAACTCTGAAATGGTCAACGAAGTTTGACTCCGTGCTGAAAATGCGCCACCTGTCCACCTGCCAATTCTGTGGCCCACCAAATCCTTTGTCCCTTCGGGATTTCATGATTCCCATTGCAAAGATTACGGTACTTCCACTCGCGAAACCCGAAATAGAAGTTCACGGGTAAATCCAATGGCTCCCTGGGATTGGATCTACGGCTCTACTCCTCCTGATATTAGAACCTTTAGAAATAATCGTGGTAACTCCCCTGCTCCTTCATGAGATCTGATGGCTCACGGGACTTCGCGGATTCTCCACAGAGAATTTCGATCGTCCGTCTCTTTCCTTGAGAACTCGTCCTCCTGCGGTCCAATGTCGCTACGCATTCCTTAAAATTTTCAAGGTGCTTGGCCGCTTGCCTTCCTTCGACATCTTCGAAGGTTCAATTCCTTCTGAACTTTCTCACGACTTCAAGTATTTCAGAAAACCCTTGCACGCACTCCTTGCGACAGACTTTCAACACTTTCAAGTGCTGAAATCCTTCGACTCTACGCACACCTGCAGCAGCAGTCTCTCAATACTTTGCTCAGGTCTACAACTCTAAGAATTCACTCGGCCTGCACACTCCTTGCACGGCTCCTGTGCCTGACTGCACTTCTATGGAAATGAGAACAAAAGCTATCTATCCTGAGCTTTCAGAGACAAACCACTGAACCCTTTGTCAACACACTCCTTGTGGACAATTCAACTGCACTCCTTGCAGGAATTTTTGCTCAAATAGAGAAACAATTGAAACTCATTTCCCTTACTCTCTCTCTCTCTCTCTCAGATTTCAAACATTCAACAAGAAATCATTCATACATAGCATAAAAACAATTGCATGACAGAAAGAGTAAAACATTCAAAGATGCATACACAGAGAATATTTGAACACCATGATTCTGAATCAAAACCTTCTTTGTATTAATCCATAACTTTTGTACATGGAATTCTCACTATAGCTCTCTGCTTCTCTTCTATGCTCTCAATTTGGCATAATCTCATCTATTCCCTTCTTCTCTTCACGCTAATGTTACAATACACAATGAGGGTGTCTATATCATGTTTCCCTCTTGCGCTCTAAAACTGTCTAATCTAACATTCAATTCTATCTACTTTCATTAACTACTATAAATGTCTTCTACCTACTAAGGACGAGAGTGGATCGTTCAAGGTGCATTTACATTTTACAAGTGCGTTGCTTCTTAATTATCTCATTTAAGATTGGCTCATTAACTTCAAGACAATTTCAAAATTTGCGTTAGGCGCTTGTCCAGTTATCTTTTGCCTCCGCGTTGGCCCGCTTGAGATGCTCCTGCATCAATAAACTGCATGCTACAACCATTAGTATGTATCATACGGATCTTAAAGGAATCATTTATGAAGCTACAAAAGTTGATTTGAAGTACATGGAATTGGTAACTAAATTGCAGCAAGATAAAACGTAGCAAAAAGATGAAGATTATGAATTGGGAATTGATGGAATTCTATTGTACAAAAATAGATTTTACATACCCAATTCTCCTTAATTGAGGAGTGTGATTTTAAAAGAAATGCATAATGTACCTTATGCAGGACACCCTGGATATCAGAAAATAGTTCCAGTAGTCAATAACCATTACCATTGGCCAGGTATGAAGAAATAAATTACAAAGTACATTACCAGATCTATGGAGTGTCAAAGGTTCAAAGATGAGCATAGACACCCATCTAGTTTGTTACATCCATTAACCATCCCTGAGTGGAAGTGGGAAGTGGTGACAATGTATTTCATCAAAATATTTCCCAGAACAAACAAGCAACATGATGCAATCATGGTAGTAGTGGATAAGCTTACTAAAGATCCCATTTTATTCCATTAAAGACTACTCACAAGGAAAATGATGTTGTTGATATTTATATGAGGGAAGTAGCATGCTTGCATGGCATTCTCAAGACAATTATGTCTGACAAATACCCAAATTTTACCTCTAAGCATTGGAGAGGATTATTCAAGGGGTTTAGAACAAACCTGAACCTCGATATAGCTTATCATATTGAGTCTGATGGACAAACAGAAAGAGTAAATCAAGTGATAAAAGATATGTTAAGAATGTATGTGTTGGAGAAACCATTTAAATGGGAATACTACCTACACTTGGTAGAGTTTTCCTACAACAATGGGTATCAAGCATCAATGAAGATGAGCTTGTTTGAAGCACTTTGTGGTAGAAAGTGAAACACCCCAGTAAGCTAGGACAAACCAATTGATAGGGTCATGGTTGGGCCAGAGTTTCTCAGGGAAATGGAAGAACAATATTTAAGGATTAATCTAAATTTGAAGGCCACCCAAGACATGTAGAAAAGTTATGCAGACAAAGGCAAAACCCACAAGTAGTTTAAAGTGGGTGATCATGTTTTCCTAAAGGTGAAATCCAATAGAAGTTTCTTGAAGATGGGAAGTTGCTCCAATTTGGCAGCCAAATATTGTGGACCATTTGAAATTATATAAAGGATTGGAACAATAGCTTATATGCTTGCATTTCCTGCATCCATGACTATTCATAATGTATTTCATGTATCATTGCTCAAGAAGTATATACTTGATGTTAATCATGTGATTGATTGGAATGTCATTCAGGTGGAATAAGAAGGTGTTTTTCAAGTGTAGCATGTGCGCATACTAGACTGGAAGAGAAAGCAACTCTATAATCGAGACATAAATATTGTAAAGGTTCAATGGACCTGGTATGGTCTTGAGGACACAACATGGGAGCATGAAGATGTTATGCAGGTAGAGTACCCACATCGTTTTTAAGATTTTGGAAATCATGTTGTTGTTGTGTAAACCTAGAGGGCTTACCTCTAAAGGAATAATATTATATTATTGTTTCCTACAAGATCAGTTTTGACATAACCATGTTGTCCTAAGTTCATAGGGAAAGAGAACCAATGTTAAGTGGAGATCATGCAACCTCAAGAAGACATGTGTCAACCTGGGCGCATGTAGTTTTTATGTGGGAAAGTCAGCTCATTCGGGGTTCCTCTCACCATTCTCACCACCCTCATAATTCTCGTGATGGTCACCACTCTGCAATTCATCCATACTACCCACGTATGC
Source organism: Picea engelmannii (assembly GCA_009831015.1). Taxonomy (NCBI): domain Eukaryota; kingdom Viridiplantae; phylum Streptophyta; class Pinopsida; order Pinales; family Pinaceae; genus Picea; species Picea engelmannii. The sequence continues at coordinate 340,813 of ML779681.1, read as the reverse complement.
ATGCACTGAGACAGTGAGAGCCCTGACACAACCAACCATTGTCTCCATTGTCGATCTCTGCACTTCTAAACCCGCACACCTGTGTTATGAAGCTAATCGTTTTTCCTGTGAAGCACAACACGACTGCGTAGCATCTAAGCTATATTGTGCCTTAGCCTTTTCTTTTGTTACCCACGTTTTCTCTGGACTGGTGTGGCTTGATATCATTACCAGAGCCCTTACCTAATTTTTTTTTGCGAAGATTACCCACTGGACTTAGGAGCTGAATAGAAGAGGCAGGTTGTCAGGCCTGTGATCAACTCTCTCTAGGTGAGAGAGTGTGTTGGGGAAGTGAGTTCTCTTGGAGGGAGTCCTGTAGAAGCTACAGTACTCCCATACATCTGGTCTAGCCTGTTGTTGAAGCCCTGGAAGGGGGTAGACAGTCGATGGACTTGTGATAGTGAAGGTGTACACTCATGGGGTGGAAGAGGCATGTGGGGAATGAGGGTCTGTGGGATGTGGGCATAAGTGGGTCCTAGGAGAAAATCCTTCTTGTTGATCTGTGTGATTTACTTTTGTGCTTACCAAGCCTAGGAATTCCCTTGCTCGGTGGAGTTTAGTCCTAGCTCGTGGGTGACCCACTGTTGAGTGTGATGCGCAACATGGTCTAAGGATGGGAGGTTCGTGGGAGGTCTGCACATAGTTGGTGGCCATCCATTAAAATATAGGTACCAAATCTTTGTTCACTGTAAGATGTGTATCTTGAAATCAAGCTATAATTTTATTAGAATTTTCTGTATATATTACATGTATGTTTAATGTTGTTTTTGCATGAATAGGTGCATGAATAGAATGTTATAATTGTTTAAATTGCATTAGATAGATAGGTATAGGAATATATATGAATATTAGTTGTTATCTCTATTTATTCTTGTTAAGTATTATATGTAATTATTTCCGCAAAGTTATTCAGTGGCATGATCTATCCTATTGGTTTAAGGCCGGGAACAGTCACAAAATGGTATCAGAGAAGAAAGTTGTTTCCACTGTGGCATTTCCCGGCCTATTGGGTGGTTAGGGATGTTACAAATATGATGATTTGGTTTGGTAAATTATGCTTCGATTGGATTATAGTTAGATACAGGGATTTGTTTTGGGGTTCTTCACGGGACCTTGTGGGTCTTAAGAATTTTGTTGAGGTTGATATTATGGTTGTGGTTTGTCCACCCCAAGAATTTTGAAGTATTGTTATTATGAATATTTTTCAAAATTCTGGGCATATTAAATTGGTAATTGTGTAATACAGTTTCTAAGGAAAGTGAACAGTTTTATGAAGCAAACACCAGTTTTTGGTTGTAGTTTTGAAACAGAGTATGGTTTAAGTTCTAAATATTTGAACAGTGGGATGTTTGATTGTAAATTTCCATCAGAGATGGTATGTTCGATATATCACTTGAACGATATCTGCATTATCCCCCCCCCCCATTCTACCATTTTCCCCTAATTACAACCCCTTTACAATCCCAATTTCACTTATCAATTCCCTGTTCGGTGATATTTATTTTGAAGAGGAGTCTGAGTGGAAATTATAGGAAGTTGATATGGCAAGAATTGAAGACTAATGTTATGGATTGTTTTAATACACAATTGATTGTTTTATTAATTCTTTGAACAATATTCATATATTACCTCCCCTCCATGATATCATTTTTCTCTAATTACAACCCCTCTATACTCCCATTTACCCTATCAATTCCTTGTTCACATGAAAATTAATAAATGGTATTCTTATGGATGGATTTCTTGTGTCTTGTGGTAAATCTTAGATCCAAATTTTGATTTATGTAAACAAATTTTCATGTATATGTTACTAAGAACTTCATAACTGATAAATTGTTGCTATAAGATGTGTTTTTTCAGTAGAGGCAGCAATGGTCGAAATAACATAGGCAAGGGAAATTAGAATCAAGGCCATAGGAGGCCTATATTTCCAATTCATTTTTATGCTGACCCACAGGAGTTGAACCAACTATTCCAAGTTGGATTCTTTAATTTGGTTGGCCATGGAATATTGCATCCTTGACCATAAAGGCCCCCTTTCTAGCAACCTCGGAGCTTTCCCGATAATCTCATTCCTCCACATGTGTCTTTGTAGCCCGAATTCCCCACAAATGATGGTTGCAAGAAATTTTCCACCAGCCTGTCTCTCACCATCGTGGTTGGCAGCGGTTTGTGGTAAGCTGATCCAGATTATTAATTTCAGTTTTACTTTACTGTCGGAGTATTTTTGTATGGTGTTCATTGGATATCTCTAAATAAGACTTTGTTCCATACCCTTGTAGGGGTTTGTAAAGAGAAAAACACTTTTGGTATCTCGGAATGAAATAAAATCATATTGTTGTTCTGTCTCATACATGTGTTTTTGTGGCTTGGTTACTTTTTCGCTTGTAGTCTCCATGTTCTCTTTAGTGTAAAAATTGTATACATTTCAATAGCTTTGTATAAACTTTATTTTAGATTGCAACACATATAAATTATAAAATCATCCTTAATCCTTGTAATTAATATTTGCGGATTGAGCAAATGTTTTTGAGGCTATAAATCTCGAGTGGCATTCCCAACTATCTTGTCCTAGCTAGGCAAGATATGAAAATGATTTAGCAAGGTGTTCCATACCTTTTCCTCAACAATCCTCACAGTCATCATCTAAAGAAGAAACCAAAATATGATCACCAACAAAACATTTTGGAAGAGAAGATGGAATTGACGTCGAATATGGATCGTAGGCTCAAGATGGCACAAACACTAAGGAAAATATATTTTCATCAAACTTAACATCTCTTCTAATAATTATTTCATTGGAATGAGGTTGAAGAAGTTTGTAACCTTTGACATCTTCTGAATACCAAACAAAAATGCCCTTGTCATTTTTAGGTTGTATTTCTTTCATTTTCTCATTAGGAATTTGATCCCATGCATCACTCCCAAATACACGAAAGTGGATTACATTTGGATTAATTTTAGTCGATGCTTCTTCCATTGTTATATTTTTTAAATCCTTTGTGGGAGTTCAATTTACTATGCAATTGGCACAATTTATGGCTTCTAACCAATAATAAAGACTTTAACTCTTAGATTGGAGCATATGATTCACCATTTCCTTTAATATGTTATTCTTTCTCTCAACAACACTGTTTTTTTGTGGTGTATCTGAAATAGTTTGTTGCATTTGAATTCCCTATACAGTGAAATAAATTCTAAATTTGTTGTTCACATATTTGTCTCCATTATCTATTATTAACTTTTGCAGTCGATGTCCATATTGATTTTCTACAAGGGCATTGTAAACCACAAATATGTCAAAATTTGTACACTTAAGTTTTACGAAATAAACACAATTTCATATAGAGAAGTCATTAATGAAATTTAATAATTATGTATACCTACATAAAGAAGGAGAAGAAAGAAGGCCACACAAATCACTATGAACAAGATACAAAGGGGCATGATAAGAGGCATGTTTGTAAAAACTATCTTGATGATTTTTTCCTAGAAGACAACTGACAAAAACACTATCTCCACAAGAAATGAGAGGAAGAATAGTCACAATATTTTGATTACACGGTTGCTACAATGAGTGATAGTTTAGATGAACAAACTATTCATGCCAAAGTTTTCTCAAGTCATTACTATGAGAAATAAATACTGATGGAAAAGATGATGACCCAATTTTTTCAAATTTCTAGAACATGGTAATATCATCAACAATTCTAGTGGCTAGGACATGCTTAGGATATTTTAAATCCTTTATTACAACTTGGTGAGCTGAAAACTCTATTTTTTACCTTCACCTGAATTATTGATATGATATATTGATAGAAGGTTGCAGGAATGAACTGGAACACATAATACATCATTGAAATGACCATTATATACATGAATTGTTCCAAATCCTAAAACTTTAAGATATGTATCATCACCAACAAATAGTTTTTGGTGTCACATTCATTAAGAGCATAAAAAATGGCTTTATCCTTATCCATGTGAGAATATTCTCTAGAATAAATAAGGAACTCATTAGAAGAATTTTTGGGTATGTTTTATATTCTTTTCATGACTAGCCCCATGTGATGTACATTGTGTTGGGCAAAACCAGCAGATCATAGGGAGGGTAGAGCCTCCGAGCAAAATTTTTTGGGTTGTTTTTTGGTTCATTTTTTTTTCTTTTATCCCATTGTAATGTAATTTCGGTCAAGGTGTAATATATATTACATTACAATACGTGACTTTACCCAATTACGTGCATATATAACTCATTTTGTATACCAAATACATCATCAAAAAAATAATACTGTATTTTATATTGTTATATTTGGATTTCATATTCTAATTGGTATCAGATCTCTTCCTTTTCCTCACATCCTCCACTCCCACACACTCCCATGCATCCACCATTTCCCGTCACTCTCCATCGTACACATCCCTATCAGCTCTCCACCCGCAACTGATCATTCATCTCTCCACTCATGTCTTTGACCGATCATTTCTCAACTCTCACTCACCTTCCCCACACTGTAACGTCCCCTCCGTTATGCCATCAAAATAAGTGAGTACAATAGAGATTAAAAAAAATTGAAACAACCGTTAGGACAAGCGATATGTGACAATGACATACATCAATAATTACACATTCAATCTCATCACATCACCACACAAAACAAACTGAATACAACATCGCTATTATTCAAATTTAACCATATCACATAAAAATAACATGAGATAGCTACCCGCCCAACATATCCTTCAAGGTTAGGACCTCCAAGACACATAATCAATGCTCAAGTCCAGGATTCATCCGATTGATTTTGACCATTTAAGGTCTCGGGATTGAGGAACAAGGAGGCATATAATTCCCTTAACCACAATCCTATTATGAAAATCAAGACTCAATTCAACAAAAATACTTAATCATAAATTCTCTGAGGAACAATAGAATAATCTACATCGCATAAACAATTATTTAAGCAGCATCCATGTGTTTTGAGAAAGAACATAATATAACTTGTATTATGAAGAACAACAAGAAAAACCACTTAATACGAAACAAGAGTCTATTCATTAAGTCCTCTAACCAGATAGTATTGTAGATCGTTGCTACTCAATCAGTCATGATACTCAACACATCAATCTTGATTAGTATTACTACATAAGATTCAAAATTCTTAACAAAAACTTTCACCCTACATTAAGTGCATCCTGTAATGACCACTCTGTAACAACTCAATTAATGAACACAGTAGATGTAAATATTTTTATTTAAAGTCACCACCTTTTAATTAACTAAGGTAAATAAGAAAATACAAATTGATCCCAATTTAATTAAAAATTTAAGTGGTTTCACAACACTTACCATATAAGTTTTCTAAATCTTTATCAATGTACTTCTTAACATTTCCATCTAGGTGTTATGAATTCTAGATATGTTCGACAATGTTTATTCGACATTGATATATGTTGAATTGACTTGGATTCGTGCAAAGTTGTTAATATGGTTGGATTGTAGATCAAACATTGAATTAATAAATTTAGATAGGTATTTTAATTATTTCATGTAGGTGCATATATATAGATTGTGACAACAAAATGTATCGAGGTCTACTTATACAAAAGGGTTTAAGAAAGGAATTAAGGGCTTTACAATTGTTCTCCGCATTTAGGTTCTACAAGTAGTAGTTACATACCAAAGGTCTTGAGTCTAAAATTATCACACTTAAATGTTAACCCACCTTCCTTGCCTTCGAGACCTAAATCCAATTTAATTAATTCTCCTTTTCATGACATTATAACATTTAGTCCCATCCCATTAATATAAGGTCGTAAATTTGGATTTATAAAATATTATAATTTATAATAAGAATTTAAATCTAAAAGATCCTCAATTAATATATAACTAGCAACTATGCCATCTAATCAACAATTATGAAAGATACGCTAAGTGTATCATATCTTCAATTTTGCTTTCGTTGGCAATCCTGGTAACCATATTTAATAACAAAAATTCAATTTCTCAAACCAGGCTAGCATTACAAGAGAATAGTTTCTCAACTACCTTAGTTAGCGACTGAACAAAATTTTTAACTCAACGTAGCAGTTTAGTTCTAAATAAATAAATAAAATAATAATACTGAGACAACATGTAAGAAGAAAAGAATCTAATGATTGGATTTACAGTCAAAGAACTATGGAGTGCAGTATTTAAAACTAAGATAAGTCACAATTGAATTGTTTTCCCCCAAAGATACACCGAACTATCTAAAATCGTAAAGATAATAAACTATCTAAAATCGTGACTCACGTCCAAGATATTATAGTGATACACAGAGAGAAAAATGAATAGATATTTAGTAATAAACATCTTACAACTCAATGAAGTTAAGAAAAACTCCATTCGCAAGGTAACCAAGAATATGTTCTCATAATATTTTAGTCCTAGTGGTTATATATTCGACTCATTCAAGCAGGTAAAAGAACTGCTAAATATTCCTAAAAAATTCAATTCAATAGCATGTGACAGTAGGCGTGGAATTTATCCTACCAACCAACAACAATCACACTTAAGAAAACGAAAATCTGTCCCAACAATTTCACATGCAATTAGCCATATCAATTTGTTATTTCATAGAAAATTTGGTTCGAATACTCAAACATATGAAAATTCGCACAATATTCTTATCTAATGCCATTAATAAAACATTGAATTGAATCAATTGGAATTCAGTTTACAATTATTCCAACACATATTAGACTAAAGTAGTCTTTTATCTATCAATCAATTTTACTAAAATTTATCCAAATCTATGATATGATTTAATAACCAAATAAATACCATAAACAAATGGAGCTTTCCATTTGAGGTTGAGATTCCATGGATGGTTGGATGGTTGTGTAGTTTTCTCTTTCTTTCACCCGCTAATCCAAGAATTTGACCGATAGCTCCCATCCAACGTTAGGGATACTCTTCTTCCCCCTTATCCCCTCGAGCACAAAGGGGTCGCACACAAAAAACAGAATGCAATAGCTTCAAGCTTGCCTCACAAGGAACAACTTCCACTCCTTCAATCTTGGTATACCAACTCTCAAAGTAAGACACAATCCACAATACTTTTGGTAGCATAACCTTACCAAGAATAATTGAGATATGTTTTCCTTCTACACCATTTGTTTTATAGAAATTTCCTCACTCACACATGTCCTCATGCACAAATAATTAAGTTTTTTTAGATTAAATTAATTATGATTATTCACCCACATACTTGTCACACTCTCCCCAAGTTGCAAAAGTAATTATCATTTTTATTTTATTTTAAAAGCCAATTTCCCGCACATTCCCAATGTGTTTGTATTTTCACTCTTAGTTGTCCCTTTGTTCCTCAGATCCTCATTTAATGAGTGTCTCCTAACTAGATCTTAGTTAGAGTTGGAATAGGAGTCTTCTTATAGTTAGACTAGTGGTATCTTGACTCTAGATACTATTTTATGCATACACCTATTCTCTCATATTTTATTTCTTTCTATTTTTAAAAATACCGTTTTAATATTTTCATGCATACATCTGCAATTTATTCAATCTTTAGACTTTATTCTCCTTTTTCCTAGAGTTTGATTACTCTCCAATCTTTTAACTTATGTCATAATTCATTTAATCCCTTAATTAAATTTAGACTTAGACTTAGGATTAGATTTTTATTGGGATTTATAATTAATAACTTACAGTTTAATTAATTATTTTATTCCAACAAGTTTAATAATTTCAATGTATTCTAGGACACTTAGATTTATTGACTCAATTTTTAATTACGCGACGTTCCCTCCAAGATGCACCTTTGTGATCCAAGGGTTCCACTCACCTTTGACTAGTTTTGGAAGTTTGTTTGACCTATGGAGTCAACATTCCATTAGGTCGACCTTGTAAGAGACTAAGGGCTTCTAAGGAATAAGGACTCTGCATTATTGCACACCCCTTATAGATTTTTGTGAGTGATTTTCGCAGTCCGCCCTCACGACATCATGGACCTCTCGAACTAGGTAATCATTAACCTACATTTCATACCACAATGGGAGTTCTAGTAGGTTGTGACAGGGACACTGCCACACCTCTCCCTCAATGTTTGGTTTATGTGTATGGCCCCTCTACTTCTTATGTGAGTCGGATTAGCAATCATATTCAATTCCACATCCACTAATAAAACCTGTGTAAATAATACATATACATAAATCATGCTGTAATCAATCATGTGTCACAATTGCATAAATTAAATACTCAATCAAAATACAATTCACTCCCTAAGTCAATCCTGACTCCAAGGAATTCCATTGATTCCATCAGCATTTATAACTTGTCATGTGTCCTGCACACTTAGGAAAACTCGTCAATAACATCTATGAATATGTATACATCAAATATTATAAGTCACAACACATCATCATCATCATCATGTATAATCCATAATCAAAATGAAATCACAATGTACCATAACCAGATCACTTACATGCAAGTGTCCTAAAAGAATAAGTCAATAAAAGTGTGCTCAGTAGAGAAGGATGTCACATACACCCCCTCTTGTTTTAAACTTCATCCCAAAGTTTGTACAGTACATAAATGCAAGAAAAAAAATGTATCTGACACAGATATATATGTCTAATTTATCAAACAAGTAAGGAAAATGTTGACGCATCTCATATGTGTCCTCCCAGGTAGTTGAGTGTGGACTATAGTTGGCCCACTGGACCTTGACCCGATCGACTATGTGATGTCATAGTTGTTGAATGCGATGGTACATAATGTGGATTGGCTCTGCCATGAGAGCACCCTTGTCTGACACTAGCAAAGAACTTATGTCAATAACATGTAACGGATCACTAATATAATGTCTCAAGAAAGATACATGAAATACATTGTGCATACACCTCAAAGAATCAGGCAAGGCTATTCAATAAGCCACAGGTCCTTTCTTCTCCACAACTTAGAAAGGCCCCATAAAACTAGGAGAGAGTTTAGCACCCCTTCCAAAATTGATCGAACTCTTGTGTGGTTTTACTCACAAGAAATATCTATCACCAACTTCATAATTGCAGTCAACACAATGCGCATCAACATAAATTTTATGTCGATCTTGCGCTTCTTTAATCCTATGTCTTATCGATTGCATCTATTCTTCCATTTCTTGAATCACTTATTGTCCTACCAGGAACCTATCCTCAAGTCCATCCCAACTCAACGATGTACAACATGGTCGTCCATAAAGAAACTCAAAAGGTTCTATCTTAATGGTACTCTGATAGTTGTTGTTGTATGCAAACTCTACTAGTGGCAAGAAATCTTCCCAACATTTATGTTGATCCATTACACATAGGAAACATATCCTCCAAAATATGGTTTGTTCTATGTTTTTCCATGTGTCTTAGGGTGATATGTTGGACTAAAATTTAGCTGTGTTCCCAAAGCTTCTTGGAAACTGGTCCAAAACCGTCATGTAAACATCGATCCTTGATCGGATATGATCCTTCTTGGTACTCCATGTAGTCTCACAATCTCGCTGAAAAATACTCTAACTATATATGGTGATTGATACATCGTACGCACTGGCATAAAGTGTGCACTATTCATCAGAGTTTCAACTAACACAAAAATCAAATCATGTCTCCTTGTCCTCAGTGGAAATCCAATGATAAAGTCCATCAAAATGACCTCCCATTTCGATTCTAAAATAACGTGTGGCTATAAAACTCTTGGTGGATGTGTATGCTCATCTTTCACTTGCTGACATTCTAGACATATCACCACATAACTAACTATGTCTTCTTTCATTCCCTTCTAGAAGAATAAAGTATTAAGGTCTACCTTCATCTTTGTGACTCCAAGATGAGCCATATATACTACTTGATGAGCTTCGCTTAAAATCAAACTTCTTAATTCATCGTTAGGAGGTATGTAAATTCAGTTGTTATACCTCAACAATCCATCGTTTTCAAAAGAATAACCTTCATACCTCGGTACCATCATGGTATCTCGTCTGGTATTATCCTTAACTTCCTTGTACCAATCATCATCAAGTTGTAAAGCTAGAATCGTTTCTCGAAGATTCGTCTTAAGAGGTATTACTGAGAATATGTGTGGTGTCTGACTCAATGCATCTGCTACTATGTTCATCGTTCCTTTAATGTAAGTAATCTCAAAGTCGTATTCATTAAGTAATTCTAACCAATGCCTCTGTCGCACGTTCAAGTCACTCTACGTAAATATATGTTGCAATCCACAATGATCTATCTTTAATTCAAATTTTCGTCCAATCAGATAATGTCTCCAAACTCTCAAGGAATATACAATTTCTAATAACTCCATGTCATGTGTTGCGTAGTTCTCTTCATGCTTTCTCAATTTCCTTGAAATATAAGCGATCACTCAATCGTCTTGCATCAAAAATCTGCCTAAACCTTCCTTGGATGCGTTTGTGCATACCATGAATTCATTTTCCATGCCAGGGAATTTTAGTATTGGTGCTTTCATCAACAACTCTTTAATTTTTTGAAATTCTTCCGTGCATTTCTCTGTCCAAATGAAATTCTCGTTCTTCTTTTCCAATTCCGTGATCAGATTTTCTATCTTCGAAAAACCTTCGATGAATCATCGGTAATATCCTACTAAAACCATAAAACTGTGTACTTCTTGTACATTTGACGGTGTTGGAAACTTCATAATAGCCTCTACTTTCGTTGGATCCACAATGATACCTTAACCATATATGATATGTCCCAAGTAATGAATCTTCGATTGGTAAAAATAACATTTTGATAGTTTCTCTTACAATTTGTTTTCTCATAGACACTGTACGACCAATCTTAGATGTTTGCCATGCTCTTCGTCTAAGAATAAATCAGTATGTCATCTATAAATACGTGAACAAACTTGTCCAAGTATTCATGGAAGACCCCATTCATCAAACTCGTAAATACCCTAGGGGCGTTTGTCAATCTGAACGGTAAAACTATAAATTTATAGTGTCTGAATCTCGTCTTAAAAGAAGTATTAGGGATATCTTCTTCTTTAATATATAATTGGTGATATCTTGATCTCAAATCAATCTTTGAAAACATCGCCGCTCCCTTCATATGGACAAACAAATCATATATTACGGGTAACAAATATTGATTCTTGATCGTCGCTTTGTTTAATAGGTGATAGTCAATACAAAGTTTCGATGACCCATCATTTTTTCTGATGAAAATAATTGGCGCACCCCAAGGCGACACACTTGGACGTATAATTCCCAAGTACAACAATTCCTTCAATTGCATTTTCAACTCCTACAATTTAGGTGTTGACATATGGTAAGGCATTCTCACTATAGGTTAAATTCCAGGTTTCAAGTCTATTGTAAACTCCAACTCTCTTTCGAGCGGTAAACTTGGTAACTCTTATGGAAACACGTGTGCAACTCTTGCACTACAGGAAGGTTTTCTAATCATGCCGCCTCTCCCTTTCCGTTTAGCGCTAATATTGAATAAAGCTTGCATCCCTTGCGCATACTCTTCTGCAGATATAGGGAAGAAACAAATCTCAAGAAAACCCCCATTGTTCCTTCCTACAATCACTCTACTCTGTCCCAAATCATCTGTCAAAATTAATTGTTTTATCTTACAGTTAAGTATCGCATTATGCAATTCCAACCAATCCATGCCTATCACTATATCATAATATCCTAATATCGTGACGTATATGTTGGCCTTCGTTACAAAATCTCCCAAGTTAATGCTACAGTATGTAACCTTTCCTCCAACCTTTTGTTTGGCACCCGATTCCATTTCTATGTATCTGAACTCATCTTGCTCGACTTCCTTTACCTTAATTCTATTTATTGTTGCACTAGAGATAAATCTCTCTGTAGCATATGGATCTATAAAAATGATAAAAATTTTGTTGATGATTGTACCTGAAGTCTCGAGCATAGTGGATTGGTGTTAGGCCTGGAGGTTGTTCACCGCTACATGTATCTTGTGGGCCTTTCCCAAATCTCCAAATGTAGTGGGTCCTGATGATCCGACCTCTCTATCCTTCTCAATTAGTCAGTCTCCCTGGTAATGTGGCTCTCCACATGTCCAACATCCAGTCTTCGGTCTAATGCTCTCATTCCCCCAAGTAGAACCAGTTGGCCTAATAGTCTATGATCCTGGTCTATTATGTTGAACATGCCTAAATTGTTTTTTTTTTGTGGATGGCATTGATGTTGTTGTTTTGGTCCTCTTCTGAGGAGTATGTCGTCGTGGTGTCATGAACACAGGTCCTCTGGGTGTAGCTCGATGCCATTAAGTATGTTTGGTTGGTGTCTGATGTTGTTTCTCTCCTGAAGTCATCTATCCAGTCAATCTAGAAGGCGTCCTACCCTAACCCCCATTGTTCAGCTCTTCCTTAGCTATAAGGGCCTTCTAAACTGCATCGTGCAATTTCTGAGGCATTAGAATCCTCACCTTCACATGAATGTTGAAGTTAAGCCTGAACAAAAAATTGTTCACCTTTAACTTCTATGTGTTCAGATGTGGAGCATACCTAAGTAGTTCCATGGATCTGGCCTCATACTCTCGCATCGTACGACCACCCTGTCATAATTTGTTGAACTCAATAAACTGATGCTCAATGAATTCCTCGGACAAGTACATCTCTCCCGGAACTGTTCCTTGAATAGCTCCCATGACATGTCTTCGACGACCATGTTTAGTTGAGGTAGGAACGCCTTCCAACATAGAATATCACTCCCCTTCAGCTGAAATACTGCAATGAAGAATTTCATTTTGGAGGTGTAATCACGAAGTGCAAAGCACATCCCCATATTCTCCAACCATGCCTCGCCGACTAAGTCATCTATGGCACCCATGAACTCGGGAAACTTCACCTTCTCGATTTCTCTATGTATACTACTACTACTAGCTGGAGCACGTTGTGAACCCTCATTAGGTACAAACACTCTGCCCTCATCTCGATCCAAGCGGTTAATCAATGCCTCCGACATCCTCTGGATGGATCTGATCATACCTACCACCTCTCCCACAACAACCTACTCCTGCTTAGTAATCTGCTCATCTCCATGGGGGTTAAACCCTTCTGGAGAGGATATTATCCAAGGTGTCACACTTCTTCCTCCAACACCACGTCATCTACTTCCCTTGCGTTCTCTAACCATGATTACTTGCATGGACAATTTTCAAAATTTTAATTACTGATTTATTTTAATCATTTAGTTAACATAGTGGAAGGCGTAATGGTCCAATGTCGCAGGGTTGAACCCGCTCTGATACCATATGTAGTGTCCTCTTTGTTACGAAAACAAAATAAGTGGGTACAGTAGAGGTAAACAAATGTTTTTGAAACAACTCTTAGGACAAGTGATATGCAACAACGACATACATCAATAATTAGACATTCAATCTCATCACATCACCACACAATAAAATCTAAATACAACATTGTTATTATTCAAATTTAACCATATCACATAAAGATAACATGAGATAGCTTCCTGCCCAACCTATCCTACAAGATTAGGACTTCCAAGACACATAATAAATGCTCAAGTCCAGGATTCATCTGATTGATTTTAACCATTTAAGGTCTTAGGATTGGTGATTGTTCTAAGGAACAAGGAGGTATCTAATTCCCTTAACCACAATCATATTCTGAAATTCAAGACTCAATTCAACAACAATACTTAATCATAAATTATCTGAGGCACAATAGAATAATATACATCGCATAAACAATCTTTTAAGAATCACCAATGCGTTTTGAGAAAGAACATAATATAACTTGTATTACAAAGAATAACAAGAAAAACCACTTAATACGAAAATAAGAGTATATTCATTAAGTCCTCTAACCAAGTAGTATTGTAGATATTTGCTACTCAATCAGTTGTGATACTCCACACATCAATCTTGATTAGTACTACTACATATGCATCACAATTCTTAGTAAAAACATTCACCCTACATTAAGTGAATCCTGTAATGACCACTCTCTAGCAACTCAATTAATGAACAAAGTAACAGTAAATATTTTTTATTTAAAGTCACCACCTTTTAATTAACTAAGGTAAATAAGAAAATACAAATTGATCCCAATTTAATTAAAAGTTTAAGTGGCTTCACAATACTTACCATAGAAGCTTTCTAAATATTAATCAATGTACTTCTTAACATTTCCATCTAGGTGTTGCGAATTCTAGATATGTTCAACAATGACTATTCAACACACACACACACATATATATCTAGGTCTACTTACACAAAATGGTTTAAGAGTGCAATTAAGGGCTTTACAATTTTGCTCTGCATTTCGGTTCTAGAAGTAGTACTTACATACCAAAGGTCTTGAGTCTAAAATATCTTACAAAGGTTACACAACTGGCGGGTAAATATCTTGTTGATCTCCAAGTAGTAAGAATCACTCATGCCTCAACATGTGGAGGCGTACACGAGGAAGGTTGCCCAATTTAACAAGTTCTTCTCTTGCCAAAAATTTAGGTATGCACGAAAGAAAAAAGTGTCAGGCATACAATTAATTGTGCGAAAAACTAGTCACCAGAGTCCAGTTCTTTGATGGTTGCAATACACTGGCCACTAGCTACGAAAAATTCACCCTGACAAAAATTTCACTAGTACGTCTTCTCAACAACGAAATTTACACAATCACTTACGAAGTTATGAGTATTGCTTACCAAATTTTCATGACTAGTATGGGCGTCGTAAATCTCCTCTGTAACATATACCCAAATTAAGAGAAATGTCATTTAATTCTTAAGCAACCCTGAAATCCTACGAGTATACAATCAAGGCATAAGGGTGATAAAGTATCTATCGGTTGGATAGGTGGATGCATTTAACTGACTATTGCAGGGAGAAAATCCAAATGTGCGATTCTTCTAAAGTAAACAGTCAATATCATAAACTGTCTAAAAGCATGACTCCATGAATACTATGCAATAACTCTATCTCGCCTATCTCTATGAGTCTAAATGTACAAGATATTACAATGATACACATAGAGAAAAATGGATAGATATTTAGTAATACACATATTACAACTCAATGAACTTAAAAAAAACTCCATTCGCAAGGTAAACACGTATATGTTCTCATAATATTTTAGTCCTAGTGTTTATATATCTGACTCATTCAAGCAGGTAAAAGAACTGCTAAATATTCCTAAAAAATTCAATTCAATAGCATGTGACAGTAAGCGTGGAATTTATCTTACCAACAAACAACAATCACACTTAAGAAAACAAAAATCTGTCCCAAATATTTCACATACAATCAACCATATCAATTTGTTATTTCATAGAAAATTTGGTTGGAATACTCAATCTGAAAATTTGCACAATATTCTTATCTAGTTCCATTAAAAGAACATTGAATTGAATCAATTGGAATTCAATTTACAATTATTCCAACACGTATTAGACTTAAGTAGTCTTTTATCTATCAGCAAATTTTACTACCATTTATCCAAATCTATGATATCATTTAATAACCAAATAAATACCATAAACAACTGGAGCTTTCCAATTGAGGTTGAGCTTCCACGAATGATTGTGCAGCGTTCTCCTTCCTTCGTCTGTCAATCCAAGAACCTCACCAGTACCTCCCATCCAACGTTAGGGGTACTTCTTTTCCCCCTTAGCCCCTCGAGTCACAAAGGGGTCACACACAAAAACTAGAATGCAATAGCTCCAAGCTTGTCTCACAAAGAAGAGCTTCCACTCCTTCTTCAATCTTGGTATCCCAACTCTCAAAAGTAAAACACAATCCACAATAATTTTGGCAGCATAACCTTACCAAGAATAATTGAGATCCATTTTCCTTCTACACCATTTGTTTTATAGAAATTTTTTCACTGACACATGTCCTCATGCACAAATAATTAACTTTGTTTATATTAAATTAATTATGATTATTCACCCACACACTTGTCACACTCTCCCCAAGTTGCACAAGTAATTATCATTTTTATTTTATTTTAAAAGCCAATTTCCCTCACATTCCCCTCTGTGTTACTATTTTCGCTCTTAGTTATCCCTTTGTTCCCCAGATTCTCATTTAATGAGTGTCTCCTAAGTAGATCTTAGTTAGATTTGGAATATGAGTCTTCTTCTAGTTAGATTAGTGGTAACTTGACTCTAGATACTATTCTATGTGTACACCTATTATCTCATATTTTTTTTCTTTATATTTTTCAAAAACCCTTTTTATTATTTTCATGCACACATGTGCAATTTATCCAATCTTTAGATTTTATTCCCCTTTTTCCCAAAGTTTGATTATTTTCCAATCTTTTAACTTATGTCATAATTCATTTAGTCCTTTAATTAAATTTAAACTTAGACTTAGTTTTAGACTTAGTCTTAGACTTTTATTGGGATTTCTAATTTTTAATTTATGGTTTAATTAATTATTTTATTCCAACAAGTCTAACCATTTCAATGTTTTCTAGGCCACCTAGATTTATTGACTCAAGTTTTAATTACGCGACATGCCCTTCAAGACACACCTCTGTGCTCCAAGGGTGCCACTCGCCTTTGAATGGTTTTGGAAGTTTTTCTGACCCTTTGGATCCAACATTCCATTCGATCAACCTTGTGAGAGACTAAGGGATTATAAGGAATAAGGACTCTGCCTTATTGCGCACCACTTAAAAATATTTGTGAGCGACTGTCTCAGTCCTCCCTCACGACATTATGGACCTCTCGAACTAGGTAATTGTTAACCTACAGTTCATACCATGATGGGAGTTATAGTAGGCTTTGACAAGGATGTTGCTACACATCTCCCTCAATGTTCAGTTTCTATGTATGGCGCCTCTACTCCTTATGTGAGTCTGATTAGCAAGCATCGTCAAGCCTGCATCCACTCATAAATCCCATGTCAATAATCCATATATATAAATCATATTGTAATCAATCATATGTCACAAGTGCGTAAATGAAATACTCAATCAAAATACAATTCACTCCCTGACTCAATCCATAGTCCAAGGAAGTCCATTAGCTGAAAGCGGTGAAAGCGGTGATTTTCAACAGCTAAGGAGCATTTCTCACGGGTCGTTAGCTGGTGAAAGAGGTGATTTTCAACAGCTAAGGAGCATTTATCATGAGTCGTTAGCTGGTGAAAGCGGCGATTTTCAACAACCGAGGAGCGCTTCTCACGAGACATTAGCTGGTGAAAGCGGGGATCACGTGTGTCTTATCCACGTTTTAAAAAAATCAAATGATGACACGCTCATCCCACGTCATGCAATCATTATGATGCACTGGTGAAAGTGGATAATGATGGAGACTCGGGTTTGCACGTCTAAATCGGATTGCAAAGCGGATCTCGTTCAGTAATGCATGCTTCACAATCATGGCATCGGAAATGGTGAATTTGAATCCATCATCACAGGTGCAGGAGAAGTACTACTTGGCTGGTGACATCAAATCGACCCATCGTTTCCCCAACATGCATCACCCACAAATGTATGCTAAGTTTTCAATGTTGAAAAACAGAGCCGAGTATTTTCACCAGCGCAAGACCTTGGCCCGAACAACAGATTGCAGTGTTTGGTGTGTGAAATCGTTTCGGGTTTTGAATTGCAAATGGCAAGGAGACGCAGTGGTTCTTTGTTGAGAAAATAATTGGATAGTCTTTCCTTTCTACAGGCGCATCCAGAAGTGCAAAAATACTTCTCAAATGCAGGTTGTATGGAATATGTCGAAAGGCTACAGAATGGCTGTCACCAATCAACAGCAGAGGCGTTTGCTAAAACATTCGATGGAAATACAGCCTGTGTTGGGTCGTTAAAAATTATTGTGGATGAAGCTGCCATCGCTGCAGCGACCAGTTTGCCAAGATCAGGCCAGAGTTGGTTCAAAACGACAGCCACCAAGAACCTAAATTTCAGGGCATATTTAAAGGAAGAGTTCAGAAATAATGCATGGAAGAAGAGCATGCCAGTTTCCCATTTAGAAGATGAGTGGTAGGATTTGTTTAAGTTCATTCAACTCTACATAACTTCAGAAGGCAGTTACGACAAACTGATGTTATATCATTTCAAGCTCTTAGACCATTTTACAGGGAAAACTCTCCTAAATCTACCTTTCTTCTTGCACAAGAGCTTAACTAAAGTCTGTAAAAAGATTAGAGATGAACCTCTAAGTATGAAGAACACTCTTTGCCACTTTGGCCTTATTAAATTGATAATCCTGGAGGAGCTAAGACAGAAGGGAAGGACCTGGCAACATTTTCTTTTTTGGGAGGGCTTTGAAACTCAAACTCAGCCCATGAATGAACAGAGGAAAGATGGAAAGAGGCAATTGACTCCTCAAAGCAGCTCGAGGAAGAGGAGAACCCTTCCAAGACCTCCAGAAGATAGAATCTCTGGTGTGAAATCTCACAGGTCAAAGAAAAAATTGGATTTTGAAACTATTACAGAGCAGCCTACAGAGAGGAGAACAAACATCTTAAACCTGCCATACACAGACTCAAAACTAGAGCAAGAAGATGAGATCCCTTCCATCAAAAGTCCTGAACATTCCATTGAGTTTTCACAGAATTGTGAGACCTTTACTCACACCGAGGAAGGGGAAACATCAAAGAGCACTAAGTCGAAGAAAACACAGAAAATCAAGCAACTCAAAGAAGTGATCGCTCAGTAGGAGGTCTTAGAGAGAGTAATAAAGGAAAGATACAAGACTATGTCTGACAACTTCACGGAAACAAATGCTGCATTTGAAAAGCTGACTCGTGAAAGTGTTAAGGAAAAGAAGAGGAAAAGGAAAATCACCAAAGACTATAACAGTCTATGGTGGTTAGCAAAGCGCCTTAAAAGGAAAATTAGAAAATTGAAGCAAAATCAAAAGTCACACCCAGATTTGCAAGTGCTAGCTGAGGTTGTTGTGAACATGCAAGGGGATAAAGGAGAGACACATTGAGTTTTTTGATGGAACCACAGTTTTGGAGGTGAAAGTTTATTTTGGGCTAAGACAGAGCTTTCACCGGCGCACAGAGCAATTTTAAAACCAGTTAGCTGGTGAAAGGCAGCGCTTTCACCAGCTAACCAACAAATCATAAGGCGAGTTAGCTGGTGAAAGCAGAAAAAGCATTTTTGAAAGCTAAGGATGGAGCAGGTCGTTTTTGACAGGATTTAAAGAGGTTCCAGAGTATTAAAGGGTTAACAACTTGATCGAAAAATACTCTGCATCAGAGATTCGTGGGAGTTGTTGAGAACCACATGCTAAAATGATCTCCTAAAGCATCGACTATGAACAACCGAAGAGATCCAGCTGCCAAGACAGGTGCCTTTGCCATGTTTCATGACACCACAGATTCCAGAAGTTGAAGAATATAGATGTCAAATTTTGAGATTGAAGACAATTTGAATGCTAGTCTAGTCATTAAGTCTTTGTTATCAAGTTGCTTAGTTAAATTTGAATTGCTATTTTTAGATACAGATCCAAGTTTTTAGGATCTTAAAAACTGATTGTAAAAGGCTATAAATGCCTATCTTTTCTAAGAGACAAGGGTTCAAACTGGGAATATTTTTGTGCTACTGTATAGACTCTTAATTACAAAATAAAAGTACAGTTTCCTTTCGTTTTCAATATCAGATATATTCATGTTTCCCTTTCTGTACTTTATTTCAGTTTATTTTAGCTTATGAAGACTGTTATCTCTTTATTGAGCTCATAGACTTGAAGTGAAGGATTTCTTTCTATCTTGCATTAAGCCCTACATTCAGTTGTACTTGGCAATCAAGATTAGTGTTCTTCATCCCCTCCTTTCAAATTACTTGATCTGATTATTGTTTCCTGGAAGCAATGTTTCTTTAGATGTGTGATGAGTTGTCTATTACATTGATCATTAAAGACCCCATTGTCCCAAGCATATCTACACATTATTTTTAAGTTACCAAGCATCCTTAGTCTACAACCCTAAGGAGTTTCTTGGAGTGATAACACCATCAACATCCATAAACTGTCATGTGTCCTGTACACTTGGGAAAAATTGTCAATAGAATCTACCAATATCTATACATCAAATAATAATAAGTCACAACACATCATCATCATCATGTATAATCCATAATCGAAACAAAATCACAATGTACCATAATCGGATCACTTGCACGCAAGTGTACTCAAAGAATAAGTCAATAAAAGTGTGTTTAGTAGAGCGGGATGTTACAGTCCCTTCATCCCAAACCCCATTTTCCCTTCCTCATCTTCTTACCCTCACCCATACCCATTCTTCTATTATCGTTACCCTCACCCATACCCATTATGTTACTATCATTACCCTCGCCCATAGCTAATCTGCCAATCACATAATCATTTATGACCATCCTTATATTCTCTGCCCATTCATATCCAACTTGCTATTCTTCACCCATTCATCTCCACCCATACCCATCGCATACACGTTTTCCCATACCCATCGCATATATAATCACCCAATTCTAATTTTCCCTTTACCATTCCCTCATCCTCCACTTCACCCTCCTAGATAACCCCATTTCATCTCTCCCTGCATGAAATTCATTTAGCTCCTTTTGTCCAACCCTAATTATACACTACCATATTAAATATTAATTTTAAAATATATATTAATATTCAAATATTAAAAATATATTAAAATATAACCTCAACATGAGGAACACAAGAAGAAAGTCAGGAGAAGCCAAAAAAAGACAGAGGACAACACTTCCCCCTTGATGGAGCTAAGTTAAAACTATAAAGAGTTTTTCGTAGGCCTTATAAATCAAGTAAGTACTTCGTTTGATGCCCAAATTGGAAAAGTAAATGAAGAACTGGCGGAATGCAACAAAAACTACCATGACATGAGATTAGAGCTTGAATCAATCGCAAACAGAAGTAAAAGCCCAGGTAACTCAACTTCCTAGTGGGGGACTCATCAATCACATTATTCGCATAACATGGGGATGTCTAATAATTGCATGCCCAAGGTGGAGATTATTGTTCCATAATTCGATGGATCAGATGCAAGAGAATCAACAAGATGGGTAAATAAAATCGAGAAGTACTTTAGGTATTACCATATTTCTGATGATGAAGAAAAAATTAATGTTGCATCTATTCATCTTACTTCGTGTATGAATGGTCCCTATGGTGGAGAGAAAAATCCAAATCTCTAGCAAGAGACTGGGTTATATTCAAAAAAAACTTTTTCCTATGTTTTATCGACATAGAAGAAAAATGGGTTTTTCTAAACTCACCTGATTACAATAGTCCGATACAGTGGAAGGATTTTTTCAGGATTTAGATGTGTTAGCCACTCTTTTACCTAATATATCAGAATATTGTCTATTGCAAATAGCCTTATTAGGATTGAAGGAAAATATATGAAATGAGTGCAAACTACTTGACGTTAAAGATATTGAGAAAGCTCACGAGAAAGCTAAAATCGTTGAAAACAAACTTAAAGTATATTAAAAGACAACATGGCACTTACTCATGGAATCTAGCTCCAAATATATTCCCTCTCACAAAATGACACCACCACCAAAAATGAGACAAGATAAGGTTAAGGACCGATGTTTTAAATGTAAACCACATAATTGGAAACCAAGCCTTAAGTGCAAAGATAAAAAGTTATTTCATTGAGAAATAGACAAGAGTGACAATGACAAGGATGAAGAAGCATGGGACATATCTTCATCCGATGAAGAAACAAATAATGAAGACTCATGAAATCTCCATGAGTTAGGGAATCAAAACACAAAACCGACACTCTTTGTTGCTGCAGTAACGGGTATTTCTCAGCCCCAAACTTTGAAATTTTATGGATATGTTAAGAAAACTAAAATAAAAGTTCTCATTGATAGTGGCAGTTCACATAACATTATATATATATATATATAAAGATAGCAAGTCAATTAAACAGCATTCATCCTACCTCTGAATTTCAAGTCTCCATCCCAAGAAATAGGACTATGTCATGTGATGGGAAATTCCACACGGTAGAAATATCCATGAGTGACTACAAATTAAAATCCCTTGTGTTTTTTATGCCAATAGGAGGGGTATATATTGTCTTAGGGGCCCAGTGGCTAGCCACACTTGGTGCCGTTGGATTAAACTTACAAGAGAAATTTATAAGGTTTTATCAAAAAGGGGAAAAGTACAAATTGCATGGAATGAAATGTCCTCGCCCGCAAATAATCTCATCCAAAATAATGGAAAAAATTATTAAAAAGGGAGCCCAAGATTATTTCTTACACTGCTATGCAATAGAGGGTACTACTAAAGAGGGAAAAAATGATGATCCTAAGAAATTGGACAAAATTCTTGGAAAATATAACACCATTTTTCAGGAACTTCCTCGTGGGATTCCTCCTCCTCGTTCTAGATATCACATCATAAAATTAATCCCTAGTTATGCACCAATTAGAAAAAATTCCTATACATAGTCACACCAACATAAGACAAAAATTGAGTGATTGGTTTAAGAATTATTGGACTGCGGTGTTATTACTCGAAGAAAGAGTCCTTTCTCAGCTCCGGTCATACTTGTTAGGAAAAAGGATGGATCATATAGACTCTGTATTGATTATCGAGCATTAAACAAAATTATGGTAAAGGATAAATTTTCAATTCCAATTGTGGATGAGTTATTAGGAGAGCTCCATGGCACCAGATATTTCTCCAAAATAGACCTAAATTCAAGTTATTACCAAATAAGAATTTGAGAGGAAGACATTCCCAAAACCACTTTTTGTATCAATGAAGGGTTGTACGAATTTTGAGTCATGCCTTTCATCCTATCCAATGCTCCTTCTACCTTCTAAGCAGTAATGCATGATTTACTGCTTCCATACCTACGGAATTTTGTACTTGTCTTCTTTGATGATATCCTTGTTTATAGAAAAAAATGGAACTCACATATCATGCACATTGAGACAATATTAAAAATCCTTCAAGAGAATAAGTTATATGCTAACAAATACAAATGTAGTTTTGAACAAAACGAGATAGTATTTTTGGGACATGTGGTATCAGATTAAGGAATCAAGTTTGATCCGAAGAAAATTGTGGTAGTTACTGAGTGGCCTATCCCCAAATCAATCACATCGTTACGATGATTCCTTGGTCTTACTAGGTACTACAGAAGGTTTGTTCGAAACTATGCACAAATTGTGGCCCCATTAACAACATTATTGAAGAAAGATGCATTTAAGTGGAACGATGAAGCTGAAGCATGCTTTATAAGGTTCAATCTCTTAATGAAATCCACTATGGTTTTGTCACCACCATATTTCTCCAAATCATTTGTCCTTGAATGCGATGCTTAAAGAGTTGGATTAGGTGTCATGCTTATTCAAGATAATCATCCCATTGCATTCAAAACTTGAAAATTCAAACCAAGGGAGAAAACAAAATCAACATATGATGGAGAAACGATGGCAATTATGCATGCCTTGGTTAAGTGGAAATAATACTTGTCGGGAGTGAAATTTCTCGTGAAAACGAACCACAATATCTTGAAGTATTTTTTAACTCGAAAAAATATTTCATGAGAGCAACAAAAATGGGTTAGAAAAATCGAGGTCTTTGATTTTGATATTCTTTACAAAAAAATGGAAGGATAATTTGGTTATGGATAAGTTATCAATAAAAATTTATAATGACGCTACTCTATGTGTTATTTCCATCATCATTCTTGAATGGATCTCATAAGTCCAAACTGAGTATATCAAAAATCCAGAAATGAGAATATTGATAGAGGAAGTCGAAAGAAACCCAATTAAAAATCCTAAATTCACTTGGGAGAATGACATATTGTGGTACACACAACGTATATTTTTTCCTATCTCTTCCAATTTCAAACTCCAATTTTTGAAAGAAAATCATGATTCCCCATCAACAGGACATGTGGGGTTTTTCAAAACTTACTACAATATACGCCAGTCCTTCTTATGGAAAGGTATGAGATCCGACATTCAGAAATATGTGGCAGAATGAGATACCTATCAAAGACAAAAGTTTGAAACTATTTCTCCTCCGGGTCTTC
Source organism: Picea engelmannii (assembly GCA_009831015.1). Taxonomy (NCBI): domain Eukaryota; kingdom Viridiplantae; phylum Streptophyta; class Pinopsida; order Pinales; family Pinaceae; genus Picea; species Picea engelmannii. The sequence continues at coordinate 316,720 of ML779681.1, read as the reverse complement.
TGCAACCTCTTCATATCCCAGCCCATAAATGGTCTGAAATATCTATGGACTTTATTACTGGTCTTCCCGCCTCTGAAGGAAAATACACTATATTCGTAATCATCGATCAATTAACCAAATACACCCACTTTGTTGGGATCTCTTCAAAGTCCAAGGTTATTCAAGTTGTTGATAGCTATGTTAAAAATATTTTTAAATTTCATGGATTTCCCAAAGTTATCGTAAGCGATAGAGATCCCAAGTTACTAGAAATTTTTGGAAGGAACTATTTTTCTAGGTGGGAACATCCTTAACCATGAGCACTTCATACCATCCCTAAACAAATGGCCAGACTGAAGTGGTTAATAAATTCCTCGAAGGGTATCTAATGATTTTTTTAAATGATCGTCAGACAAAATCGATCAATTGGCTACATCTCGAAGAATGGTGGTACAATAGTACATATCATACCTCAGGAAAAATTTCCGCATTTGAAGCGATGTATGGTTATCTGCCTCCCTCTATTAAGGAGTATGTTATCAATTCTAAGGTTCGTGTTGTGAAATATTATCTAGCCGCATTGGATGAAGTTTTACACACTCTTAAATCTCACTTTGAACAAGCAAGGAACCGAATGAAACAACAAGTTGATAAAAGAAGAACTGACAAAGAATTTACGATAACTGATTAGGTGTTTGTTCGACTACAACCTTACAAGAAGAGTTCTCTTAAAAATTACAAGAAACAAAAACTAGCTCCTAAGTTCTATGGACCCTATCAAATTCAAAAGAGAGTTGGACAAGCTGCTTACGCCCTCGATATTCCAAATAAAGGAAAATTGCATGATGTTTTTCATGTTTCTTGTTTGAAGAAAAAACTAGGTCAAGACTACCGTCCATATACAAATAGACTTGCCTCTTTTAGATGAAGAAGGAAGATTAATTTTAATTCTTGAAGGCAGCCTCGAAGTACGAACCAAATTCCTATGCTCTAGAAGACTTAATGAATATCTGATCAAATGGAAGAACCTACCCGAAGATGAAGTTACTTGGGAAGATGATGTTTTTAGATATAAACATTTGTCCCTGCCCATGCTCCAAGGATGAAGATTTTCAAGGAGGGATGACTTGTAATATATATATTACATTTAAACTAGTTAAAACTCAAAGTCACACTCTTTTGCATAAAGAGACGTGACGTTACCCATTTACATGTATATATAACTCATTTTGTATACCAAATACATCATCAAATAAATAATATTACATGTTATTTAATACATTCATTATTATATTTGACTTTCATCTTCCACAAGGGATCTAATCTAGGTTAACAAATTAAGGTTTTGGATGTCGTGGGATCCTATATATTTTATTTTAATGGTGAAGTTAATATAATGAGAGTTAGAGGTGTGAATTTAAACATTTGTTGGTTTTCTCAGTTAAGGGTTTGTATGGTAAGTTTATGAGTACTATGTGTGAATGGTATTGTTTTATTTATGTTTTATAAAGAATATGTATATGCATTTCTATGTTGTAAATGTTTAAAACATACATTTTGTATCAGAGCAGTTATTTTCTTCAAGGGGATGCCTTTGTTGATAAGGGTTCGGTTATCTGGGGTCTATGATAAACTTAGTTTCAGTGGGAGCTATGTGGTATGTTAGGGGGATATATTATGAATGCTCAAAAATATGGATTAAACCCAAGGATGAGGCCCAATTATACTCCTTGTTTGGTATGGAATAATCCTTCAAGTTAATGGTCCAACAACTATTCAATGGGCTTTAAAAGTTGTTTGATTTCGTTATTTTCATTCTTTTTATTGTTTTATATTTTTTGTGTTTATTCACTGCAAAAAAGAAGTAAACAAAATAATTTGAAGAAATATGTGCCAAGGATAACCTATGGCCACAATAAATGAAAACAATCTGAGGCTTTCTATTTTTGAAGAAACAATTCTACTAAGAACATATTATTCACAAGAGGGAAACATCAACAATCGCTCCATCTTGTCCAGTGGATTCTCTTTCAAACTCTACTTTCGAATTCTATCGCAGTCTGATAAACTTTTTGTTCGTGTGATACGTTGTGTTGTGAGAAGTTTATGCTTTGAGTGATAATATCATCGTATCAGAATTTTGATTTTTTTCAAGCCTCAACTTGTGACAACTTACCACCTTTAAATCTTGCGACATATCACACATTCAAAAGTTTTCGAAGCTGCGATACATCGTACCTTTGAACTTTTTTGAAGTTGCAAGCTTTGATATTTCTTTTCCGAAATGCGTTGTATTGCGACTTATGGAGCTTTCTGACTTTGCATTGTATCAAATGAAGTGTTTTTGTGTTGTGATGTATCATGGGTCTTGAAGTTTTTAAAGGTTGCGGCCGAGTGCAATATAACGATTTTTGGAAGCTGCTATATTTAGTACTTAAGAATTGCTCCAATTTTTTAAAGTGCTATATTTAGTACTTGAGAATTGCTCAAGAAAATTGATAAAAAAAAAACAGAAAACTTCAAGAGATGGAAAAACAATTCAAAAGTTGATGAAATTTTGAAAAGAGTTAAAAACTGATTTGAAAAAAGAAATGGAAAAATTCAAATTCTAAATTGATAAAAAATAGAACACTTCAAGAGATGGAAAAACAATTCAAAAGTTGATGAAATTTTGAAAAGAGTTACAAACTTACTCAAAAAAGGGAAAATTCAAATTCTCTAAATAATGATTAGGAAAAATGATTTTATGAAATTTGCGAAAAAAAAAAAACATCGAGTAACCCAACTTTTAGTCAAGTTACATTAAAAAAATATATAAAAATATTGTTCCTTACTCAACATCAAATGGGTGCGTAATTTTTTTTTACCAAATCAGAACTTTTTGCACAAGTCACATCACACAAACAAAAAGGATTTTTCCTACTCAACACCATAATCAACATGAATTTCTTGCATGGTTCCTCAAGATAGCATATATATATTCCGTGTCGAATACCTTATATTAGAAAGTGTGTTTTATAATAAAAAGTGGATCATTTATATTAAAAACACTTTATCGACGCGTATCATATATACATTAAACTCCATTTTTATGTGTTTATGTTAATTTATTTATTCCAAGGAATGTGCGACAACCTATTAAAATCAAGCGGGAAAACCGTGTATGTAACACATCAATCTGATCTTTATTCCGACGGAAGAAGATGTAAGGTACGCGTGCACAGCGCGTCCGAACAGTTTTGTTTTATTTGTGTCCACGCCTCCACGTCACTTCCCTAACATTCTCTTCGTAGAGAAGAAATCCGATCCGAGACGGACCACGGGAGACAAGAGAACTAGGTGGTTTGCTTCGATTGTAAGCAACCGATACTTATAAATATATTCTTTTCGATCGCATTCATTTCAACGCATTTCTTCTAAGTCATCCATCCTCCCTCCCACGAAAATATTGCAATTGCAATTATTCTCCTCCTCATCCTCAGTGACAGTAAATTAGTATCAATCACTTGATAAGCTCAATGGATGTCAGGGCTGCTACTGCCATGGCCAAATCTAGCGCGGCTGTCCATGGAGCGGCAAGTCTCTGCGGGTTATTGCCTCTTCACACAAAGTTGGGAAGAACAGTTCGTGATTCCCAGATTCAGTACGGGATCAACTTGAGAAGAGCTGCTGTTAAAGCCGCGAGCTGTAGCTACAACCAATTTGGCTCAGGTATTTCTCCATTTTCACAAACAAATATCTAACTAAGGAGTGCTTCTATGTCTAGCTGTTTGTGGGTATGAAATCCAGATTATATTTTAACGTTTATTTAAAAAAAAACTTCCATTGCAGGTGATCCAAGCAGAGTGGACACGGAGATGATAGTGTTGAGAAAACGGATGCAGGAGCTGAGAATGCAGGAAACAAATTACGCTCCTCCACAGCACTGGATTAAGTGGGAGAAGGAGTGGTCAGTTACATATACTTCAGATATTTGTCAATTCGTCGGATGGTTGCAGAATATGTTGATTAACACCAGACCCGCCCTCGCCATGGCTGCTTTGGCTTTGATACCGTTGAGCCTCCTTGTATTTGTGTTGCTTCTCCTCTTTCAAGTTATTCAAGTCTCAGCTCCTCTGATGGCATTGGCCATGGAGTTTCTGACCAAATTATTACATGTATAAGGCCGGAAATGAATTTCTTCGCGTTCCATATGTAAACGCCAGCATATATGTTTCATTGAGTTAAGGTCGGGGATGATATTATCCGACAAACAGCCATATGTTTTGTCAACACTTCAGATTGGTATCTATCTATCTCAAATGTAATTGCACCTGGAAAGTGAAGCACTTCGCAAAAAGTATACATAGAATATCGATAAAGGCACTTGTGTTGCACCGTCTCGTTGTCTTCGCCACTTAGAATGGACAGCCGCATCATCTTAGAAGCAGAAAACGATAAGGCGAGGATTTTGCAAATGTCGTCTTTCGAACTCTACGCAAATGAATAATATTATGCTCTGAAAAGTTGTTTGTCTCTTCAATATTAATATTACGTTCTTCTAAACAATCAGAATCACTAAAACTATTGATATTCTCTCCACCAATGCTCTTAGGACTGCTGCAATTGCATAAATATGGCAAAGTCTTATCCATCATCGAATCTTTTTCTATGAAAGGGAACCCGGGAGATTGTATATGATGTCTTGGATATCTGATTCACGCTTGAAATCAAATTTGGCAAGTTGGCAAGAAGAACAACTTGGCCATCTGATGAGAGTTGTTGTTGCGGACACATTTACACTCTGTAGAACTGAAATGAAAGCTAGAGATAATCAATGTTTAACACTACTTTTGAATCAGATTATTCATGGAGGTGCAGAACACCTTCACCGTTAACCATGAAGGTCTTGTTGCAGTGGTCCAGTGCAGGAAGGACACATGGAGGATCAAGGGGACTTCAAATTGCCCATATGCAAAGGCTACCATCGCCTAACCCCTTAGCAGTTATAGATTGGGTTTTCAAAGTGGAAGCAATGCATGCAAACTCCAGTCAACGAGGTTAACCGAAGACAACAGCGAGGCAGCCTACAAATACTCCCAAGCAGGGACTAAATTGGACTGTTTTTTACCTTATTTAGCCCTCATACATAACCAATTTTAAGATCAGGACGTTAATAATAATCACATTTATTCACATGCTGATTTTAAAATTGGTTGTAAATTTATATTAATTTGAGAAGAAAGTGGATATATATATATGGTTTTTTAAGTTGGAATTTGGTCACATAAATTTTCAATATTTATGAAACTTGTTCCCTATTTTTCTAGAGCATGGACAAGTTTTTAATTGGCTCAGAACTGTTTTGAAAATTTGGGAGATTTTTAAAAACTTCAACATCAAGGAAATGAGAGCTTGGGAAGAGGTTTTTTATTCCATTTGTTCCATTATTACATATACTTAATTTATTACAAATCTTCTTATTATATTTATTTAAAATATCACTATAAAACAAAGATTAAACTACACTAAATATTATTTTAGTAAAAAAAATTAATACTATTCACTTTATAGTTGTGGATATGAAAAACTTTTAATGCATGTATGTTTTCTTTCAAGCCTAATCTAAACATGAAAGTCCAATCAATCAATACCCTATCTATGACAACCATTTGCTCTAGTTTGTTGTTGTTATCAACCAACCATATCATTGTCTTTTATTGTATTTCCATATTATAAGAGTACTACTATCTAGTTTTTTCCAATCAAAACAAGAATAATGTTTCAAATTTACAAAGATGTTTGAAGTTTATATTTGTAAAATATAATTTTAAAAAGACATTAAAATATATATATATGTATTTTCAATTTTGTTTCTCATTTTTTAATCAAATCTTTATCTAATATTAAAATTGTATGAATTGACCTTCTATTTTATTGAAATCAAATTTAGAATGAATGTATCATTATCTATACATTGTAATCTAAAATATCATTGTAATATAAGCAAATTTGTGGGAATCTTCTACTCGCACACTTATATATATATATATATATATATATATAATAAAAATATATATATTTTTTTATTCTTAGAAACTATAAATTTTGATGGGATTTGTTGTGTATTGAGTCACATGGTCTTGCCCAATATATTTATGAATTACATTGTATTTTAATTAAATTTATTTGTTTTTATTAAGTGTGTTGGGTGGATTTGAATTTTAAAATGTGTGGACAGTGGCATTATTTTTAATTTTCTAATTTCTAAGAGGCTCGCATTATGACTTGTTTTATTGAAACTATAACAGGTTCATAGATTGGATTGTGATTGTTGTTATAAGTGGTCTCTAGCCATGCTAAATCAGACATCATTCCTTCTATGTTTTATCATCACATAATCTCTTATAACTCACAAAGACTAGGTTCCTCCCAAGTGCCTCCATATCTTTAATTTTCTTGATTCATGATGTTTAGTTAAAGGACTTGTAATATTTTTTATTGCTTGTTTATTTATACTAGATGAGACAAGGATTAAAAAACCTCAAAATATTTAAATGGAAATGCTCTTAATTTATTCCCATAGGAAAATGGGTCTTTGTATTGATAATTTTGATCATATAAATGTTTACACTCGGCAATAAGTAGATTAAATTATTTTTTTAACATTCTTTAAGGGTGGGTACAAGCTGATTATGATCTCTCGTGACTTGTTAGTCTAAATGCATCATGGAAAACTCACAATATGTTAATATGGAGGGTTGATTCAAGGTACTTTCAAAATGAACTTGAAGATGGTGTAAAAAGATGAAGTGTAGTAAATTGGATTATTTTTGGCAATATACAATTTTTATTTCTAGAATTTGTGTCTCTTTGAAATTTTAGTTTTTTCTTACAGTAATATGTTATTTTTCATGAAAAATTTAATGCATATATTTTTATTAGTCCAGGTGTTGAGTATCTTAACAATGTAATTAGAATTGTAAAGAACGCATTATTCTAGTGTAGTGATTTTTTTTCTATATATATATATATATATATATATATATATATATAATGGAAGTCATTATATTTTTGAAATTGTAAGACTTTGAGTTAGTGCAGGGTATGAGGTTCTTTTTTATGTAAATAAAAGAAGAACCTTGTATTGTATCACGAGTGTACAATTGTGTTTCATTTGGCAACCACCTGTTCCGCCACATAAGGGAAACCAAAATAGGTGGCTCCAAGCGGTGATATGTTTATCATGGTTGAGATTCAGTTTACAAAAATTGAGCAAAAAACTGAAATTTTCAATAGGAACTTTGTTCCCACTAACTAGCCTAGGGCAAGCTTCATTTAGAGCCACCATTACTAAGAAGGTTACACAACTGTAAAAAAGAGTGAGAATATAATCACTATTCATTCTAAAAACATGTAATTGACAAGAACCAGAGTCGGGGGTACGCTGTGTAAGCCATTGGGGAACCTGGATGTCCATGGGAGGTGTAGACCAGGACGAACTTATGCTTGCAAGTGGGGCAGCATGCTTGTATTGGGGCATCTGAGAATGCCTCAAACAACAGATCCAGTCATTGGTGGATTGTCCTTTGGCCATGCACCTGCTCGTGCTACCGCTGTCGGATGTCAAAGAGGAGCTCAAGATGCTCTGCTACCAGGTGATAGGTGTAGTGTGAGCCCTCCTCTCTGTCGTCTATGCATGTGTCTTCCGTTGTAATTGGGTTCTCCCCTCCTTCTGTCAGTTGCCAACTTGGACGGATTTCCTCCTCCACAATGCATCCTCCTTCCCACCAGCGAGGATGGAGTCTTGGGAGGAAGAAGAACTTGGGAGGCATGCCCTGGAGGGTGACCCTTTCTTTTTCACCAAGCTCGAGCCTGGTTGCGACGCTGAAGGTGGCTCTGCATCAACCAATTTCAGGCTAGGATGTTGAATTGAAGGTGGTGCCTCCTCTTTGACCATGTCGAGGATGGTCGGAATGTGCTGGGGTGGCGGTGGAGAATGCATAGTGGGGGACGGGGTCTCCATTTTGGGTATGCGAAGGGAAGTTTGAGTCTGAGTCTGGGGCAAGGTAGGCGAAGTCTCCATTTTTGGAGTACGAAGGGTGGATTGAGTGCTTCTGGTGGGTCTGTGGGGGCGGATGAAATGGGCAATCAGGGCTCACTGAGAGGCTATGAGCCAGTTGTCTTGGGTGATGGCGTTCTTGTTCCTAGTGGACCGCCTGGGCTTGCCTCATTCCTAGGGCATGGTGATGAGAAACAGGGGGTGGGGGGGATGCAAGGGGGCTGTAGGGGGGAGATGATGGTTGGGGAAGGCTTAGATATCGCACAGAGTGCAAGCGAAGAAGCCAGGACGGCTGAGTAGCACTCTGTAGAGGTGGTAGCATGAAACAGATAGGAAAAAAATGTGTGCCTTGGTCATTTTTATCACCATTAAAAAGTATTTCTATTAAAATGTAATCAACAAAAGTGTATGAATGACAAACTTTCATGTTAGCACGTTCAAAACTAAGAAACTAAGTCCCTTCCAATTGGGCCTCCACCACTTCAATATTCCACCAAATGAAATCTCATATAAGAGAGACAATGAGGTTGTCCATTAAATAGGGAAGATCTTGAGGGATGAACAATATGTTCAGAATTAAAAGTACAAAGGGATGCAGACTCAATATGAAGTGAATAATTTCTCCAAAGTAACTTTGATCTCAAAGTTAAATTCTTCTCCTCCTTTCCACAACTTGGATATGGCCCATTTATAGCCTTCAAATGGAACTGAAGGGTCTAGTCACAATGTTTCCAGTATCTGGAAGGTCAAGGATCATGGATCTCATGATGTGACATGGAAACCCATCACCATTTTTTAATTTTGGGCACAAAACTCGATGTACGCAAGTTGTAATTGTGCAACCTACATATACACATGTTGTATAGTTGTTAGGGAGTGTATATGTGGAAAAATATGTTTTTTAGCTCTGGGAATTGCAAAAAGGGGACTTCATGTATGCATAGGCAAATGGAAAAGGCCTTCTAGGCAAGTTGCATGGGGTGAGGAAAATATTGCTATAACAGATGCCCCCTAATGTGTGAGGTTAGAGGAGTATCTACAATGGCTAAAATATATTATAATTCCTAGAAGTGGAGTAATGGAGACCCAGTTGGACGAACTAGTTTCTCATGAGAATATTGCAATCCATAATGAATTTGTGCACATGGCTTCCAATTTGAATTAGACTGCAGATATATTGTTGGGCATGTGTTATATTCTTTGCATGTGTGTGTGTGGGTGTGTTAGATTTGACAACTTCATTTGATGATCCCTCGTAGTAGTGCCATGTTTGTGTCGTGTGCATCAGGCGCTTTCCTAGGGGGGTCCCAAGGGGGGGCAGGTATACCCCCCCTTGGTTACGCGCAGTGTTTGGCATCGAGCGTAGCTTGGGGCCAACGGGGTTCAGGGTAGCGCCCTGAAATTTATTTTTTGGCAATTTTTGCTATTATTAGCGGATTTTGCTATTTTTAGTGGTTCACTAAAAATAATCCCGATTTTAGGGATTAGGGTTTTGGTATCTACAGAATACCTAAAATTTTTTTATATATTGTATAGTGAATGGTGAAATTTGATTTAATGAATATAAGAAAGGTTTTCCCGATTGAGCGTTTCCACTATAAATCTATGTGTACTATGTGAATGAGCCATTGATTAAATTCTATTTTTCTTAAGAATCTATATGAATTGCTTTACTTCACAGGCTTAAAACTTACATGTGGTATCAGAGATCATTTTTTCCTTCAGAGGGATGCCTTTGTTGTTGAGGGTTTGGCTCGGTCTTGATAGATCAAGTTTATCTTGGGTCTGTGATAAACCTGGGTTTAGTGGGAGCTCTTGTAGTGGTGATTTGAGTGTAGAAAGAGGAATGGTGAGTTCGTATAGAATCGAGATAGAGAAGTTCAACGATAAAAACTTTGAGCTATGGAAGTTGAAGATGGACGACCTTCTTGTAGACAAAGAACAATGAATCATTGTGAATCTTGGTACATGGCCAACTGGTACGTAGCCTACCGGCACACAGACAACTGGTACACAACCTACTAGTGCACAAACTACTAGTACACCACCTATTGGTATGTCGAAGGAAGATTGGGAGAAGTTGGACAGGAGAGCAAGGAGTACTATTCGACTCTACCTGGTAGATTCGGTGTTGTTGAATGTCTCAGGAGAATCTACAACCAAGGAACTATGGGATAAGTTGGGGAATTTGTATCAATCAAAGTCCCTGGTAAACAAGTTGTTTATTCGGAAGAAGTTGCATCATCTTAGGATGGAAGATGGAGATTCTGTGACAGAACATCTAAATGCCTTTAATACTCTGGTAAGTCAACTTGGCTCTGTTAATATTACGATTGCAGAGGAAGATAAGTGTATTACTTTGTTATGTTCTTTGCGAGACTCTTGGGATAATCTGGTTGTAGCAATAGGTAGTACCACTCAATCTACATTGAAGTATGAGGATGTAGTTGCATCCTTGTTATCTGAAGAGATGAGGTGAAAAAGCATGGATGGTCATAGCACAAATGCTTTATTTGTAA
>ML779681.1:289200-306081 GCA_009831015.1 Picea engelmannii | reverse complement strand
CCCTCGCCATGGCTGCTTTGGCTTTGATACCGTTGAGCCTCCTTGTATTTGTGTTGCTTCTCCTCTTTCAAGTTATTCAAGTCTCAGCTCCTCTGATGGCATTGGCCATGGAGTTTCTGACCAAATTATTACATGTATAAGGCCGGAAATGAATTTCTTCGCGTTCCATATGTAAACGCCAGCATATATGTTTCATTGAGTTAAGGTCGGGGATGATATTATCCGACAAACAGCCATATGTTTTGTCAACACTTCAGATTGGTATCTATCTATCTCAAATGTAATTGCACCTGGAAAGTGAAGCACTTCGCAAAAAGTATACATAGAATATCGATAAAGGCACTTGTGTTGCACCGTCTCGTTGTCTTCGCCACTTAGAATGGACAGCCGCATCATCTTAGAAGCAGAAAACGATAAGGCGAGGATTTTGCAAATGTCGTCTTTCGAACTCTACGCAAATGAATAATATTATGCTCTGAAAAGTTGTTTGTCTCTTCAATATTAATATTACGTTCTTCTAAACAATCAGAATCACTAAAACTATTGATATTCTCTCCACCAATGCTCTTAGGACTGCTGCAATTGCATAAATATGGCAAAGTCTTATCCATCATCGAATCTTTTTCTATGAAAGGGAACCCGGGAGATTGTATATGATGTCTTGGATATCTGATTCACGCTTGAAATCAAATTTGGCAAGTTGGCAAGAAGAACAACTTGGCCATCTGATGAGAGTTGTTGTTGCGGACACATTTACACTCTGTAGAACTGAAATGAAAGCTAGAGATAATCAATGTTTAACACTACTTTTGAATCAGATTATTCATGGAGGTGCAGAACACCTTCACCGTTAACCATGAAGGTCTTGTTGCAGTGGTCCAGTGCAGGAAGGACACATGGAGGATCAAGGGGACTTCAAATTGCCCATATGCAAAGGCTACCATCGCCTAACCCCTTAGCAGTTATAGATTGGGTTTTCAAAGTGGAAGCAATGCATGCAAACTCCAGTCAACGAGGTTAACCGAAGACAACAGCGAGGCAGCCTACAAATACTCCCAAGCAGGGACTAAATTGGACTGTTTTTTACCTTATTTAGCCCTCATACATAACCAATTTTAAGATCAGGACGTTAATAATAATCACATTTATTCACATGCTGATTTTAAAATTGGTTGTAAATTTATATTAATTTGAGAAGAAAGTGGATATATATATATGGTTTTTTAAGTTGGAATTTGGTCACATAAATTTTCAATATTTATGAAACTTGTTCCCTATTTTTCTAGAGCATGGACAAGTTTTTAATTGGCTCAGAACTGTTTTGAAAATTTGGGAGATTTTTAAAAACTTCAACATCAAGGAAATGAGAGCTTGGGAAGAGGTTTTTTATTCCATTTGTTCCATTATTACATATACTTAATTTATTACAAATCTTCTTATTATATTTATTTAAAATATCACTATAAAACAAAGATTAAACTACACTAAATATTATTTTAGTAAAAAAAATTAATACTATTCACTTTATAGTTGTGGATATGAAAAACTTTTAATGCATGTATGTTTTCTTTCAAGCCTAATCTAAACATGAAAGTCCAATCAATCAATACCCTATCTATGACAACCATTTGCTCTAGTTTGTTGTTGTTATCAACCAACCATATCATTGTCTTTTATTGTATTTCCATATTATAAGAGTACTACTATCTAGTTTTTTCCAATCAAAACAAGAATAATGTTTCAAATTTACAAAGATGTTTGAAGTTTATATTTGTAAAATATAATTTTAAAAAGACATTAAAATATATATATATGTATTTTCAATTTTGTTTCTCATTTTTTAATCAAATCTTTATCTAATATTAAAATTGTATGAATTGACCTTCTATTTTATTGAAATCAAATTTAGAATGAATGTATCATTATCTATACATTGTAATCTAAAATATCATTGTAATATAAGCAAATTTGTGGGAATCTTCTACTCGCACACTTATATATATATATATATATATATATATAATAAAAATATATATATTTTTTTATTCTTAGAAACTATAAATTTTGATGGGATTTGTTGTGTATTGAGTCACATGGTCTTGCCCAATATATTTATGAATTACATTGTATTTTAATTAAATTTATTTGTTTTTATTAAGTGTGTTGGGTGGATTTGAATTTTAAAATGTGTGGACAGTGGCATTATTTTTAATTTTCTAATTTCTAAGAGGCTCGCATTATGACTTGTTTTATTGAAACTATAACAGGTTCATAGATTGGATTGTGATTGTTGTTATAAGTGGTCTCTAGCCATGCTAAATCAGACATCATTCCTTCTATGTTTTATCATCACATAATCTCTTATAACTCACAAAGACTAGGTTCCTCCCAAGTGCCTCCATATCTTTAATTTTCTTGATTCATGATGTTTAGTTAAAGGACTTGTAATATTTTTTATTGCTTGTTTATTTATACTAGATGAGACAAGGATTAAAAAACCTCAAAATATTTAAATGGAAATGCTCTTAATTTATTCCCATAGGAAAATGGGTCTTTGTATTGATAATTTTGATCATATAAATGTTTACACTCGGCAATAAGTAGATTAAATTATTTTTTTAACATTCTTTAAGGGTGGGTACAAGCTGATTATGATCTCTCGTGACTTGTTAGTCTAAATGCATCATGGAAAACTCACAATATGTTAATATGGAGGGTTGATTCAAGGTACTTTCAAAATGAACTTGAAGATGGTGTAAAAAGATGAAGTGTAGTAAATTGGATTATTTTTGGCAATATACAATTTTTATTTCTAGAATTTGTGTCTCTTTGAAATTTTAGTTTTTTCTTACAGTAATATGTTATTTTTCATGAAAAATTTAATGCATATATTTTTATTAGTCCAGGTGTTGAGTATCTTAACAATGTAATTAGAATTGTAAAGAACGCATTATTCTAGTGTAGTGATTTTTTTTCTATATATATATATATATATATATATATATATATATAATGGAAGTCATTATATTTTTGAAATTGTAAGACTTTGAGTTAGTGCAGGGTATGAGGTTCTTTTTTATGTAAATAAAAGAAGAACCTTGTATTGTATCACGAGTGTACAATTGTGTTTCATTTGGCAACCACCTGTTCCGCCACATAAGGGAAACCAAAATAGGTGGCTCCAAGCGGTGATATGTTTATCATGGTTGAGATTCAGTTTACAAAAATTGAGCAAAAAACTGAAATTTTCAATAGGAACTTTGTTCCCACTAACTAGCCTAGGGCAAGCTTCATTTAGAGCCACCATTACTAAGAAGGTTACACAACTGTAAAAAAGAGTGAGAATATAATCACTATTCATTCTAAAAACATGTAATTGACAAGAACCAGAGTCGGGGGTACGCTGTGTAAGCCATTGGGGAACCTGGATGTCCATGGGAGGTGTAGACCAGGACGAACTTATGCTTGCAAGTGGGGCAGCATGCTTGTATTGGGGCATCTGAGAATGCCTCAAACAACAGATCCAGTCATTGGTGGATTGTCCTTTGGCCATGCACCTGCTCGTGCTACCGCTGTCGGATGTCAAAGAGGAGCTCAAGATGCTCTGCTACCAGGTGATAGGTGTAGTGTGAGCCCTCCTCTCTGTCGTCTATGCATGTGTCTTCCGTTGTAATTGGGTTCTCCCCTCCTTCTGTCAGTTGCCAACTTGGACGGATTTCCTCCTCCACAATGCATCCTCCTTCCCACCAGCGAGGATGGAGTCTTGGGAGGAAGAAGAACTTGGGAGGCATGCCCTGGAGGGTGACCCTTTCTTTTTCACCAAGCTCGAGCCTGGTTGCGACGCTGAAGGTGGCTCTGCATCAACCAATTTCAGGCTAGGATGTTGAATTGAAGGTGGTGCCTCCTCTTTGACCATGTCGAGGATGGTCGGAATGTGCTGGGGTGGCGGTGGAGAATGCATAGTGGGGGACGGGGTCTCCATTTTGGGTATGCGAAGGGAAGTTTGAGTCTGAGTCTGGGGCAAGGTAGGCGAAGTCTCCATTTTTGGAGTACGAAGGGTGGATTGAGTGCTTCTGGTGGGTCTGTGGGGGCGGATGAAATGGGCAATCAGGGCTCACTGAGAGGCTATGAGCCAGTTGTCTTGGGTGATGGCGTTCTTGTTCCTAGTGGACCGCCTGGGCTTGCCTCATTCCTAGGGCATGGTGATGAGAAACAGGGGGTGGGGGGGATGCAAGGGGGCTGTAGGGGGGAGATGATGGTTGGGGAAGGCTTAGATATCGCACAGAGTGCAAGCGAAGAAGCCAGGACGGCTGAGTAGCACTCTGTAGAGGTGGTAGCATGAAACAGATAGGAAAAAAATGTGTGCCTTGGTCATTTTTATCACCATTAAAAAGTATTTCTATTAAAATGTAATCAACAAAAGTGTATGAATGACAAACTTTCATGTTAGCACGTTCAAAACTAAGAAACTAAGTCCCTTCCAATTGGGCCTCCACCACTTCAATATTCCACCAAATGAAATCTCATATAAGAGAGACAATGAGGTTGTCCATTAAATAGGGAAGATCTTGAGGGATGAACAATATGTTCAGAATTAAAAGTACAAAGGGATGCAGACTCAATATGAAGTGAATAATTTCTCCAAAGTAACTTTGATCTCAAAGTTAAATTCTTCTCCTCCTTTCCACAACTTGGATATGGCCCATTTATAGCCTTCAAATGGAACTGAAGGGTCTAGTCACAATGTTTCCAGTATCTGGAAGGTCAAGGATCATGGATCTCATGATGTGACATGGAAACCCATCACCATTTTTTAATTTTGGGCACAAAACTCGATGTACGCAAGTTGTAATTGTGCAACCTACATATACACATGTTGTATAGTTGTTAGGGAGTGTATATGTGGAAAAATATGTTTTTTAGCTCTGGGAATTGCAAAAAGGGGACTTCATGTATGCATAGGCAAATGGAAAAGGCCTTCTAGGCAAGTTGCATGGGGTGAGGAAAATATTGCTATAACAGATGCCCCCTAATGTGTGAGGTTAGAGGAGTATCTACAATGGCTAAAATATATTATAATTCCTAGAAGTGGAGTAATGGAGACCCAGTTGGACGAACTAGTTTCTCATGAGAATATTGCAATCCATAATGAATTTGTGCACATGGCTTCCAATTTGAATTAGACTGCAGATATATTGTTGGGCATGTGTTATATTCTTTGCATGTGTGTGTGTGGGTGTGTTAGATTTGACAACTTCATTTGATGATCCCTCGTAGTAGTGCCATGTTTGTGTCGTGTGCATCAGGCGCTTTCCTAGGGGGGTCCCAAGGGGGGGCAGGTATACCCCCCCTTGGTTACGCGCAGTGTTTGGCATCGAGCGTAGCTTGGGGCCAACGGGGTTCAGGGTAGCGCCCTGAAATTTATTTTTTGGCAATTTTTGCTATTATTAGCGGATTTTGCTATTTTTAGTGGTTCACTAAAAATAATCCCGATTTTAGGGATTAGGGTTTTGGTATCTACAGAATACCTAAAATTTTTTTATATATTGTATAGTGAATGGTGAAATTTGATTTAATGAATATAAGAAAGGTTTTCCCGATTGAGCGTTTCCACTATAAATCTATGTGTACTATGTGAATGAGCCATTGATTAAATTCTATTTTTCTTAAGAATCTATATGAATTGCTTTACTTCACAGGCTTAAAACTTACATGTGGTATCAGAGATCATTTTTTCCTTCAGAGGGATGCCTTTGTTGTTGAGGGTTTGGCTCGGTCTTGATAGATCAAGTTTATCTTGGGTCTGTGATAAACCTGGGTTTAGTGGGAGCTCTTGTAGTGGTGATTTGAGTGTAGAAAGAGGAATGGTGAGTTCGTATAGAATCGAGATAGAGAAGTTCAACGATAAAAACTTTGAGCTATGGAAGTTGAAGATGGACGACCTTCTTGTAGACAAAGAACAATGAATCATTGTGAATCTTGGTACATGGCCAACTGGTACGTAGCCTACCGGCACACAGACAACTGGTACACAACCTACTAGTGCACAAACTACTAGTACACCACCTATTGGTATGTCGAAGGAAGATTGGGAGAAGTTGGACAGGAGAGCAAGGAGTACTATTCGACTCTACCTGGTAGATTCGGTGTTGTTGAATGTCTCAGGAGAATCTACAACCAAGGAACTATGGGATAAGTTGGGGAATTTGTATCAATCAAAGTCCCTGGTAAACAAGTTGTTTATTCGGAAGAAGTTGCATCATCTTAGGATGGAAGATGGAGATTCTGTGACAGAACATCTAAATGCCTTTAATACTCTGGTAAGTCAACTTGGCTCTGTTAATATTACGATTGCAGAGGAAGATAAGTGTATTACTTTGTTATGTTCTTTGCGAGACTCTTGGGATAATCTGGTTGTAGCAATAGGTAGTACCACTCAATCTACATTGAAGTATGAGGATGTAGTTGCATCCTTGTTATCTGAAGAGATGAGGTGAAAAAGCATGGATGGTCATAGCACAAATGCTTTATTTGTAAGAGGGTGTACCCAAGACAGGAACCCATGTAAGCCTTTAGGGTGGAGATCTAAATCTACAGGTAGATCTAAGTCTCCAGGAAAATCTTTGAGGAAATGTTGGAAGTGTGGTAAAACAGGGCATTATAAGAAAGATTGCAAGTCTAAGAAGGTTGAAAAACCAGAGGGATCTGATTGTACCTCTTTCACAGAGGCGAAAACCTCCATTGAAGAAGGAGGTGATGTTTACCTGGCATCTACAAGTACACATGAAAACCGTGATGTATGGTTGATTGACTCAGGTGCATCATACCATATGGCTCCTCACAGTGAGTGGTTCTCTGAATATGAAAAATATGATGGTAGTGATGTATTCCTAGGAGATGACTCAATAGCAAAAATCTTGGGACGTGGAAGAGTTAATTTATTTCTAAAAGATGGAAGGATTAGAACTCTCCTTGGGGTTCTGCACTTCCAAAACTATCCAGGAGCTTAACATCTATACGCAAGATGGAATATGCAGGAGTGGATACTATATTTGGAAAGGGAACTTGCAAGATGGTACAAGGAACAATGGTGTTGATGACGGGAGTTCGGTGTGGAACTCTATAAAATTTGTTGGGAAGCACTTATACTAATGGGTGTAACAATTATGTTGTCCCTGAGAAGAGAAATGAAGGAGAAAAGACCAATATTGTCCCAAAAAAGAAGACCATGTTGTGGAATCAAATACTGGGGCATATTGGAGAAAAGGGCATGTGAACACTACACGACAAAGGTATGGTTGAAGGTATGTCTAATTGCACTCTAGATTTTGATTTCTGTGAACATTGCATATATGGTAAACATAATCGAGTAAGATTCTCATTTGGTGCTACAAGAGCAAAGGGGATCTTAGAGTTGATACACAGTGATTTGTTTGGACCTGTTCCTATTCCATCCCTAGGTAAATATATGTATTATGTTTCATTCATAGATGATTTTTCAAGGAACACATGGATTTATTTTCTTATAAATAAATCTGAGGTATTTGATAAATTTAAAGAGTTTAAGGCTCTGGTAGAAAATCAGATAGAGAAGAAAATAAAGGTATTGAGAACATATAATGGTGGAGAATTCTGCAGAAATGAATTCGAAGAATTCTGTAAGAAGTGTGGTATAGCAAGGCAGAAGACTACTCCATACACTCCTTAGTAGAATGTAGTTGCAGAAAGGATGAACAAGACACTGATGAAAAAATCAACGAGCATGCTCAGTGGTGCTGAATTAGGACAAGAATTATGGGCAGAGGTAGTGGGTACATCATGTTACCTAGTCAATCGATCACCTTCATTAGCATTGGATGATAAAACTCCACACGAGGTATGGTCTGGAAATAAACCCTCTCTTCAACATCTTAGAGTGTTTGGTTGTGATGCTTATGTAAATGTTGCAAGGGAAAATAGAAGTAAGATGGATAAAAAGGATGAAAATTGTATCTTTATTGGTTATAAAGATGGTGTGAAAGGTTATAAGCTTTGGAACCCAAAAACCAAGAAAATTGTTTACAGTCGAGATGTTGTTTTCAGAGAGGTAAAAGATGTGTCCAAACAAGAATTCCTACCAACACAAGATGAACCTGAAAAAATAGAGCTTAAGTTGGATGATGCAAAATCTGAATCATCTGAATAAGAGGAAGAAGAAGAAGAAGAAGAAGACCCTCATACCCCAGTATTGAGGAGATCAGTGAGGGATAAAAGGCAACCAAAAAGGTATAGTCCACCTGATTTTCGTTCCAATTTTGCTTTATCTATTACTGATGGTGATCCCAGAATTGTCAGGGAAGCAGTAAATTCAAAGGATAGTAAAGTCTGGAAGAAGGCCATGGTTGAAGAAATGGATGCCTTGGATAAGAATAAGGAATGGGATATAGTTGATTTGCCAGCTGGAAGAAAATCATTTGTTAGCAATTGGTTGTTCAAAAAGAAGTTTAATGCACAAGGTAAAGTGGAGAAATACAAATCTCGGTTAGTAGCAAAAGGTTATTCCCAGGTAGAGGGAATTGACTTTGGTGAGATTTTTTCTCCTATTGCTAAGTTAACTTCTATTAGATTTCTTTTATCTATTGTTGTTGCTTTTGATCTTGATGTGGAACAGATGTATGTGAAGACAACATTCCTACATGGGGATCTAGAAGAAGAAATCTACATGAAGCAACCAGAAGGATTTGTGGTGAAGGGAAAGAAAGAGCTGGTCTGTCAACTAAAGAAGTCATTATATGGTCTGAAGCAATCACCTAGGATGTGGTACCAAAATTTTGACACATACATCCTTGGATTGGGATTTGTAAGAAGTAGGGATGATCATTATGTATATTCCACGCAGGTTGGTAATCACTTCATTTATGTAGTGTTGTATGTTGATGACATGTTGTTGGTAGGAAATAACATGGATGTTATCAAGGACGTGAAATCAAAGCTATCCTCCAAATTTGACATGAAGGATCTTGGTGCTGCTAACTTCATTCTGGGAATGGAGATTAAAAGAGATCGTGCAAACATGAAACTCTAGTTGAATCAAAGAAAATATGTTAAGAAAATATGTTGAGATGATATTGCAGAGGTTTAATATGCATGGAAGTAAACCGGTCAAGGTTCCTATTCCTATAGGTGTAAATTTATCTGCATATCAATGTCCCAAGACACAGGAAGAAGAAGAGGATATGCCCCATGTTCCATATGCCAGTGCAGTTGGAAGTTTGATGTACGCAATGGTATATACTAGACCGGACATTGCACATGCAGTGGGAGTTTTGAGTAGGTATATGTCAAAACCAAGGAAGGAGCATTGGACAACAGTAAAGAGGGACTTCAGGTATTTGCGTGGCACTACCAATTATGGATTGTGCTACCAAGGAAGACCAGGATTGGACAGAGTGGTGGACATACATGGCTTTGTTGATGCAGACTGGCCTGGAGATATGGATCACAGAAGATATACAAGTGGGTATGTGTTTAACCTATTTGGAGGAGAAATCAGTTGGATGAGAAAAAGACAAGTTGTAGTGGCACTCTCAACTACAGAAGTTGAATACATGGTAGCCACTCATGAAAGCAAGGAAGCAGTATGGTTACAAATATTGTGTTCAGGTATTGGGTTGGTACAACAAGTAGTGAGATTAGATTTTGACAGTCAGAGTGAAATCTTCCTGGCAAAGAACCCATCTTATCATTCGAAGACAAAGCATATTGATGTTCAGTATCACTTTGTGAGAGACATGGTTGAGGAAAAGAAAGTGTTGCTGGAAAAGGTTGACACTTTGAAGAATGTTACAGATTCATTGACAAAGTCTGTAAGCACATAAAAGTTCTCCTAGTGTAGAGTAACAATGGCCATTGTTTCCCTAGATTGTTGACTATATAATATTGGGACCCCTGGATGCAAAGAAAACAACAAGTGGGAGAATGTTGGGTATGTGTTATATTCTTTGCATGTGTGTGTGTGGGCATGTCAGATTCGACAATTGCGTTTGACGATCCCTCGTAGTAGTTCTTTGATTGTGTCATGTGTGTTAGGTGCTTTCCTGGGGGGGGGAGGTATGGCCCCCCGGGGTTACACACAGCGTTTGGGGCAGCGCCCCGAAATTTTTTTTTGGGCGGTTTTTGCTATTATTAGCGAATTTTGCTATTTTTAGTGGTTCACTAAAAATAATTTTGGTTTTAGGGATTAGGGTTTTGGTATCTATGGAATACCTAAACACTCTGTATATACTGTATATTGAATGGTGAAATTTGATATAATGAATATAAGAAAGGTTTTTTCCGATTGAGGGTTTTCGGTATAAATCGTTGTGTACTATGTGAATGAGCCATTGATTAAAGTTTTTTTTTCTTAAGAATCTATATGCATTGATTTAATTCACAGGTTTAAAGCTTACATCTATGTGGAAATATACCAAATAGTTGTTCATGGCCATGAATAGGAAACACAAAGGTAGATACATGTGTTAAGTTTTGAGCTATTATTAGGTTTATTTTCAATTTACTAGATAACAATGGCATAGGTAGGATCACTGAGAGAAACACAATCACAAGATATAGAGAATTTATCCTGGGAAACCCTCATGGGGGAGAAAACCCAACAAAACTTCCTTAATATAGATAGCCAATAAAATGCCAAGACAATAAACCAAAACAC
Source organism: Picea engelmannii (assembly GCA_009831015.1). Classification (NCBI taxonomy): domain Eukaryota; kingdom Viridiplantae; phylum Streptophyta; class Pinopsida; order Pinales; family Pinaceae; genus Picea; species Picea engelmannii. Next base: position 295,391 of record ML779681.1, on the reverse strand, counting down.
TAGAGAATATCCAACACTGAGTAATGTGCCTATCTCTTCCTTCTTCTCCCAACTGTACCTATAAAAATTGCGCACTTGATGAGTGAATGAGTGAGTGATATAATGAGGCACTAGCCTCCTTTATTTATACTAGCTGGCAGGCACTGGAAAGGTGTCTCTTCACTAGTTAGGGCCGACTTCTCTTCTTAGTGGTTAAAACCACTTTAATTATGCATGGGGCCGACTTCTTAATTTGCATAATATAATTAGGGTTTGACCAATCCGCAAAAGGGGATTTGGTCAAGTAAAAATCCTGACATGATTAATCCACAAAAGGGATTGATCTAATAAATAATAACTCAATAATAAATAGAATACTCTTTGCAGTTACAATATTTCAACACTCCCCCTTAACAAAAAGGGTATTCTACAACATCATCAGGAGAGAGAGAGGGCAGCAACATCAACAACAACGGAAACACTGACTGGCATATATATAATCATCATAAGTTTTTCTCATCATCAATATCATCATCCACATCAAGGAGGTGGAATGGAATAATCGTCATCTGCATCAACATGGATTAATATAAAACTAATACATCATCATCATCATCATCAATAACAACACGAGGATGATACAACATCAACAACAACAACATCATAGCACAAATTCTAGAGCATCATCAACATCAACACTAAGCTGGAAATATTTATCACAAAGTTGGCATGTCATCAACATCGGCACTAAGCTGGAAATCTTCAGCATGAAGCTGGCATCTCAACAATATCAACATGAGGATGACAACTCAAAAACATTAGTACAAGGTTGGAAATCTTCAAAACGAGGCTGACATCTTAACAACATCATCATTAGGCTGGAAATCTTTAGCACAAGCCTGGCATCAACACTACCCCCCCTTTCGAGGGAGGTACTTTTGGAATACACCAAGTTTGTATCGAAAGTGCTCAAAATTTACACAAGATAAAGGCTTGGTCAACACATCTGCAACCTACTCATTTGTTCCAACATAATGGATATTTATGGCTTCTCTCTGCACCATATCATGAATGTAATGATATCGGATTTCTATGTGTTTTGACTTGTCATGGAATAGAGGGTTCTTTGTCATTTTTATGAAACTCTGGTTATCACATAGAATCATGGTTTCTTCCATCTCCAGATCAAATAAACCCGTCAACAACTTTTGAATCCATATGGATTCACAACTGGTGGAACATGCAACAATGTATTTCACTTCTTCCATGTTGAAAGTAATACTTGATTGCTTCCTACTCTACCATGAGATCGTTGTTGACCCCAGATTGAAACAACATCCTAAGGTGCTCTTTCTGTCAGAGACACTTCCAACCTAATCTGAATCGGTATATCCACTCAGTCTAAAGTCATGATATCCATTATAAATGAGACCAAAATCCAATGTACCCTTAAGGTATCTCATCACATGTTTTGCAACAACAATGTGAACATGTCTCGGTTCTACCAAAAAATGACTCAAGGTGTTCACATCAAAACATATATCTGGCATGGTGTTCGTCAGATACATCAACGATACAATGATCTGTCTATACAACATAACATCAACCAATTATGAGGAAGTATCAACCAGGAGCTTCAACCTTGTTTCCATGGGTGTATTCATGGATTTACACTCCAACATATCAAACCTCTTCAGTATTTCAACTTCATACTTCCCTTGGTTAAGGAAGTTCTTCTATGGACTCTGTCATACCTCAAGACCTAATAAATAGTGCATTAGGCCTAGGTCTTTCATCTCAAATTCTACAGCGAGCTTCTTCTTACAATCAGTGATGAGATTTTCTTCCCTAGTTAGAAATAAGTCATCGACATACAACAAAAATATAACAGGTTCATCATTCATAACCTTGAAGTACGAGTTAGAATTATATTTACTCTTTTTAAATCCCAAAGTCGTCAGGAAACTGTCAATTCTTCCATACCAAGCTCTAGGGGCTTGTTTTAATTTGTATAGATCCTTCTTCAATTTGCAAACATGTTTTTTTCTATCTTCAACTTCAAATCCTTGAAGTTGTTCTATATACACTTACTCTTCAATGACACCATTTAATAAAGTTGTTTTCACATCCATATTGTGTAACTTCCATTTCATCTTAGCTGCAAGGGATATGATGGTTGTGATTGAAGTGTATCTAGCTACAGGGTCAAACGTCTCTTCATAATAAATGCCTTCCTTTTGAGAAAATCCACGAGCTACAAACCTTGCTTTATATTTCTCAATACTTCCATCAACAACATGTTTTATCTTGTATATACATTTGGAAGATACTACATCCTTACTCTTCGGTCTGAGAACTATTTCCCATACATAATTGTTTATAAAGGATTGGTATTCTTTTGTCATGGAATCTACCCATTCTTTATTATGAATGGATTCTTCAAAGAAAGTACGCTCCTTCTCTAAGAGATCACACATCAAATCCATGTAACTAGAAAATGGCTTGGGTTTCTTGACTTGTCGCATGGTTCCTTCGGGGGCACCATACTTCTCTCCATATTGAAAAATTTCCCTTGCCCATGCTGGCGTTCTCTTATGAGAGATCATCATCTAGGGAGGCTCTTGAGATTCTATTATGTCATGATCTTCTGAAATCTCCTCATCAGGGGAAGTTATGCCTTCCCTCACTAGTTCTACAGCTCTGGGAGCTATAGGTTCTTCTTCATATACTTCTTCAAGATGGCATCTTCTTTATTTCTTGAGTGTTTCATCTTCATCAAAGGTTACATCTATGTTGAGTTCAATATGATGGTAACCTAGTACATAAATTTTGAAGGCCTTTGAGACCTCACAGTATCCAACAAATATTCCCTTCTTTTCTAAAGGGTCCAACTTAGTTCTCTTCTCTTTTGGAATGTGTACAAATATTGGAGAGCCAAATATCTTGAGATAGGTTACTTCTCGCTTCTTTTCGGAGAACATCTCTTTAGGGATTTTGAACCCAAGTGCACTATGGGATAATATGTTCTGTATATATATTGTTGTTCTTGCTACTTATAACCATAAGTGCATTGGAATATCTTGATCATGGATCATAGTCTTCATTGCCTCCATTATATTTTTGTTGTTTCTTTTTGCTACACCATTTTGCTGGGGGTTGTAGGGAGTGGTGAGCTCCCTCTTGATACTAGCATCTTTACAAAATTTTACAACATATTTTGAGGTGTATTCTCCTCCATTATATGATCTAAGTGTCTTGATATTTCTTTCAGAGAGATTTTCTATCAGGGCTTTGAATTCCTTGAATTTTCCAAACACTTCATCTTTTGAATTTACGAAGTACACCCAGGTCTTGTGAGAATAGTCATAAATAAATAATACATAGTATACATACCCACTAATGGAGGTTGATGGCATTGGTCCACATACATCTGAGTGGATGAGCTCTAAGACTCCTTTCTCTTTATTGTCTCTCTTCAAGAAAGGGTTCTTGATGTTATTTCTTTGTGCACATCCATTGCACACACGTTCATGGTCAATATTGAATTCTAGTAGACATGTGACTTCCTTTATTACATATGGTAATTCCTTATAGTTGATGTGAACTAGTATTCTATGTTGTTTTTCTTCATATAAGATATGATTGATATTCGATATATTATTACAATGATGAGTTTTCCATATATAGGGAACAAAAGGTGACCATCCATGAAAGGATGTGTCCCTTGAATAATCAATAACTATTTATTATTATCATTTACTTATTATATATACTATATTTAATAATCAAAATAATTATATTATTAATTATTATCTTTAGAGAATGTCTTCCCGATGTTGTCCAAACATCAACACTCCCTCTCAATGAGGGAAACATTCCGCAACATGTCACTATTGTCTTTGAAGTATACAAACTTCACCCTAGACTCATGATCTAAAAATGAAGAAGACTTGAATTCTTGAAATTATTTGCAAGATTTAGTTCATGTGTTAAAATGCAAATGGATCAACTTTGCAACACAAATTTTATATAAATTACTCATTCAAAATGCATATAAATAGCAACAATAAACAACGAACAAAAAACACATAACATAGCAAATGATAAAGGAGTTCACCCCTCTCTTGGGCTACATCTCCTGGTCCATCTTTCAATGGATCTTTTCTATTATTTGCTCAAAGTGCTCAAAAATGTGCTTTACAATGCTCAAAATGCCAAATAGATGGCTCCAATGGCTCCAAAATGTCCAAAAACCCCTAGCTGGGCTTTTTTGACACCTCGTTTGGCCAAAAATTGAAGAAGATAGGCTTCCTGGAAGTTCCCCTTCAAACTTGTTGTCTCTGGATTGACAAATTGCACCCTTGTTGGCTCAACCTAGCCCCCACACGCATTTATGTGGAAAAACTCAGCACCGGACGCAACCGCGCAAATGGTGCAAACTATAGGATGGTTATGGGCGCACCTAGCCCCTAACCTCCAAGGCCGAGGTCATGTGGACCATGTGACCACGCGCAAACACAAATGGGGCTCCGTCCCAAAGGCGAATAGAAAAGGGACAAGTGGCGGGCATTGGTTTTAAAACTGTTTGAACCACAATACAAATCCAAATCCATGCGCATGCACATACAATGTAACATATGGTCATATGTTAAAGTTATATACAACTGGGGGCTGGGGCTAAGCCCCAACCCGGCCCCCGCGCCAACCATACACAGATGCAAACTTATATATATATATATATATATATATATATATATATATATAGTTCCATATATATAACAAGGTCCAAATGGTGGTGCACCGGTTGGCGGCCCTTCCCAAATATCTTTCCCTACGTGGAGGTTGCGAGGTCAAGTCCTGCCGATTGCAAAGATTTTAAGCCACTGACCAGGTGACACGTGGCAGCCATTTATTGGGCTACATGTCACCATACAACTAGCCACCAAGATGCCACGTGTCAGCAGCTCATTCATCCACTAAACTGCCAGTTGTCCACCACTCATCCCTGCCACATGTCATACAGACTACCACGTCAACATCTGTATGGACTGCATGGATTGTACAGTCAGCATCCCCCTTTTTTTGTTTGTTTGCCGTTTTGAACAAAACGCGATATCTCTCACTCCCAATGTTCGTTTGAACCCAAATGAGTTGCGTTGGTTTCGTAATGATGAGGCCTACACTCTCGTTCGATTTGAAGTGATTCCGAACACTTTGAATTTTTGAGCAAAATTTGATCTCTTGGATCACACCTCCTCATTGGAAAGCTTTTGGACCTCCAAAAGACTATTTTTAGTCTATCTTAAGATGAGGGTATAGTTCCCTCACCTTTCCAACCTCAATCCACTTGGCTTTGCTTGGATTTGTACCTTTAAGACCAACTCGAAGATACTCCACATTTCCTCATTTTGAAGTTCACATTCTCCTGTCAAGGATTGTGTCTTCATGCAGTTCTGTAAGATATTCTGGGGAAAAATCATTTATAGAAGGAATCTAAACATGCTCTCCTTGATCGTCAATCAAAGGAGGCTCATACAATTTCAAATTCTCAACATTAACAACTGCATACATTTGCATATAAGGAGGCAAATCTAAACGGAAGGCATTGTTACCAATCTTGTTGATAATCTTGAAATGACCATATCGAATTGGTTTCAATTTTTTACCTTCTCCTTTAAGTCTCTCCTTACTAATGTAAAGCCAAACTTCATCTCCAACTTGGAAACTGTGATCAACATGATGCTTGTCATGTCTTGTCTTGTACTTGGCTTGACTCTTTTCCAACTACTCTTGCACCATTTGATGTATCGATTGAATTTGTTCAATGAACTTTTTTGCCCTATCAATGTCATATTGACCATCAATAGAAATATCCTTCCCAAAGATAAAATCTAAAGGGGATTTGGGCAAATAGCCAAAACATGCTTCAAATGGTGACATTTGAGTTGAAGAGTGCTTAGCTCGATTGTAAGCGTTGAATGTAGTGTAAATGCTCATCCCAAAGTTTAGGATGCTTGCTGCAATAACCATGAAGAATATGCACCACTGTTCTATTTACCACTTCTGTCTGACCATCAGTTTGCGAATGAAAAGATGTGCTCTTTTTTAGTTTGGTGTCTATGAGTGCCCATAAACTCGACCAAAAACTTCCAACAAATCGAGAATCCTGATCAGAAATAATGGATTTAGGCAATCCAAAATGTACCCAAACA
>ML779681.1:261614-275864 GCA_009831015.1 Picea engelmannii | reverse complement strand
CCCTTGTGCCCGGTTAAACGTTGCAAAGAAACCCTAATGTTTGCGAATTCAAATGTGTGCAAATATTGCGGGGTAAATACGTGTTTGAAGCACCAATTTCCTTCAGACCACACTTGCAGTGGTGGCGAAACCAATGGTAATCATGTCAATACCGAAGTTCTAGCTGCATCCCCTGAAAGGTAGGAGAAATAATGTGAAAGAAACGCAAGTTCCATCAAACTTGGAAAGCCATCCATGAGGATGGTTGTATTCCAATTATAGCCATCTAGAGCCTCTTGATTTTGTTGGCGTTCCAAAGTTTCTGAAATCTGAATTTCTTATGCAATGTCTTGTTAGTTTATCCAAAGTAGAAAAAATCATTTTCTTGAGCCCTCTCGTGAGGGAGTCAAGCCCAGTCCCACTCTGATACCATGTTGTTTTTCTTCATATAAGATATGATTGATATTCAATATATTATTACAATGATGAGTGTTCCATATATAGGGAACATAAGGTGACCATCCATGAAAGGATGTGTCCCTTGAATAATCAATAACTATTTATTATTATCATTTACTTATTATATATACTATATTTAATAATCAATAATAATTATATTATTAATTATTATCTTTAGAGAATGTTTTCCCGATGTTGTCCAAACATCAACATTCTATGCTAAGGTTCACATGGACTCTCAATGGAATGAGTCAAGGCTACTTCTGAGTGACCTTTTAGCTTATACAATCCACCTTATTTTGTTCCAATAACAATTGCATCCTTTGTGGTTTTCCTTTTGGCCACATAAGAACTTCTCCATATATGAAAGAAACTCTGAACCGTTTCTTATCTAAAGTTGAGATAGAAAGTAAGTTCTTTGTCAAATATTGTACATATAGTACATCCTTCATCTTCATTGGGGTCCCTGAATCAATTTTGTAATTGGACTCTCCTACTCCTTTGATAGGGTATTGGTAATTATCTCCAAGTGTAACTTTCTAGGGAAATTTACTTTCTGTAAGGCTAGAGAGAATGCCTTTTTTACCTGTTAGTTCTTGGAAGCACCACTATCTATGATCCAAGTGTCCTCACTAGGTGACATTGATCCTGAGAGGGAAGAGATTAAGACATAGTCTTCAATCTGTTCTTTTATCATCTTTGTGGGTGGCTCTTCATAGTAACTGTATGGGCATGGTGACTTCTGTTTCTCTTCTTGTATTCTTATCTTGTAGTTGGATAATTCTTATAAATATGTCCCATCTTGTCACAATGGTAACATTGGTAGGATTTGAAATCCTTTTCTCTTCTTTGATCTTTCTGAAACTTCTGGAATATCCTTGGAGGGTGAGATTCTTTATGGATGAATTTTTTGGGGGAGTGAGACTCCTTATGTTGATGAGTTTCCTTTTGGAAGTGGGACTTATTCCTTCCTCCTTTACTGTGAGTAGCTAGGGCTTGATCTTCATCTATTGATAGTATTGCTTCTCGGTTAGCTACTCTTGATTCTTCTTGAATACATTCTTCCCACAGACTATCAAAATGTAGTTCCTCCTTCCTGGGACAAATGGTTTGGATGAATGCATCCCAAGGCATTGTGAGACCATTAAGAGATGTCATTATGAGTTCATATTCATCTAGATTATCACCAATTGCTTCTAGTTGTTCCTTGAATTGTGATATTCTAGAGAAATATTCATGAATTGTTTCTCCTTTATCCATTCTTGTACTTTTGAGTTGAGTTCTTAGATTCATCATATGGTTGATGTTCTTTCCTTCATACATTCTAGTTAGGGCATCAAACATTTATCTTGGAGTTTTCTTTGAAGCCACTTGAGGGATAAAGTGATCTTTAATAGAGTCTGTAATGATTCTTTTGGCCCTAACTATGTCCTTTTGGTGCTTTCCTTTATTTGCAACATCGGCAGGTTCTGGTACATCTTATTTAATGAATCTTACTAGGTCATTCTGTTCAATAATGAGTGCAATCCTATACTTATAGGCATGTAATTTATCCACACCTTCTAGCTTGTCAAAAAGATTAGTGCTTGCAAACATCTTGACTCGAGGCTGGGAAAATGATCAAAAATTAAACCTTCTCATAATTTAAATCTAAACTTACCAGGAGGTGCGCTTGGTTGGGGCGAGTAGCCTAGTGCAGTTAGATTTCATAAAATTCAAATTTTCCCCTTTCAAATTGGGCCTGTGGAAATATGGACTGTTACTTCTAGTACTGGTTATGGTTTCCTGGTTTTCTGGTTTTCTAGTACCAGTGAAAACTAGGGTTTTACTTTTCATAAGTCTTGTCCACTAGAAAAGTGTGTTGAGGCTCCAAAAGAGTTCTCTAGGAAAGGGCACACTTCCTTGATGAGTTTTAGGCTGAAATTATTCTTCAGTAGAAAGCCCTAATTTTCTTGTACGACAACAGTGACTTTTTTTCTTATCTAGTGAAAGGTGCTCTCTTCAGCTTAACTCTGATACCATGTTAAGTTTTGAGCTACTATTAGGTTTATTTTCAATTTAATAGATAACGATAGCATAGGGAGGATCACTGAGAGAAACACAATCACAAGATACACAAAATTTATCTTGGGAAACCCTCATGGGGGAGAAAATGTAGTAAAAACTTCCTTAATATAGGTAGCTAATACAATGCCAAGACAATAAACCAAAACCCTAGAGAATATCCAACACTAAACAATGCACCTCTCTCTTCCTTCTTCTCCCAACTGAAGCTACCAAAATTGCGCACTTGATGAGTGAATGAGTGAGTGAGATAATGAGGTGCTAGCCTCCTTTATTTATACTAGATGATAGGCGTTGGAAAGGTGTCTCTTCACTAGGCAGGGCCGACTTCTCTTCTTAGTGGTTAAAACCACTTTAATTAGACCTGGGGGTGACTTATTAATTTTCATAATATAATTAGGGTTTGACCAATCCACAAAAGGGGATTTGGTCAAGTACAAAGCCCGACATGATCAATCCACAAAATGGGATTGATATAATGAATAATAACTCAATAATAAATAGAATACTCTTTGCAGTTACAATATTTCAACAACATGCCATAGGCTATCATAGTCACAAACATAGCCTAGTGAAAACCAATCTCAAAATCAATCTAAAGATATCTGTATACAATGGAGTACAATTTGATCTCCCATGATCATTGAAGTCATATAGGTACTAGTCTAATAATGATAGAAACAACTCAGGAAAGCTGCAACTATGAAATGATGTCTTCAAGTCTTCTACACGATCCACCAAAGGTGAAATTCTACATCATGTGAATAAAGGAGTTGAGGTCGAACACAATGAGACTTCATTTGATTAACGACCATTAAGGTATATCGTTAACGAACGCGAGACAATCTATCGATAATGAAAGTAGGTATCAATGCACCAAGTACATTCTTACAAGTGTGAATAAAGGAGTTGAGGTCAAACAGTTGAAGAATCCATCGATCAGGAGACATTGATGTATTCCCAACTATCGATGGAAAGAGAACCTACCTCTAATGATTGCAAGGCTCTGGGTACCCATAGGACTCTAGGTCTCATTTTCAGAATATATGGGTTGAAGTTGATGGAAGGAGACCTGTTGAAAGGAGAGAATTAAGGAATCTCTCATCAGTCAACATGAGGTACAAAGAAGTATCTTGCTGATTTGGAGAAACTTGGATGAAGAACATGTTCGCGAACCAACAACCTTGTGTGTCTTTCGCATGCACCATATGCAAGCAGTGCAAAAAAAATACCCTCTAAATAGCATCCAATAAGGAAAATTGTTGACAAAGGCAAGGAAACCACCAATAAGGCTAATGGTATCCAAGACACTGCATAAATCCCTATGTGTGAATATATTTATTTTTGTCGAACAAAAGGGAAACCCCCCAGTCAACGACTAATGGGGAGATGTCGACTGTTGGGTTCAAGGTTACCTACTCATAATGAAATTAGGACCATGGTGCATGATAGTACTAGAGCTTCTTGTAACTCTGAGACACACTAAGGGTATGGCCGACATGCAAAGTCAAGATTTTTGAGAAATGGTCGACATAGGCTTATAGACATCCTTTGAACAAGAGCATGAAACATATGGAAGACTCTGGTAGCATAGAGCCAATGATGAAACTTTGTGATGAAGGAGTCACCCATCAAACTCTCCATAGGGGTTGGAAGATTAACCAGTTAGAGGAGTAAACTCTAAGTAAGGAGAAAATCTTACTAAGTTCACGATAAACTAAAACTTTGGATCAAAAGTGGACTCAAATTTTTTGCTCTGTTCAAAGGCGACACAAGTACTGCCAACATGAGATAATATTATTTTCCCGCCCATCTTTTTTTGTTTTTCCATAGGAAAATGAATGTTATGATACAGAGGATGGAACTGTAAGTTTTAAACCTGCGAAGTAAAGCAATGCATATAGATTCTTAAGCAATACAGAAATTAATCAATGGCTCATACACAGAATACACANAGATTTTTACCAGAAACCCTCAACCGGGAAAACCTTTCTTATTTTCATTATATCGAATTTCACCATTCGCCATACAATATATACAATGTTTTTAGGTATTCCGTAGATACCAAAACCCTAATCCCTTAATCCGGGATTAATTTACAAATCAGCTAAAAATAGCAAAATCTGCTAAAAATAGCAAAAACCACACAATTGTCGTATCTGACGCACCCACACACACACACATGCAAAGAATATAACACATACCCAACAGGAACGAGTTTCGCATGTAAGAAACTGGTTCTAGCAGTGGAACATGCCTATGCTCAAAGAAAGGATGTGCATGCAGGATATGGACACTTGATGGAATGTTACCTCACAAGGTACAGGATTTCAAGCTACAAAGGATATAAACAAGGCTTTGCTTGGTTGATGATGTAAATTGCTTGAGATAATAGACTTATAATGCAAAAGTGGGAACCAGAAATAGGCTCAATGCTGCAAGTAATAAGATGAGATGCAATTAAAACTTAACTCCAAATAATGTCATTTTTCATAAATTTAGTCTACTTGGTCTGAAAAAGGGTTAAACTTATACCAAATAAATGTCTTTTCAAATCCAATTTACGAGTGTGAAAGAGATAAGTTCACTCAAAAATATTTGTTCTTTTTGAGAGAGTTGGAAAAGAGCTTAAACCAAACTTGTCGTTTTTGTTATAAGAAACATATCATGGGGGGGGGGAGCAGGGCTCTCGCACAAGACTTCTCTCGAAAGTCGGTAATTCACAGACAACTGACACAAGCTTGGGAAAACCCAAAGATTTCCAAGTCAAGGAGGATAAAATAATTGTAGAGGTTATCTTTTCTACAATATATCGAAGAATGCCCCATTATCTAGAGGGGAATAGAATAAGGAAGTTGAGGTTCCAAAAGATAATTCTTGTCAAAGGAAACCTCCATAGAGCTTGTAGGGAGTGTATTCAGAGAGAGTGGAATGCTCCCTTGTTCAGAGAATACATGACTAGAAATTTTAATGACATGGTTGAAAGATGCCCAACTCCTCAAAATAGGAGTGGTGTTAGTTTAAGATTGCATCGAAATGACCGGTGTATCAATCAAAGAAGGATTAGGATGTTGGAAAACCAAAGACGAATCAGAACCCAAAGGGCTATCAGACAAGGACTATGTTTCTTGTACCACGACAGTAGCAAGGCACAGACGAGTGACGTGATTCCCTTTGAAAATCCTACAAAGGAACTTGGGATTATGTCCTATAAGTCGAGGCTTCTCAATAGTATGAATTCCCCCAACATGACTTAGAGTGGTTGGTTACATGCTCTCAACATGACTCATAAAGGCTAGAGGCTAATCTCCAACATGATTTATAGAGGTTGGTGATGGATCCCCAACATGACTAGCAGAGGTTGGTGATGTATGTGCAGTGTGACTAGTAATGACTAGACTTGTGGTGGTTACTTGTGGCATTTGAGACCAAGGTTACAGGAAACATAGGTTTTGATATATTGTGGACGAGGAAGGGTTCTGGTATACACCATGGTCTTGTCCGAAAGAATAGTATCCTCCTCCATACTAATTCATAAAGGGGTGTAAGGGAATCGACACCGAGGAAGTTTCTTGCGAAGATAAAGTGACATGACAAGGGTTACTTGTGTGAGGATATGTGTTTCCCCCAAATGAAGGAAATTTGTGAAGTGGGTTTCCCATACTATAGAACTGAGTCCCCTCGGATGAAATTACAGAGGACAGATGGAGGTTCTCCATGGGAAAATCATTCATAGGAATTGACATAGCGGAAGAAGGATATATGGACGGAGTGTAATAATTAGAATGACCTCCCATTTGAGCACTTGCTCCTAGAAAAGTGAAGATAGGATTGGATCTATGGGAAGGAATATTCTAGCCTCCCACTATGAGAGTTTGTTTATGGATATGAATTTTGTCAAACGGAAATGTATAAAAAGGAGGAATCATGCCCCGAGACCCAAAACTAGGATTTACATAAGAAGGTGAGGTAGCGTATGGAAAGTGTGAATACATGTCTGGTATATCAAAAAAAATATAATTAGAGGCCCAAGGTATCGACTGAGTATCATGATTTTGTGTACCACCATGAAACACAAACGAATTCATTTCCATGGAATGAGAAAGGACCATGGGATGGGTAGTGCTAACTAAGGGAGTCAAGGGGAATCCACTATCCATAATAATGAAAAATCACAACACAATATAAAATCTTAAGGCAAACTAACAATCAGAGAGCACACCAAAGATAAACAAAAGGCCAAATGCACACAAACAAGATATAGTGGCTGAAAGGGACCTCCCTCACTAATGTGGGTATGCCTCACCCAAGAGGGGCTTGAGATTCCCTTCAAAATATCAGAGGTATCATAATCAATTATAAGGGCCCTCATGGGCTTAAAAACTAGTCGATCAAATCCCCCTAGAGAGGTAATCCTCCATAAAAGTTGTGTGTTGTCCAACCCTTATCTGACTCAGGGTACCTACAAAATAACCCCTGCAAGTAACCTATGTGGATACCTATGCCAAGCAACTAAGCCACCACGATATAACCAATGCACATGTAAATAGTCATAAGTCAGGTCCACTGTATGGGTAGGGTAGCAAAGCCCAAAATCTTGAAAGCACCACCTCTCATAGAGGTAAAGGTACCAGAAAGACTCCCATATACGAATAGATACCCATAAATATCTCTGATTCTAAGAAGGTATTGGAGGGATATCTCCTCAACCAACTTCGCGCGACCTCGTACTTAACTCCAGTGTGAGCAGAGCCTCCTGACGCCACCAATTATACAATGGATTTCACCACTCTCTTATTCAAACACATATGTTGAGTTTAATATCCTTGGAGAAGTTTACTCACAAAATCCTATTCCAAGGATCTAAATCTTAAGCTAGTTTGTGCACCCTGAAAAATAAAATTGTTTCTAATCAATTTTAAATTTATCAGTGTTACTTTTAGTTGTTTTGTTTACTCAAAAGATGTGGTCATGAAACTAATGATTTTATGACTCAGCAAGTAAAAGAAATGAATATGGATATAATCCAAAGTCCTAACTTCAATTCTCAACAAATGATAATCTTTTTCATAATTCTATTTTCAATTCAACTCTGTGATTTCAAATAAAATGCAATATTTCATACATGTATCAATATCAGTGATAAGAACCCAAAATATCAAATGCCATGATGCAAAATGTATATTTTTTGTATTTTCAATATAAAAGAATGAAAATGCAAGGACTGAACAATAGCTTGATATATAAATCCTATTGTAAGAAAAAAGAGACAAACCAAGCAGGATATCAAGAAGAAAACACCCAACCCAAGATGCAAGGACAACCAATGAAATAAAATGATGAGAAAGAAAAACCACCAAAAACTTCAACCAAAGAAAGGTTTCCTATGATTCTGCAGGAACTTAACAGTCGTGACAGAGACCCAAGAAGACTCAACAACCATCAAAACTTACCCAACAAACACCAAACTCAACAATCAAGAAAATAAGGATGATGTACGCGACTTCTCAAGAGAAAACCATGTATATATGCTCCCTAGAGAATGAAATCTCACATATGTACATGTATCTCAATAGAAAACCCGCGTATATGTATTGAAACACTTCCATGTTAAGGATAAGGCCGAGAAACATAGACTCAAAATGAAAGTAGGTTGTCAAGCAGTCATACGAGGGAAATCACTCTATGGCATGGGGTAAACCACAATAGATGGAAGTGACCGCATAAACCAACTTTAATCTCAAGTATGTTATATAAACAAACATGCTAACAAGGCAAGATAAAGATCCTACCTCATCCAGACGTTCAATGAAGTCCACCCCACCGTTGAGCACTTGACCCAAATATATATACCTGCAACTTGTCCTCAACAACCAAGATACGCAATCATGTGGCGATAATATATAAATTTAGAACATATAATAGCATACTCCATCAATATTCATAAAAAATATTCCCATGGAATAACAATTCAAATATTTGTGAGACATTAATCTGATGAGAAAATAGTATTTCTATTAAAATGTAATCAACATAAGTGTATGAATGACAAAATTCCGTGTTGGCACATTTGGAACCGAGATACTAAGTCCCTTCCAGCTGAGCCTCCACCAAAGGAAAGCTCATATAAGAGAGAAAATGAGGTTTTCCATCAAATAGGGAAGATCTTGGGGGTTGAACAATGTGTTCAGACTTAAAAGGACAAAGGGATGCAGACTTAATATGAAGTGAATAATTTCTCCTGAGTAACTTTGCTCTCAAAGTTGAGTTCTTCTCCTCCTTTCCACAGCTTGGATATGGCCCATTTATAGCCTTCAAATGGAAATGAAGGGCCGAGTTGGAACATTTCTAGTATATGGAAGGTCAGGGATCATGGATCTCGTGACATGACATGGAAACCCGACACCATTTTTTTAATTTTGGGCACAAAACCCTATGTATGCGGGTTGTAATGGTGCGGCCTACGTATACACATGTTGTTGTTAAGCCCTAATATTGGCTCATTACCCCTTAATTGGGGAATATTACATTAGTATTTTTATTTTATTTATGTCGTCTTTATTCCATTAGTTGTAATTATACCTCCTAGTCTCCTATATATACCAAGGAGACATTTTCATTTGGAATCATCTTGGAATTGTACATTTATGTGGGAATAAGGAGGTTTCCCCCTCGAAGAGGCTTATTATCTGAATTTCTCTCTTTTTCAAGGCATTGAGTACTTATTCTGAGTTTTTTCTATGCTATATTGATATTTGGTTCTTAACATGTGGTATCAGAGCTCAAGGTCTTGGGGTTTCGCTACTACATCTAAGACACCTTGGAATTTTCTCTATATCATTTTTTCTACAAAATTTCATAAGTAATGGCTTGGAGGATATTTATCAAATAGATCAAGGTACGTTGGGTTAAAATTACAGCTCTTGAGGCCTTATAATTTTGGAGATACAACCTGTGAAAGATAGGGTTCTGGAATCATCCTGAACTGAGCCATTGTGGAATTTTC
The DNA here is from genome assembly GCA_009831015.1 of Picea engelmannii. Lineage (NCBI taxonomy): Eukaryota > Viridiplantae > Streptophyta > Pinopsida > Pinales > Pinaceae > Picea > Picea engelmannii. The sequence continues at coordinate 266,356 of ML779681.1, read as the reverse complement.
GCTATAAAATATTTTTTGTAATGTTTCAGACCCTGAAATATGGAGAATATTCATAGAAATTAGTAAGGTATATGTGGTAAAACATTCATTTTCTGGTTCATCTTACATTTTTTGATACACCCTATGGAAGATAGGGTATCTGACTAGTCCTATCGACTAGTCTCAAGAAGGTGTTCCAGGTAAAACAATCATAACTACTTCCTAGAGTATCCAAATTGAGTGAGACTAGTTGCATTGGATAGTGGATAGTCTGTAGTATTTCTGGTATGAGTTTCATAATTTTATATCAATTATTTTGTGCGGGGCATGCTATACAAGTGACATCTTCTGGAAAGGCCAAAAATTATCAAGTTGTGGGGAATTTATAGTAAATTCCACTTGGCACATCCAATTTTGATCAGAACTGTGGAATTCTACTGAATAAATATTAGAGAACTAAAAAAAATAAAGTTTCGTACCCAGAAGGGCCGATACTTTGGAGATACAACAAAAGAAATATTGTCTAGCAGAACCACCTCAAAATCAAGGTTCAAAAGTGATACTTGGCCAACATGCCACCCAAAAAGGGAACTTCTACACCAAATAAGCCTCCAAACAATCCTACATGGAATCTTGATGAAGGTGAAGAAATGTTTAGGGACATAAATGATTTACAAAAGAAGACAGTAACAAAAGATGAACTACAAGAGATGATGGAGGGTTTAAAAGGGGAGATCATGGAAGGATTGAAAAWTTTCATAATAGAGAGGACACCTGAAAGTGAAAATGTATCCCATGAAATTCATGATGAGGACACAAGGAAGGTGAAACAAGAATGAATAAATTCCAACTTTGGGTTGAAGACCAACCATGTTCCTAAGATCGATATGAGGAAGTTTGATGGCAAGGACCCAATCACATGGATACTTCAGATGGAGCAATTCATTGATCTACATAATGTACCACATACACAAAAGGTACAAATTGCTTATTTATATTTAGAACCCAATCAATTTGTATAGTATCGATGGATTTTTTCTCGCAAATCACTCATCACTTGGACAATTTTCACGGAAGAAATTATAGCACACTCTGAGGATACAAGGAGCAATACCTTCTTTATCCAATTGATAAATCTCAAGAAAAGGGTTCAGTTACAGAGCACATTGAGAACTTCCAAAAATTGAATATAAAGGTAACAGATATTCGATATGGGCACTTGATTGATGTATTCATAGGACCTTTAAAGGATAACATTCAACATGAGGTTCGACTTTGGGAACCCAAATCATTGGAGAATGCATTTAAGCTGGCAAAAAATGTTGAAAATAAAAATATGGCTATGGATACTAGAAGGACCAATCCCAACATCTATAGAGAGAATAATTCTCCTTCTTCTAAAACAAATCAACCTACAAGGTTGACACCTCAACAATTGGAGGAAAGAAAAGAAAAAGTTTTATGCTTTAATTGTGACAGCAAGTATAGTAAGGGACATAGGTGTGGTGAGAAGAAATTATTCTACATAGATTGTGAAGAGGAAGAAGAACAAGAACAAGAAACATATTAAGATGAAAACATAGAAGCAATTTCATGTGAAGAGTTGACTCCCACGATATCGTGTAATGCATTGGCTGGAGTTAGCACTCCTCAAACACTCAATATCGAAGGATACATCAAAAAGAAAAAGGTAATAGTTCTAATTGATTCTGGAAATACTCATAATTTCATTCACTGTAAATTAGCCAAAGCTCTCAATTGCTTTGTATATCCGACGCCAAAGTTTCAAGTAATGATTGCAGATGGAGGAACTATCAATTGCTCAGGAAAATGCAATAAGATCAATCTTACTATGGGGGGATATGTAATGAATAGTCCAATGATTGATATACCCATGGGTGGTGTTGATGTTGTACTAGGAATCCAATGGTTACAATCATTAGGAACAATGGCTTTTAATTTTCAAGAACTTTTCATGAAATTTTCATTGGAAGGAAAAGAAATTGAGTTAAGAGGTATCACAGGGAAACCCAGTAAGGTGATAAGCTCTAATGGCGTGACAAAATTATTGAAAAAGGGGCATGAAGGCGTTATTGCACAACTATGCTCACTAGATGTTCAAACATCTAAGCCATCTATTCCTCAAGATCTCCAAGGGATCATTGATAAGCATTCCAAAGTATTTGAATATATTCCCAAAGGTCTTCCACCCACTTGAAATCAGGATCATGAAATTCACCTAATTCATGGGAGTGTTCCTCCTAACATCATGCCATACAGATACCCTTATGCCTAGAAGAGTGAAATTGAGCGCATGGTTGAATAAATGTTAGAGGCTGGCATTATTAGACCTAGCCAAAGTTCTTACTCTACACCAGTGGTAATGGTATTCAAGAAAGATAGTTCATGGTGTATGTGTCCAGATTATAGAGAGCTCAACAAGATCACTATTAAAGATAAACTTCCTATTCCCGTCATTGATGAATTGTTAGATGAACTACATGGAGCAATCTATTTCACAAAATTGGTTCTTTGTTTAGGGTATCATAAGATTAGAATGAAGGAAGAAGATATCCCAAAAACAACATTCTGAACTCATGAAGGCCATTATGAATTTTTGGTCATGCCTTTTGGCCTTACAAATGCACCTTCCACATTCCAAGGGATGATGAATTCCATTTCAAGCCCTTCCTTCAAAAATTTGTGTTAGTATTTTTTGATGATATACTAATCTATAGCAAGTCCTGGGAGAATCATGTGCGACATGTTGACAAGGTGCTACAACTACTAAAGGAGCAACAAATATATGCCAAACCATCCAATTGTTTCTTTGGAGTGAAGGAGGTAGAGTATTTGGGTCATATTGTATCTCATGAAGGTGTTAAGGTAGACCCTAACAAGATTAAGGCCATGATGGACTAGCCAATTCCCAAAACATTGAAGAATCTTAGAGGATTTTTGGATTTGACAAGTTACTACTGCAAGTTTGTTCGGCACTATGGAAGAATAACAACACCTTTAATGGAACTAACTAAGAAGGATGCATTTTCATGGACTCGAGAGGAAACTAAAGATTTTGAACAACTTAAAGAGGTGATGTGCAAAGATCCTATCTTGACCACTCCAGACTTCACAAAAAACTTTATTGTGGAATGTGATGCCTCGGGAAATGGAATTGGTGTTGTCCTAATGCAAGAAGGAAGGCCCCTGGATTTTGAAAGTCGACCACTGAAAGGAAAGGACTTACACAAACCCATTTATGAGAAGGAAATGATGGCAATACTAAATGCATTGAAGAAATGGATTCCTTACCTAATAGGTAGGCACTTCAAGGTCAAAACATATCATGATAGTCTTAAATACTTCTTGGAACAAAGACTATCTTCAGAAGAACAACAAAAATGGGTAACCAAGATATTGGGTTATGATTTTGAAATCGTCTATAAAAAAGAGAAGAAAAATGTTGTGGTAGATGCACTCTTAAGAAAGGATGAATATGTTGAGGCATTTCTCTGTGCTATCTCGATCATCCAACCCGATTAGATAATAGAAGCAAGGGATGAATGGAAGAATGATGAAAAAGTGTGGACTCTCATTCAAAGGTTGCAGCAGGATTCCAGTGCATTAGATACATTTACATGGAAAAATGATTCACTATGGTCCAAATATCACTCATATTTATGTAACTCCCAACTCAAACAAAAGGTATTATTGTAATTGCACACCTCTCCAGTAGGAGGGCACTCGGGATTTTTGAAAACCTACCATAGAGTCAAGAAGGATTTTTTGGGGATGGACTTAAAACTGATGTTCAAAGGTTTGTGGAAGAATGTTTGGTTTTCCAACAAAATAAGGTGGAAACAATTAAGACCCTGGGTCTTTTACAACCATTAGCCATCCCAAGTCAACGCTGGGAGGCGGTTTCCATGGCTTTCATCATAGGGTTACCGAATTCTGAAGGAAAGAGTTTCATCATGGTGATAGACTGACCAAGTATGCACACTTGTGTGCACTCTCTCATCCCTTCAAAGATAGTATAGTTGCCACCTCATTCATGGAGACAATTCAAAAGCTACATGACAGCCCAAAGATTATTGTAAGTGATAGAGATCCCATCTTCACTAGACATTTTTGGACATAATTATTTTCATGTTTGGGTACTCAATTGGCTCATAGCTCATCCTATCATCCTCAATATGATGGACAAACCGAGATAGTGAACAAATGTCTGTAAGGCTACCTTTGTTGCTTTGTCTCTGATAAACAAACACAATGGTTCAAATGGTTACCCTTGGCAGAATGGTGGTATAACACTTCCTTTCATACTGCAACAAAAATGACACCATTTATGGAACTCTATGGATACCACCCCCCTTCCATCACTTCTTCTCTAAAATAAAAATCTAAGGTTCAAGTAGTGGAAGATCACATCGAGCATCAACAACAAGTTCTCCAAATTTTAAAGGACAACCTATCCATGGCACATAATCGCATGAAACAACAAGAAGATCAACATCGTAGTGAAAGAAGTTTTATAGTAGGGGATTGGGTGTTTTTAAGACTACAACCATACAAACAGATGTCCCTCAAGCAAGACAAAAAGGATAATAAATTATCACAAAAGTACTATGGCCCTTATAAGGTGTTGCAAAATATTGGTACTATGGCATACAAATTGGAGTTGCTTGCATCTTCACGAGTACACCCAATTTTCCATGTTTCATGCTTAAAGAAGGTTATAGGTGACAAGATCCCAGTTCAAA
>ML779681.1:226742-248150 GCA_009831015.1 Picea engelmannii | reverse complement strand
CATGGCTTTGGCAAGGAAAGGCAATGAGTAGGCCGGATGCCAGGTAAGCAGGGATAGTGCAATTTAGGGTTATAACAATGGCTGAAAGTAAAAGACCTATGAATCAAGAAGATAATTAGGCTCCACAACCAACAATCTCCCACTTGGAGACTGATCGCAACAACTCCACCGTTGTTGTATATGCTGGACTCTGAACCTTCTTGGACCTGGAAAATTTCTCATCTTCATATTCATTCTTGAAGACCAACTGAAACTGAGTAGGAACTTAGTTTCTCCCTGGTTACTCCCTTTGTTAACATGTTTGCAGGATTCTGGCTAGTGTGTATCTTTTCCAACTTCAAATGTCCATCTTCCAAGGTGGATCATATGAAGTGGTACCTCAACTATATATGCTTAGTCTTTGAATGGAAGGCTGAGTTCTTTGGAAGATGAATGGCACTCTCACTGTCACAATACAACCTGTTATTCTATTGCTTCTTTCCCAATTCCTCCATAAACCTCTATAACCAAATCATCTCTTTACTAGCCTCTATAGCAGTAACATACTCTGCCTCTGTTGTTGAAAGTGCAACAACCTTTTGCAGTTTTGAAATCTAACTTACTGTTGTTCCACCTATAGTAAACACATACCCTATGGTACTCCTTCTGCTATATTTATCACCTTCCATATCTGAATCAACATATCCTTGTAGAACATTTTCTGAACCTCCAAAACATAATGCATGATCAGTATCACCTCTTAAGTATTTGAGAATCCACTTTACTGCCTCCCAATGTTCTTTACCTAGATTATTCATATATCTTCTCACAACTCCCACTGCATGTGCAATATCCGGTCTTGTGCAAACCATTGCATACATCAAGATGCCAACTACTGATGAATATGCAACCCTGGACATGTATTCTATCTCCTCCTGTGTCTTGGGACACATTTTCTTAGTTAATTTGAAATGGTTGGCTAAAGGTGTACTAACTGGTTTTGCATTCTGCATTCTAAACCTTTCCAACAACTTCTTTGTGTACTCACCCTGAGACAATGTCAGTTTGCGATTTTTCCGGTCTCTTGTTATTCTCATAGCAAGGATTTTCTTTGCAGCACCCAAATCCTTCATCGCAAATGAATTGGCTAATTTCTTCTTGAGCACATTTATATCCTGCATATTAGACCCTGAAACAAGCATGTCATCTACAAACAATAGCAAGATAATATAGCTTCCATTTTCTAGCCTTTTAAAATAAACACAATGATTAGAATGGCATCTACTATAACCCTGTTCTGTCATAAACCTGTCAAACTTCAGATACCACTGCCTTGGAGATTGCTTTAGGCCATATAATCTCTTATTCAAACTACATACCAAATTCTCCTTCACTTTGACCTCATACCCCTGTGGATGTTGCATATAAATCTCTTCCTCCAAATCCCCATGGAGAAAAGTTTTTTTTACATCTAACTTTTCAAGATGCAAATCTTCTACTACCACAAGACTTAAAATAGTTCTAATTGAATTCATTTTAACAACAGGAGAAACTATTTCATCAAAATCTATACCTTTCTTTTGTGCAAACCCCTTTACAACAAGTCTATCATTATACCGATTTTCTCCTCCGTCTTCTTTCTTCAACTTATAAACCCATTTATTCTGCAATACTCTCTTTCCTGCAGGCAACTGAACCAAGTCCCAAGTATGGTTATTTACCAAGGAATCCATTTCCTCTTTCATGCATTGTTCCCACTTCCTTTTGGTGTCTACCTGCATTGCCTCTTCATAACATTCTAGTTCACCAGAATCAGTCAACAATAAATAATACAATGAAGGAGAGTATCGTTCAGGGGGTATACTTAACCTGGTAGATTTTCTAACAACACTTGCAGGTGTTTGAGGTACCTGCTTCTCCTATTATTGTACATTTGATTTTCTAGTTCCTTTGGAATTTCTTTTTTAGTGATCTCATCAAGCACTGTGTATTCTTGTCTTTCTTTTTCCTGTTTCTTTCCCTGCAACTAATCTTTGTACATGACCTTCTCATTGAATATCACCTCTCTACTCCTAATGATTTTTTATTTTTCATAATCCCATAAGCGATAACCAAAATCATTAACACCATATCCAATAAAGGTACACTTATTGGATTTTGCCTCAAGCTTTTTTTTATTTTCTTTATCAATATGGACAAATGCTTCACAACCGAAAGTTTTCAAAAAAGAATAGTTTACCTTTCTTCCTGTCCATTCCTCCTTTGGAATTCTACCATCCAAAGAGCTTGAAGGTCCTCTATTTATTAAGTAAATAGCATTATCTACAACATCTGCCCAAAAATGTAAGGGAAAACCAGCATGCAATCTCATACTCCTTGCACGCTCCATATTGTCATGTTCATCCTTTCTGACACACCATTTTCTTTTGGTGTTCTTGGAACTGTCTTCTCTCTACGAAATCCATGGTATGAATAGTAATCATCAAACTCCTTGTTACAATATTCACCTCCATTATTTGATCTGAGACACTTCAACTTTTTTCCTGTCTCGTTCTCAACCAAAGCTTTCCATTTCTTAAAAGTATCAAAAACATCAGATTTTTGTCAAATGCAATAAACCCAAGTTTTTCTAGTTGCATCATCAATAAAAGTAATATAATAATGAGAGCCACCAAGAGATAATACCTGAGTTGGTCCCCATACATATGTATGCACAAGCTCTAACCTTTCACTCTTCTTTTGAGAAATCTGACTCTCTTCTGTTTTCCATAAACACAATGCTCACAAAAGTCCAAATCAATTTGTTTAAGATCTGGAAACAAATTTATTTTGTGAAGTATCTACATCCCCTTCTCACTCATGTGTCTAAGCCTATGATGCCACAATGTTGTATCCACTCCTGTAGAAGCTAAAGAGATAGAAGATTCAGTATTACCAGTACATAAATACAATGTACCTACCTTCTCTCCTTTCACTATCACCAATTATCCTTTGATGACCTTCTATGTCTTATCTGTAAATATGGATATAAAAACTTCACTTGCCAACTTCCCTATTGAAATCAGATTTTTCCTTAAATCTGGAACATGTCTTACCTCTTTCAACAGCCATTGGTTTCCATTGTGTTGCTTTATTTTTACCTTTCCCATTCCAACAATTTTGCATGGTGCATCATCACCCAAATGAACTTGTCCAAAATCACCTTGAACATAATATAGAAAATGTTTCCTATGGGGTGTGGCATGAAATGAAGCCCCTGAATCTACTACCCAAGACTCAGAAATATTATCTACATAAATAATCAAAGCATCTTGTAACACATCACCTGTTACATTTGCTTCCTGATTTCTCTCCTAATGTCCATCTCTTTGTTTCTTTGGAGCTCTACAGTCTTTCTTTAGATGTCCTTTCTTCCCACAATTCCAACACTCTATCTTTCCAAGTTTGGATTTGGATCTGCCCTTCCTATAATTCCCACGATTCCAGAAACCCTTTCCTCTATCCTTTTGTCTTCCCCTGTTCTCCATGTTCAACGCATTTCCTGATGTCTCACCTGTGCTTTTCCGTCGCATTTCCTCACTAAGGATAACACCAACAACATCATCAAATTTTAAAGTATTTGAACCAGAGACAGAGTTACTTACAGCCATGACCAAGCCATTCCATCTTTCTGGCAATGAGCACAATATTAGAAGAGCTCTGACCTCATCATCAAAGTCCACTTTTACAGAACTTAGTTGATTAGTAACCGTATTAAAATCATTTAAATGATTTTCAACAGACCCACCTTCCGACATATTCATATTAAATAATCTCTTCATTAGAAATACCTTATTGAATGCCGAGGGTTTTTCATACAATTTGGCCAATGCGTCCATCAAACCCTTCATTGTATTTTCTTTGGAAATATTGAAAGCCACCGAAGCTGCAAGGCTTAGCTGTATCGTTCCTAGAGCCTTTCTGTCAAGAATCTCCCATTCTTCGTCCTTCATAGCTATCGGCTTCTTTGCTATTCCGCCCAATGGTAGGAATAGATCCTTCTAATATAAATAGTCTTCCATTTGCATCTTTCATAACTGGTAGTTTTGGTCATTAAATTTCTCAACCCTAAACTTTCCATCTTCTGACATTACTCCCACTCAAACCAGGAACCCTCTTTTCCTGCGAGTTACCTTTCGCTCTGATACCAGTTGTTAGAAAAACAGGACCATGGAGCAATAAAATAAAACAAATGCAGAAACAAAACACAGAAGATACACAATACAATAGAGACACAGATTTACGAGGTTCACTCAGTGTGGGCTACGTCCACCAGAGAAATTGCCAGATTATTCCTTTATTATTATCCATCATATGAAGGGATACAACCTACAACAAACCCGTTGTACCTTTCCCTTCTTTCTCTCACAGTCTCCTATCTCAGAGTACAATATTCGCAATCAACAATAGCCACAATACATTTCCCTCATAAAAGAGGGTTGCCTTCTAGGGCAAGAAACCCTAACATAATCTCTATCGTTAGATCTACGACCTTATAATGAATGGTCTAGATTTACAATGAAATTACAATATACATTTACAAGGCAATTTTGCCTTTGTGAGCTTCGCCCCTGAACCCCCGTTGGGGGGCCACTTGCCCCCAAACCCCCCGAACCCCGCAGAGGGGGTACCCCCCCTCTGCACTCGCCCGTGTGGAATAGTGTACATACTCCTGGGGTGTAAATACTTCATGGGTTATAAACATGACTGAAAGTAAAAGACCTCTGAATCAAGAAGATAATCAGGCTCCACAACCAACAAAAGGGAGTAGTGAAGCTTTAGTATATTTCCATAGATGAGTAGGTTGCATATATTTGGACCAAACCCTTGGAGAAAGGGAAGTTTGTGTTCTTCAGAGAAAGACTTGGAGTGGTGCAGAATCCCTTCCTCGCTAAGAGGGAGTGTTGATGCATGTAGCATCAAACAAGTATTTCTACATAGGATTGGTTTATAGCATGTGAAATCCATCCAAAACCTTATACTCTTGAATTTGCTTTAATTAAAGGAATTATAAAAGTAAATTTCTTTAATTAATTAATTATTTAATTAATTGAGTTATTTAAGGAAAATCATAAAAGCAATTATCATGTAATATTAACCATTAATCTCAAGTGAGGTGAGAAATAATCTCAATTGTTAATCACTTTGGAGATTAGGGTTAGATTATAACTCGAGATTATAAAAGAAAGGCTAGGGTGAAGGAGGAAGACGCTTCATACTTATGTTGAGAGAGTCTACACAGAGAAGGTTGGATCACGAAGTATTGTGATTCAATGAGTTCTTGGATAGGTGGAGAAGGACTTCCATCTAGATATCAGGGGAAGGAGAAGAGAGAACAGAGGTTGTCGCAAGTGGGTTTCAACAGAACAAAGCCATAGGCAAGTGTTGCATTGTATGGATATTTTCATACAAGATTCATTTATGTGTATGTGGGTGCCAATGGAGACAAGCATGTATACACAAGTGTACTTAAGGACAAATATGTATACACGGGCGTACTTAAGGACCGACATGCACATCTAAAAAATCGTGTAGAAATGGGTTGTACAACAGATCATACTTTGATAGGTTTGTTTGTAGTTGTATTTATCTCAGTGGGGAATTATATGATCTATGTGGATATCAATGGTCACCCACCTATTCCAAATGGCTCACATACATATCTCATCTTGACAGTTTTTTTCTATCTTCTTAGGTCCTAAACTTCTGAGGCCGTTTTGAGGCCCTAAAATACGTTTTTTGGTCTCACCAAAGTCACACTGATAATGGATTCAAAGTGTGATGGGTTAATGTGTATTCCTTGGATAGACCTTTCCAATGGGCTATCATGCACCTGAAATGGAGATCGTATGCAAAAGTTACGAACCCGGGAAGTTGATGTACCAACTTACCCCAACAAGGTCCACATGACTTTTGGCACTTCATCTCCTAGGGTTAGGTTTTCAGATTTATAGGGTTTTGGAATTCATGTTTGATGTAAAAAGGTCTTTGGAGCCTCATTGTACTCATATTATTGTGAATGAGCATAGCCTTCACATCTCTTTTCAGAGATAAGCTACCACCATTCTAGCAAGCTTTTTCCAGTCTGCATTTTACAATTTCAACATATTTCTTGTTTAATAGAAGTCAAGTTCTAGTGTATCTCTCTTATTATTCATCGTGTATCTCTATTAATATTATAGATCAGTGTTTTCATTTTTTTCCTCTCATAAATATGGATCATTATACAGGAGCCCTGATTTTAACATAATAAATTCATTCTTAGCACTAGTTTTCCCTCCGGGTTTTTTCTAGGCATATCTACCAAAACATGTTGGTGTTTATGTGTGCATGATTTGGCTTCCAGTTTTTCTTCCACTAGAATTATTGAGTTGAATATTTCAATAGTGTATTTTTTGTGTGAGTTGCTAATCTGAATTGCAGTGAGGAAATCACTAGATAACAATATACCCAGGTGTTGGAGTAAGGGGATTTCAACACCCTGATGCAGTTAATAGTGCATGTATATCATTTCCAAGACCTTGAGACACATACTTGCTACTCAAAACCACCTAGTGGCATTGATATCCCCAACCACAGGCTAGGGCCATGAAAAAATGCCTTGAACTTACATGAAATATTGAACCATGAACAACAACTTGAACCCACACACATGACCTCCCAAGTGTATCATTTACCTCTTAGTGGGAATATTGGCACCATTAGGGTTTTTGGAAAAGTAGGTATCAGTCTAAAGAATTGGACTAAGTTCAAGTGATTAAACTTGCTCATTAGGCCTAAAAAGTAGCTTCCATGGTTCAAGATTCATCAGTGAGTCCTCAAACCACCATAGATGATCTCTCTATGGGATATTTGTCCTTCAAGTTGCAATAGAGAGACCATTAGAAGGTTTTGAGAACCAATTATGCATAGTGAGACATTAGACATAGTTAAGGGAAAAAAATCGAGCATTCTAGACCTAAAGTAAACTTCTAGGCATCCAATTCCAATAACAACATCTTTAACCACTACATGCAATGTATTGAGAATATCATCTCCCTCTTAGTTGGGATATGAAAACCATTATATGGTTTTGATCTGTATGTACAAGTCTCATTTCCTTAACCATGCTTGGGATAGGAAACTCAAACATCAAGCTATAAATATAGCTTCTAGGAATGAAGGTACATAAATGAGGACTTGTACCAGCACATGGGAGCTTTCCATGGGACATTTGTCCTTTAGGAGGGAATATGGTCTCTATTAGAAGGTTTTAAAAACTATATTTATAGATTATCGAAACTTTGTTATAAAGTTCTCGTATGTTCCATGCAGCTAAGGACAAAATGTGTATTGGAGATATATGTCTACTAGACTTGAATCTATTATAGTTGGTAAAGACCAATATTCACTTGCTCTCGTATGGGTTTTTCCTAAAAGTTTAGAGATACGGAAATTTTTGAAAATAGTTTAAATCATTAACATTAACGTTATGTTGTAATTAATGGAGAAATTGAAATTGTAATAAACATATCTGGACTTTCCATGTGAGGAATATACCATGTTATTGATTGAATACACTCTACATGTCAGGCATCTGCCATGTTATTGATTGAATACAATCTCGAGGACTATAAATTATTCAATTGGAATTGATAAAAAATGTTTAATATTATTCACGCGAACATTTGAGAAAGAAGGCTAAATTTTATACACAAAGTATATCCCATGGTTCTATAATATGTGGTTTTATATGCTACTCAACACAATAATTAATTGAGACCACCACCTTTACCGATTAGTCTTTATACCAAACAAATTCAGTTTTTTTATTAGCATGTGTATACAAAGAGGAAAATAACATGCAAAGAATAGAGATAATGTAGAATTGGATGTATAGTAATACCCTGTATTGTTATTGATGTATCGTGTCTTAAAATACTAGTAATGGAGTTAGAGAAAGTGCTTAGTATGAATGGCGGCCGAGGAAAATTTGGCTATGCATGAAATTCATGTTTTAAGGTGATCTCATTCATATATATATATATATATATATATATATATATATATATTACATTACATTACATGTTGAATATAGACAAATTATTCATATATTTGTTATCTTATTATCCATGCCTATACATATGCAAGAGATTTGTTTTGAGGTGATTGCTTACTTATATATATATATATATATATATATATATATATATATATATATATATATATATATATTCAACGTGAAATGGAATGTTCTACAAGGTATTGAATTTCTGGTTTAATTTTTTCGATTATGGATAGATGATAAAATAATTGTGATAATTTTATCTTGAATTTAATTACTTTTTTAGGTAATGATTTCTCATCTTGGCAATGAATTTTAGATGGCATGATCAAGGATATATTCCTACAACCTTAATGACAGGGTTGATTCCTTCTCATAAATATAATTATAGATATGTTGGTTCCTTCTCATAAATATAATTACAGATATTGAAGGTACAAGCAGCCAAAATGTTTGTAGCCCATCATATATGTTTAAACAATTTTCTTGAGTAAGTATCAGCTAAAAGTTTATTAACTCTGCTATATGTATGGTTTTCGCATTGAATGAGGCGATGCAAAGAATTTTTTTTCGCGGTATAAACAAGTCATTCATGGTAAGATACTCACTGGCCTTCCTAGATAAGATAGATATTCTTCAAATTGTGAGGGATGGATTAGCTTCAAAGGTAATGTTTGAGATCTTTTGGAAAATAACATTGGTATCATCTCTCAATAGATGAATGCATCAATAATTTGTTAGGGGATGGATTCGAGATGAATGCTCGTTTGTTGGCTTGTTTCTTTTCCTCGGTTATTACCTTTTCTTTTGTTTCAATGAACTAATAAGGAGAAGGCTCTACGAATGGGATTGTGATTGGGTTAACTACATATTTATGTGTGAGAGGTGGATAACTTGATCACTACTCACTATGTTTCCATTGATCCAAACCAGATTTGAAAAGAACAATTGGCTCTCAACATAGGCTCTAAGATGATCAGTACATGCAAAGTTTAAGGTTATGGACGAAGAAGGAGATCTACTTGTTGGCATGAGGGGTCCCATTTCATCACAATTGATGTCCATTATATATGTAATATATGTAAAGTCCGGTAGTATATTGTTGTACGTAAAGAAGTAATGAGGCTTTCATGAGACTTTTCCCAAGTGGGAGAAAAGAAAAACAAATTAAGAGAAGAAGGAGAAATGGACTAGAGAGAATTTGAAGCATTGGGGTTGCCTCACCTTCCAGCTATCCTCTTGGTTGACTCATTCTTCTATATCTTGTTTCTACACAATGAGAAAGGGGTTCCTTGGTTGTGAATGATGTAAAGAGGTTGCTCAGATCTCACTGAGGAGCATAGAGATGAACCAAAGAGCCTGTAACTTTCCAATTGATGAATAATAAAGAGCCTAGTTGAAGTAAAAAGAATGTTGGTTTTCTCGTTTGGTTTTCTAGGGTAAATTGTGAGTTTTGTGTGTGTTTGTCACATTTGAATTTGTTATATATGGGAGGAATTGTCTACACTGTAACTTAATGAATGGTTAATGGAGTGTATTTTAATTTTAATGGTTGTATGCATATTGTTTAGCAAAGAGAACTTCATGCCAATTATAGTTTGAGCCTGTCTTATATGAATACCATCCCATGGGTCTTTAAGCTAGAATAACATCTCTTAAATCATACCCATACATTGATTCTGAAGTTGGAAATCAACAACCCTCTTTTCTGAGTCGTTATTACATATTAAAAAAAATTTAATTTTGTTTTAAGAGTTCTTGGGCACATTCTCGACTTTGTTCGGGTGTTTTCCTTTTCCCATAAATCATAGATGGATTATATTTCGAAATATGGGGTTGTCTAGACATCTTTTTAGCTACCCATGGACCATATATACGTTTTTGCCAGTTTTTCTGCTATCAATTTCTCCCCATACATTTTTCTTTGTTATTGAATGCTAAAATCAACTTCCAAATGTTTTTTTAGTTGTTGTGGGTTACCAAAATCACCTTGGGGAATTTTTATGTGTCTTGGGTTACTGTAAATGACCTTCAAATGTTTTTACACACCACTGGTGATCAAATACTCCCTTCATACTTCCTTCTCCACTTTTGGTTGACAAAATCCAGTTTTAAAAGGGTTTTCCTTAATGGTTGGTCATTGGTTTTCCTTAATTCCTCTTATTCATTTGACCAACAATAATTTTTGGTCGACCAAATCTACCCACATTTCAGCTAGGTTTCATTTGGTCTGTTTCCAAATCCCTTCGTCGACCAGACCTTGGGTCAACTCGACTTGAATTCCTTTGAACCCATCCTCTGACTCTACTTTCCTTTCTTCCAAATCAACTTTCGAGTAGTTCTTCCAACTCAACTTTCGAGTAGTTCTTCCAACTCGACTTCAGAGCAGTCGATTGCATTGTTAGTTGGGTTGAGTCCTCTACTTATGCCTCGACTATTCGAGTCCCTTCCAATTAGATAAAGGGAGTGGATATTATAAGTGTTACAGAGGGTTCCCTGTTGGTGACACGGATAAGCTATAAGCATCCTATAGAGGAATCATCCATGGCCATTAGTTTTCATAAATGCATAACAGTTGAATTGTAATCACTTTCTGATCAATGGGGAACTGCAAATAAAAAGAAATGCATGATAGTTGGAATGGTAAGTGGTTTGGTTGATAGGTTTTTCTCGATTGATAGGTTTCAGGAAAAAACTATAACTACATACATGCCTTCCACACACACAAACACATGTGCACATGAAGATGTATTTTGATCTTACCTATAAATAGCATACCTCTTATTTTAAATTCTTATATGGCAATTTGCTAGCTTCTTAAAATTCAAAAGGGTGAGTAAAAGGGACAAAAACACAAAGTGTGAATTAACATGTGTTAACAGAGTAAAATGAATAAAAACACATAACCATGAACAAAATAAATTAAATCAACAAATATTTCCTTTAAGTATTATGTGAGCTTTTTTGCTTCCTCTTGTGAACCAGGATAGATATTTTTTCATATTGACTTAATAATGAATTTTTATTTTTATTAAAAAAAATTATTAATCAAATTTTTTTCTAAACCATGTTAAGGTATTAGAATTAAACTTAAATTTGATGTTAGAATTAAATGTTTCTTTTGTAAAAGCATGTGATTTTTTATATCCATGAAAAAAGTAATATGATTTTTTAAATTCATAAAAAAAAACAAATTAGTTAATGAACACATGTCTCTTCTCACTTTATTCTAGAACTTAACAATATTCCTTCCAAATTATATTCCTTCGGACATAACACCAAGGGACATCAAGTAATATGGTTATGTGGTTGTGATAGCATAACCACAATTACCAATTTTCCAACCACTTTTTATTATGGTTAATGTGGTTGGAAAATTGTTTCTTTTGAATTATGGTTATGTTGATATATGCCTTGTGGCATAATACAACCTTTCAAGAATGTCAAAATGTGACGTTACCAATGAGAAACACAAAATTTCTTTATATGTCGACCAAGATAAATGTCACAATGCATCATTTCTATTTAGGAACAAATCATTGAAACACCACCCTTAAGAAATGTCACAAGGTGACATGACCTTTAATGAAGATCGCAAGTGAAATAACCATAGATGAATGTAGAAATTCAACATCACATAATGTAGATGAACATTGCAATGTGACATAATAATTAGGGAACATCACAATCCAACATAACCCTTGGCGTACATTGCAGTGTGGCATAACCCTTGAAAAATGTTGCAATGTGATGAAAATCAACCATAATCCCTTAATAATTGTCATTATCTAACATAACCCTTGACATCACAATGCGATAAAATTCTACCATCATCCCTTGACAAATGTCACAATCCAACATAACCCTTGATGAATGTCACATTCTAACATAACCCTTGATGTCACAATCCAACATAACATTGTCATGAATACGGCAATGAGATGCAATACAGCATAAACCCTCACATACATCATAATGTGATGAACATAATCCCACATCGCTATGTGACAAACATATATTAATTTTGCAATGTGATGAACATAACCCAATGTTGTAATCCAACAAAACCTTTATCGAATGTTTCTATGTGACAAAATTCAACCATAGTAATTATGACGAACATCACATTTCAACATAAGAATTTGGGTCATAGAAATTTGACATAATTCAACCAAGATAAATGTCACATTTCTACATCACCATTGAGTAACATTGCAATCCAACAAATGTGACAAAACCCTTGATTAATGTCATAATGTGAAATAAACATTGAGGAACATAGAAATTCCATATAAGACAACCAAGATGAGTATCATGATCCATCATGACCATTCAGGAACATCGTATTGAAACATAGCTCTTAAGGAATGATGTAAGGTGACATTTAACCCTTAATGAACCTCAAAATGTGGCATAGCCATAGAGGAATGAAGCAATTTGACACAACACAATGCAAATGAACATTGCAATAGGATATAATCATTAGAGAACATCACATTCCAAGATAACACTATAGGAACATTGAAATGTGATGCATGCCTTGATGGACATCACATTTCGACACAATCATTGAGGAACATAGTAATTTGACATAAGTCAAACATGATCATCCATAATCAAACCTAGTCTTCCATAGTCAAACATAAGGAACCTAGCATTTTGAAACATAAGAAATGTACCATATTCAAACATGGTCAACCACATTCAAGGAACATACCATAATCAAACATGGTCACAGTCGTTTGAAAAAAGGAATGTACCATATTCAAACATGGTCATAGCCATTCAACATAAGGAACATACCATAGTCAAACATGGTAAACCTTTGTCAAACATAGTTAGCCATAGTTAACCATATTCAAACATGTTCAAGTTTCAACCATAGATAACCATTGACAGATATGATCAATCATAGCCTACCATAGTCAACAATAGTAAAATGTGATCAACCATATTCAATCTTTGTTAATAATAGTGAACCATAAGTTGCCATAGTTTCCCATAGTTAACCATGGTCACCGAAATTCAACCATGGCCAACCATATACAACCATCCTCACCCATTGTCAACCATAGTCAAACATGTTGTACCATAGCCAAATATGGTCAACCATAGTCAAATATAGTCAACCATAGTTAACCATAGTCAAATGTGGTCAACCATAGTCAATCGTAGTCAACCATGCTCAACCAAAGTCAACCATAGTCAAATATGGTCTACATATCTACATTTTAAACCTTTAAAGTATAACATTGCACACATAGATTCTTTATAAAATAAAATGAAAATAATAGCATTCACATATAGTACTCAAACATTTACCCTAAAAAACCTTAATTGGGAACCAACAAATGTTTAAAGTCGCACCTCTAACTCTCATTGTATTAAATTCACAATTTACAAATACAATATATGTGATTATGTGGAATCCAAAACCTTAATTTATTGACCTATATTATATTAAAATATTAATTTATTAATCAGAATCAGAAAACCATGGGTTGGAAAACTATGTGCCAAAACTACCTAAAACAGACCAAAAAATACCTTTCTTTTTCTTTTTCTTTTTGGGGGCTCTTCCCCCCTTGTGATCCCCCCACTGCACTTGATGCATACGCATTACACATGGGAATAAACATGTAAATAATATAAAGCATATCCAACATTCTCCCACTTGTTGTTTTCTTTGCGTACAAGGGGCTCGAGGATTACATGATCAACAATTAAAGGTAGCAATGCCCATTGCTTCTCTACAACAAGAGAACTTCTCAATTATTATAGACTTTTTCAATGAATCTACAATATTCTTCATAGTGTTAAATTTCACCAGCAACACCTTCTTGTCTTCAACCATGTCTCTCACAAAGTGATACTAAACATCAATGTGCTTTGTCTTAGAATGATAATATAGGTTCTTTTCCAGAAAGAATGCACTCTAACTATCACGATCTAACCTTATATCTTGTTGTACAAATTCAATACCTGAGAACAACCTCTATAACCATATATATTCCTTACTCGCATGAGTAGTTTCAATGTATTCATCTTGTGTAGTTGAGAGTGCTACTACATATTGTATCTTTCTCATCCAATTGATTGCTCCTCCAAACAATTTAAACAAGAACCATTTGTAGATATTTTGTGATCCAGATATCCAACCATATCTACGTCAATAAAACCATGTATATCCAACACTATGTCTACACTAGGTTTTCCTTAGTAACAAATTCCATAATCTATAGTGCCATGCAAATACCTTAAAACCCTCTTTACAACTATCCAATTCTCCTTCCCTAGATTTTACATATACCTACTCAAAAATCCCACTAAATGTGCAATTTACGGTATAGTATAGACCATTGCATACAAAAAATTGCCAACAACACTAGCATAAGGAACATAAGACATGTCCTCTTCCTCTTTATGTGCCTTGGGACACCACTTTGTAGATTAATTTACACCTATAAGAATAGGGACCTTGATTGGTTTACATTACTGCACATTAAACCTCTAAAATATTATTTTAACATATTTCTTCTTATTAAACCTCTACCCTTTTACTTGATCTATTTTAATTTCCATGCCCAAAATAAAATTTCCAGCACCAAGATCTTTCATACTAAATTTAGAAGACTATTGAGTTCTTACCTCCTTGATTATTTCCTTGTTGCTTTCAATCAAAAACATATCAACAGAATACAACACCACATAAATAAAATGATCTCCAACTAATTTGAAATACATACAGTGATCAACTTTTCTCCATGTAAAAGAAACTCCCAAAATATAAGTATTAAACTCATACAATGACATTTTCATCTTGCAAAGAAACTCTTTATTACCCTTCATTGCAAAACCTTATGGTTGTTTCATGTAGATTTGTCCTTCAAGAACCCCATGTAGGAATGTTGTATTTATCTCCATCTGTTCTACTTCAATATCAAAATCAACAACAATAGAGAAAATAAATTTATTAGAAGTCAATATCCCTTCAAAATCAATTCCTTCTACCTGGAAATATCCCTTTTGTACTAAGAGAGCTTTATACTTCATCACTTTATCTTTTGCGTTCAACTTCTTCTTAAACACCCATTTACTATCAATGGGCTTTCTTCCACTCGACAACTCAACTAGATCCCAAGCCTCATTTTTATCCAAGGCTTCCATTTCTTCAACCATGGCCTTCTTTCATAGTTTATCATCCTTTGAATCCTCCCTAATAGTTATAAAGTCATCATCAGTAATAGATAAAGAAAAACTAGAGTGAAAATTAGGTGGAGTATACCTTATTGATTGCATTTTTTCCTGAAATGATATCCTTAATACTAGAGTATGAAGCTTTTTTTTTTGTTTTTTTTTCATGCTATTCTATTGACTCATTATTGACCCTCCAACTCAAACTCTATTGTCTCATGTTTATTTTCCTTTGGTAGGAATTATTGTATGGGAAATTCCTTAACCTTTCTAAAGACAACATCCCGACTCTAAATAGTATTCTTAGTTTTGGGGTTCCAAAGTTGATATCATTTTTTATCTTTATAACCAATAACCATATATTTTTTAGTTTTATTATCCAAATTACTCTTATTTTCTGTTGGAACTTGTACATAAGCATCAATACCAAACACTTTGAGATGTTCAAGAGAGGGTTTCTTACCAATCCATGCCTCATGTGGAGTTTTGTCCACCAACATTGATGAGGGTTATCTATTTACCATATAACATGAAGCACCCACTGCCTCTACTTAGAATTCCTATCCTAACTCGACACAAGCATGCTCTTTGATTTTTCCAGTAGTTTCATGCTCATCCTTTATGCAACCCCATTTTTTTAGGTGTGTATGGAGTAGTCTTCTACCTTGCTATACAACACTTATAGAATTCCTCAAATTCATTTCCACAGAGCTCTATTTTGTTCTCTATTTTCATAAGGAGTCCCAAAATTTCAAAATTTCATWATTCCTCAAATTCATKTCCTCAAATACAACACTTATAAACCTTTATTTTRTTCTCTATTTGATTCTCCACAAGAAATTTAAACTCTTTAAATTTACTAAAGACCTCATATTTCATTCAGATTAAGTAAATTCATATATTTCTCAAGAATTCATCTATGAATGAAAAATAGTACACATGTTTACCTAGTGATGGAATGTTAGGATATTTAGACACTTAGGAGTTAGTTAAGATCTACTTGGTCTTATGTGTCATTAGGTAAAAGTGTGTTTCTGTGTGTGTCTCTTTAGTATGCATTTGTAGTTAGGAAATCCAATGGTCATGATATGTTCCTGACTTAAAGTGATCCGACGGTTCATATTATCCTTGATCTTAACGACCATTGATCCATGGCTTAACACTAGAATGGTCCATGATATCTATTCAAAGAGCATGGAGGGTCATTTTTCGATGATCGGTTGTGAGAAACTCTCTTGTAAAATATCTTTGTAATCTTTTTCTTTTGCATTAATAAACTGCTCCAAATGGTCCCGTTGGTCAGGGCCATGGATGTTTCCCCGTAGGGATTTTACCACATCAAAACATCGGTGTGTTGATATTTGATCTGGTTGTGTGAGTGGTCATTGAAGGTGTTCGTCCTCTGTTGGAATACCTATGTTGTTGAACATGGTATCAGAGCCTGTTTGAAGACCCTCTCCTTTTTTAGATTAAGATCATGAAGATGAGTTCCCTCGTCTCATTTTTCTCCATTTTTTGTGCATTTCTAGGTGGAGAGGAATGTTCCATTGTGTCCAGAGCACTCGTTTAATTCAGGAACGCTTTTAATTTCACTCGAAAAGGTTTTCGTTTTCCCAAGATATGACCATTTCAATTAGATCTGAAGGTATAAAGCCTAAATACGCCCTTTTTAAATTTTTTGCAGAGTATTATTTCGGTTTTATATTGTTTTTTTATTGGTTTCTACTCTTTTATATATGCGTATGATATTTTCCCCACACCCTGTGCGATCTCAGAAAATCAAAAACAGATAGGAAAAGATGCATTTTTTGGGTAAGCTAACTAAGATCTAACCCTTGTCATCAAGAAGCGAAAAAAAATTCTTGTGTGAAAAGAGTTTTTTTTTAGCATGCTCTCCAAGGCCGTCATCAACAACAACAACAAAAACAATCATATTTCTAAACAATACAATATGTTTTTCTATCCCACTTGGTTAAAATTTTTCTTATTAAGTAAGATGTATTGAGTTCAAGTCTCTCTTTTTGTTACTTTTTTTTGAAAAAGTTCATGCTCCATTGTAAATTGTATTTCACTTCAAGTATAAAAGTGAATGACTAAAAGTAGTTTTAATATTTTAGAGTTATTTATTTTGCATGCAGATTTTGTTTATAAAGTAACTTCATTGTAAAAGTGAACCCCACTTATTTTTATAAAAGTGGGTCACTTCATAACGAAGCATACACCATCCCGTCGTCCTTCGGTTATCGTTTATGCCTTTTTTTTAAAGGGCATAACTTTCACATCCAAAGTCCGTTTTCGGTGCCGTTTTTTTTAAACCGCGTAATGTTTTCGATATATTTCCATCAAGATCATCAGTTTCTATTTTTAAATCCAAATTATCTACATATTTAATATGGATTCTTCAAGTAATCTTTTGCTTACCAGCACATACTACTTCCAATGGAAATATCATATGGAGGATTTATTAAGAAGTAAAGGTTTGTATGGGATTTCCTTGAGAAAGGAAACATAAACTACTAATGTTGATAATAAATTCAAATGGGATAATAGGAATGATGAAGCATGTGGACTAACCATAATGTCCATCTCTCATGATTTAAGGTTCCACCTTCAACAAATTGATAAACCCTATGACTCTTGGGAAAATATTGAATCTATGTTTGGTAAACAAAATATTATTCGTTCACAACGGTTAGAAAATCAAGTACCGACTTTATGTCCAAGTGATTTTTCTTGCATTGAAGACTATCTATCTAAGTTTAAAACACTCAGAATTTTATGTGAATAATGTAAGATAAATATGGATGAAGAGAATTGCATCTATCTTAGTCTTTCTAATCTAGGTAGTGCATATTATGTGTTTGTATCTACCTTATATGCCATGAAATAGGCTGTAGGGATAGCTTATCAAAAACCCACTCTTGAGTCCTTTTGTGATGTGTTGATTAGAGAGAAAGCTAATATTGTACAACTTGGATTGATCAACACTGCAGGTACCTCCGACAAATCCTTAGTCATCCATCAAAAAGATAAACCCAATAATCCCAAGAAGCAACATCCTCACCACAACAACAAGCAACATAAGGGTCCCAAACCCACTCAAACAACTTCCACTCCTAATGATGACAAAGCAACAAAATATAAAAATAACAAGATTGACAGACCTTGCAACTTTTGTGATAAATATGATCATGATGAGTCTAAATGTTTCAAGAAGATGACAACTTTAGAAGCAACAATGAAAAATCACAACATCAATAGTGATTCTAAGTCTTCTTATTCTTCTCATGGACATGCACTTTCTTCTTCTAGTTTCTCCTTCAATACAACTTATACTTCTTGTTCTGATGAGTGGCTTATTGATTCTGGAGCATCTTATCATATGGCTAAGGTCGATAGAGACATATTTTCTTCTCTAAATTAATGTAACACGAAGAAAACATTTTTTGGTGATGATAGATCTCTTAGTGTTGAAGGATTTGGAACAGTTCAGGTAGAAAAATGTCATTTTAATGATGTATTATGTGTTCCAAGTCTTTCTTGTAACCTTCTATTAGTATATCAAATCACTCATTCAGTTGAAGGTAAAACCGTCGAGTTTTCACATCACCAATTTGTAATCAAGTATCTAAAATATCCTAAGCATGTTCTTGCAATTGATATTGTTGATGATATTACCAGGTTGTACAAGTTGTTGTGATTATCATTGATGACAGGTGTGATTATTATTGATGGCAAGATCAGAGTATGCAACGATAGAAAAGTAGGGACAATGAAAGCCCGAGAGGAGAAGTGACAGTGATCTTTGGATCCCGATGAGAATTCCCGATGAACGTCAGATCTGAGCCCGAAGTCTGACTGGTGTTGGATCCAGGAGAAACTACACATTTGTTAAAGAGCAAGGTGAAGCGGGGTTACAAAATCCTGAAGGCAGGAGGACAGTTTCAGATATCGGGAGTTGGAAGAGTCAAGACTCTTCATCATCAGGAGTCCTGGAATCATGAAATGTGAAACCTTGAAAACCTAAAACCCGAAATAAGAACACTAACAAAGAGCTTCGTAGACTGAGAAATAACTCCATTTCGGAGTCCCAGATACCGGGAGTTGAAGTGTCAAAACACTTCACCACAAAAGTGTCGAAATGATGAATCACCGAAATGAAAGAAAATGAAATACCAGATCATTGATCCAACTCCATTTCGAAACTTCGGATACTGGGAGTTGGAGGAGTTAAGCACCGAGACTCTTCACCACAGGAGTCTCAAAACAATAAAATGTGAAACGCCGAAATGCCATTGATCCGACTCCATTTTAGAGTTTCGGATACCGGGACTTGGAATTGTCAAGAACTCTCACATCAAGAATGTCGAAATCGCGATATGTGAAATCACGAAGAGATCTAGACCATCGAATCATCAAGAGTATGGACCATTGATCTGACTCCATTTTAGAGGTTCAGATACCGGGAGTTGGAAGATTCAAGAGTCGAGACTCTTTATAAAAGGAGTCCCAAAATTCCGAAATGCGAAATGCCGAAATGCAAAATGTGAAAACACCTTTTTGGTGTAAGCCTTGGTCACTGCCGGAGGTCACATCGTCGAAGAGTTGTAGAGAAGAGCTCGAAGATACAAGCTCCATTTCATAGTTTGGGACATGTAGAATCGAGACTCTTCACCACAAGAATGTCAAAATTTTGAAATGGTGAAATGCGAAATAAACGCAAGATCCTACGGATCCAATCCAACGGTGCAGGTGAATTTAAGTATGATCGGAGGGCTACTGTTGCACTTCAGAGTGTAACTGCTAGAAACAACTGATGGCTTCTACCAAAGGGATGAAACAAGCCTCAGTTTGATCGTCAGAGAAGATGACGAGGCTTGAGGCATCTTCCGGTGGAAGGAAGACTATTCTTAGAAGTGATTGATATATGGAAGAGGGTTGAAGCCTATAAATGTAACAAAGAGGATTAGCTCTACTTTGATAGAGGAGATGAAGAGTCTCAACTGTGAGATAGGCTAGGGAATATCAGCATAACACCCAGTGATGATGGATGCATGGGTTCAACTACCAGAGAAGCTGAAAAGTTGCTATGATGATCAGGCAAAGCACTTGACATGGGGAGAGCATGAAGAAGCATGGAAAGAGAGCATGCATAAGGTGCATAGAGAATATAAGTATGCAAAACAAAGAATAGATGAGGGTTGATGTTGTTGAGAGTGATCAAGGAGTGTATAAGGAGGAGTGTGTAGCAATGGAAACACGAAGAAGAGGAATGGTGCATTGAATGGACATGGCACACAGAGCATAAAAGGCAGAGGCACAGAAAGCGCAAGGGTGGAGTGCAGCAAGACAGTGAGTCAGGAAAGGAAGGCTAAGGTTCTCTTGTAGAGAAAAATAAAATATCAAAATATGCAAGAAGATGCAGATAGAGAGACATTGATACAGGAGAGCAGAGCAGCATAGCAGAACAGTGATAAGCCTAGTAAGCCAATGATAAACATTGCATCACTGTGATAAATTTATATATAGCAAACTTTATATGTTAGGGTGGAAGGGAGGAGCTAGGGAGGATTGTTGTCCTCATAGGTTCAAGTGGGTGCTTGAACACAGGGAGTTGTAGCTTCCATCTGGTTGCAGCCAGAGAAACCAAGGTGGCAGGGTGGTGCAAGGGACAACTATTGTTCTCTGTTATATAGGTTGGTGCCTGTGTGATTGAAAGTTGGTGCTTCCATCTAGTTGGTGCTGGAACACTTAGGGAGTTGGTGCTTCCTTCTAGTGGGTGCTAGAGAAACCAGGGAGTTGGTGCTTCCTTCTAGTTGGTGCTAGAGAATCCAAAGTGTTGGTGCTCTCGGCAAGTAGCATCTTGCAAAATAGAGGTTGTAGCCTCATTATGAGTTGGTGCTCATATGTATGATAATGTAAAGAATTTAAAGATTACTTATCATATAAAGAAGAAGAGGTTTTTACCCTGTATGGGTTTCCTTAGGAAATATCTGTCTCTGTGTATCTCATATGTATGACTGATGTTGAATGTTCTATTGCCTACTTCCCTGCATTATTGTGACTATCATTAAATGATGTGTAAAGAGATTAAAATAAGCATAATTGTTTAAGCCCAGTAACAATTGATTCACCCCCCCCCCCCTCTTAGT
>ML779681.1:201193-217419 GCA_009831015.1 Picea engelmannii | reverse complement strand
CCCAAAAAAAAAAAAAAAAAACAAAGAGGAAAAAAATGTTGAGTGGCCAAAAGTGACCTACTCAACTATCTCCACCACTCCAAGCATGGCTCTCAGTTCTAAAAAAATTCTTTTCAGTGAAGGACTTGGTGAAGATGTCTGCAACCTACTACTCTATGGGGCAGTGCTGTAGTGAAATGGCTTTTTCATGGATCAGATCATGGATATAATTCATGTGATGAACTTCCTATCTGTGAGAAGCGGCAATGGCCAAAACTAGTCGAATGGAGTCCATTTTTGCAACATGAGCAAATGTCTCTGTGTAGTCTATGCCATGTACCTGTGAGTATCCTTTTGCAATAAGTCAAGATTTTTTCTTGTTGATCTCACCATATGAAAAAATATTTTTTCTATATATCCATCGGCATCGAACAAGATTTCTTCCTTTCGTAAGTGGAACCAAGTCCCATGTGTTGTTGTCCATAAGAGTAGAGTACTCTTCATCTATGGAAGCCTCCCAAAGTGGGTTTCTAGCAGCCTCAGAGTGTGATTGTGGATCTAAACCAAGTGTCATATATCAATGTATGGGAATCAATTGTTCTGCGGCATCAAGGGCTTGAGGAGCCCTAAAAAACTATGATCTAGTCCTTCTTGTATCCGCAGGATCACCGACTAGTTCATCCGCATATTGCAGGTTTTTCTCTGCCCAAGTTGGCAACTAAGTTGGAGCAGCCATGACCTGCTCCTCATCCTCTGTATCGGACCCAAAATTCTTCTCTAATGGCTGCTCTGAAATTCTTGAATAATTTTTTGACTCCTCCTCATCAGTGACAACAAGTGGTTCCTCGGCAGGGTCTTCTGAAAAATCATGCAGTGATTCTTCTTCAAACTTCACACTTCGAGCTAGAATGAAATTTTCAGTGCAAGAGTTAATAAATCTATATCCTTTGACACCTTCAGGATATCCAAAAAATATGCATTCAACACTTTGGGGCTCCAAATCCTTCCTCTTATCTGTCGGAATGTGAGCCCATTCTCATCAACCAAAAATGCGAAAGTGCGACACTTTCGGTTTCTTACCGGTCCAACATTCAAAAGGAGTGGTTCCTTTGAGTGATTTGTGAGGAAATTAGTTATGAATGTATGCTACACAATCAATAGCTTCATCTCATATCTTGGGAGCTAATGATTTTAATTGTAGCATACAATTGGCCATCTCTTTTAAGGACCGGTTTTTCCTCTCTGCAACACCGTTCTGTTGTGGTGTATATGGCACTGTGTGTTGTAGTTGTATACTAATTGAAGGCTATGGGAATGGGCCCATGATGTCACTATGAATCATCCCAAGAGGTTAAGAATCTCTCTATGCCTTCCCTTTGTCAAACTTTTTCTCTGAATGCTTTCCAAGAATGCATCCTTGACATACACCGCTTGTGAATTTAATAGCTGGCAATCCTTCTACCATGTTTTCCTTGCTAATTTTATGCAAGTACTTATAGTTTAGATGAAAAAATATTTTATTCCATAACCTACTGATATTATTAATTTGTGACAGAAATACAGTGCTAATATATTTAGGAACAAAGTGGGAGAAGAAATACAAATGAGAATCGTGATCTGCAATTCCATGTGCAAGTTGTGAGCCTATGGAAATCTCGGTAATCACTGCGGAGTCTGGAGTGAACTCCACCTTTCTTCCAGAGCTGGAATGAGTGATATGATATATCAAGAGAATATTTGCAGACAGGAAGGGAACATGAAGCACATTTTTGAAGCATCCCCCTTCAAGATCAACAATTCCTTCTCCGCACACCTTTGCGGGTGTGGCATCTCCCAAGTAAATTGGGGATCTAGTGCTTTCTTCGATGGAGGAAACTTCATATTTTGATTCATCCATATGGTTCGATGCACCTAAATCAAGGATCCAATCTGATGGAGTGGATGTGACAGCCATTAAAGCATGACCATCTTGTGCTCTCCCTCCCGTTCTGTTATCATCTTTCTTCTTTGCATTTTCGGGCACCGTGAGATTGTGCTGCTGCAATTACTTAGCCATCTCATCAATAGTCTTCCTCATGCAATTTTATTTGGGATGAAAACCTTTGGAATAGTAGCTGAAAAGTGTTCTTTCCTTCTTCTTCTTACCCTTAGGCTCAGAATAGTTCTCTGAATATTGCGAGGATCTCTCCTTCTTCGATTCATGAAATTTACCCTTTCCTTTTTTCTTGTCTTTTCCACTGCTCTTTGGAGCATCAGTAACCGCAAGTGCTTGGTTATTGGAACGCTTGATGGCACCCATTTGGATTAAATTATCTTTCTCTTGAGTCAATGCTGCAATGAAATCATTCAATGGTTGCATTTTCCATCTTTCCTGATTCAATTTAAATGTTTGAAAAGATGATACAAATACAGAATATTCAGGGCCTAATTTCGAGAGAATTGAAAGGATGAGTTGAGCTTCCTCTTTCTTGACTCCACATGCATTAAGTTAAATGAGGAGGGATTTGAACTTGGTGAAGAATTCTTGTAGGTTTATGAAATGAATTGGACTTAGGGATATGAGTTCATTCTCTAGTTGATGCACTCTCATTGCATCCTGCTTGTCGAATAGTCCTTCCAATGTGGTCCAGACCACATCGGGAGTAATGGATCCACTGACATGAAAAAGGAGATCTCTAGAAATTGATAGGCATATCAGCCCAATTTCTTCATCTAATTTATTGAAATACTTGATCTTCTCCACTGCAGCAGTTGGTTCTTTATTCATTCCCATTGTTACCCTGTAAAGCCCTTTGCTTCGGAGGAGCAGAGAGATCTTTGTCTTCCATTCGAAGTAATTGAAAGGATTTAGAACTCATTTTGTGGGTTTAGAGAGATTATCCATTTCTGCTTGTTGCACCTCATAATGATCTATACCTGCAAATAAAACCGTGTACAATCCACTAGATTCAATCTAGCTCTGATACCATGTGGAATTCCTGCAGAAACCCCGATAGATCTAGAATTCTAGTTAAATTGAACACATACAATTTTCTAATATTCAAGAGATGAGAGAAAAAAAATTCTCCACAAATCAGAGAATTATATTAATAAAAAATGGATATACATGAGCAACCATCTTCAAAAGGAAGAGAGGAGGTGAATATATAGAATTTCCAACATAGAAATTCTAGTTAAAAAAGCTAGAAAAAGCTAAAATAGGTGTCATAGGCTAAGGGAGACCACATAGTTCAAACTAGACCACTAAATACACATGTTAAACACTCATTAATTCCCACAAGAGTCAATTGATGTGCATTATATCACTTAATCTCACTTAACTGACAAGAGAAGCAGTTCCAACTCACTTAACTTACCCGAAATAGCAGTTACTAATAATAGTAACGACAAAAATAATTAATTAAGGAATAAATCTCTCACTCAAAGAGGAGGTGCACATTCCCCAATAATGGATGAGTTTTTGCATGGGGGAGTTGGAATAAATCAAGAAAATCAAGAATCGAGAGTTGAGTCTTGATCTAAAAATTGCAGTCATCGCTAAAATCTAGGGATGAGGCGCCCTTCTTCTCTATGTGGCCAAATTAGGTGAAATAAGTGTGATTAAATGTATTAACCAAGATCTAGGAGTCTAAGCTAGGTATAAACTAATTTAAGTTAGGTTTATACTCCAACAAATGGAGGCGAATATGTGAACAATAATTTTACAAGTTACTACACTACAAAGGGCATCCAAATGCAACACATTGTTCCATATACATCACAACAAAATGGTTTTGTTGAGAGAAAGAACTGCACATTAAAATAAATGGTTAATTATATGATCCAAACTAATGGATTAAGTATAAAGTATTGGGAAGAAGCCATCAACTGTGAAAATTACATAGTAAATCACACTCCCACAAAGGATCTTAAAAATATAACACTGGAAGAAGCTTAGACTAAAATTAAACCAGATGTAAGTCACTTCCGTGAATTTGATAGTATAGCATGGACTCACATTGCTGATGAGAAAAGGAAAACATTACATCCTAAAAGTGAGAAGTGTATATTTGTTGGTTATTTTGAAGATGTCAAATGTTATAGATTTCTTCAACCACATTGTAATGAAATTATTATTAGAATACATGTTAAATTTGATGAAAATCTCTTGGCTTGCAAGACTAATTCGACGTATGTGGCTTCTTTTTCCTGTGAGCCTAAATCGACATTTGTGCCTTCTTCATCCTATGAGCCATATTTGACATTTGTGCCTTCTTCTGTCCTGGTTTCTTCTTCAGATGATGACAGCGAGAATGAAAATCGACCTCTGCCTTCTCACCTTCCTCCAGATGAGTCCTTTGAACCTAAACCAACACCATCTCCAGCTTCACTACTTCCTAGATGGGTCCATTCAACATGAGAAGCAGTTGGTGATATTGTCGGTGATCCTTTAGATCAACGTCGGACATGTTCACTATTCTAGCGAGCTTCTTTTCTTTTGGCTCAAGTTTTAGAGACTCATGATTCAGATACATTTGCAGAAGATTCAGATCGTCCAAATTGGGATACAACAATGAATGAAGAGTATCCTTCTTTAATGGAAAATGATACTTGGGATCGTGTACCTCTTCCAAAAGGAAGAAAACTTGTCAGAAGTAAATGGGTCTACATAACTAAGTATGCATCATATGTAAGTGTTGAAAGACACAAGGCTCAGTTAGTTTCCAATTTATTTTCTGAAGTTGAAGGAATTGACTATAATGAAACCTTTTCCCCTATAGCCAAAATGAATTTCATCTGCCTTTTTCTTGCCCTTGCTGCCTCACATAGATGAGAGGTCCATCAGATGGATGTTAAATATTCCTTCTTGCATGGATATTTTCAAGAAGAAAATACATTGAGCAACCTCCTGGCTATGCCCATAGTGACTCTAGCCTTGTTTTTCACCTTAAGAAATCTATTTATGGTCGTAAGAAAGGTCTTTGAGCTCGGTATGCCAAAATGGAAAGCTTTATCATTGCCATTGGATTCTCTAGATGTCATTCTGATCCTGATGTATATACCAAGAAATTAGGAATCCATCTCATAATCCTTGTCCTTTATGTTGATGACCTTATCCTTACTGGTAGTGACTCAAAACGTTTAAACCATGTGAAAACTAGCCTTAAGAAGAAATTTGAAATGACAGACTTAGGATTTTTTCACTATTTCTTTGGCCTCCAAGTTTTGCAAACAAATAAACAATTTTTTCTTTCCCAATCTAAGTATTCTTGTGACCTTCTTCGTCGCTTTCACATCGAAGATTGTAAACCATCCCTTTCTCCCTTCCAGTATGGAGTCAAGATTTTTTCCACTTGTACTTATCCTAAAGTTGATGCCACCTTATACCGTTAGTTATTTGGTAGCCTCTTATACTTGACTCATACCCATCCTGATATTTATTTTGTTGTTGTTATTGTTTCCCGACATATGCAAACACCCCATGAAATCGATTGGAAAGCAGCTAAAAGGATACTTCGTTATGTACGTGGTACAATTCAGTTCGTGATACATTACAATTCATGGGGGGGGGGGGGATTATTTATTGGTTGGTTTCACTGATTCAGATTGGGTTGACAACCTTGATGATCAGAAGTCTACTGCAGGTTATGTTTTCAGCCTTGGTTCAGGACCTGTCACTTGGGCCTGTAAGAAAAACTAGTCTATTGCACTTTCTTCAGCAGAAGCATAGTATCGAGCATCGGTAAATGCAATTCAGGAAGCATTATGGCTTTGACAAATTCTTTCAGAGTTTGGATTCCAACAAAAACATCTGACTAGCCTTTGTTGCAACAATCAGAGTGCCATCAAGGTCGCCAAACACCTAGTTCAATATTAGCAAAGAAAACACATCGAGCTACACATGAACTTCATCAGAAATTTCATTCATGATCAAGTTATTGAAGTGATATTTTTCCCTACAGAATATCAAGTTGCAGACATTTTCACAAAGTCTCTTACAAAAGAGAATTTTTCCAAACTTCGATATATGTTAGAAGTTCAGTAAGTTTTCATCAATGGGGAAGAGGCTCTAATGCCTCCTTCCTTCTCCTATTGTGTCACTATTGTAAATCCTTCAATCCTATCTCAAGTTGTTCATAAGAGAGGATGTTAGGATATTTAGACACTTAGGAGTAAGTTAATATCTACTTGGTCTAATGTTTCGTTAGGTAAAAGTGTGTTTCTTATTGTGTTTCTTTAGTATGCATTAGTATGCATTTGTAGTTAGGAAATCTAACGATCACAATATGTTCCCGACATAGAGTGATCTGACGGTTCATATTCTCCTCGATATTAACAACCAGTGATCTGTGGATTAACACCCGATTGGTATGTGATCTCTATTTAAGAGAGAATGGAGGGTCATTTTTCGATGATTGATTGTGAGAAACTCTCTTGTAAAATATAGATGTAATATTTTTCTTTTGTATTAATAAATTGCTCCAAGTAGTTCTGTTGGATGGGGCCGTGGATGTTTCCTTGTAGGGGTTTTACCATGTCAAAACATTGTTGTGTTGATCTTTGATTTGGTTTTTTGAGTGGTTACTGAAGGTGTTCATCCTTTGTTGGAATACCTATGTTGTCGAACATGGAACACACACAAGTACAAACACATCACTATGTACTAACTCTAATATTCCCTTTGATCTTGTAGCACCAAATGAGAATCTTACCACATTATGTTTACCATATATGAAATGTTCACATAGATCAAAATCCAGTGCGAAATTAGACATACATTCAACCATACCTTTACAATGTAGTTATTGAAAGCCCTTCTGTCTAATACGTCCCAGTCTTTGATGCCACAATAATGTATTTTTTTCAAAGACCATAGGGGTTTTCTTTTCAAACACTGTGTGTACACCTATATCACTCATGTTATCTATAGATATCAAGTTTCTAGAAATCTATGGAATGTGTAAAACCATGTGGAGTGTCTTAATCCTTCCATCCGTGAGAAGAAACTTTAATTTTTTCTCATCTTATGGCTATGGATGTCAAGTCATGCCCTAGGAAAACGACAACTCCATTGTACTTTTCATATTCACAGAAACACTCTATACGGAGATTCATATGAAAATAAGAGTCATATTCTAGGTTTTGGAGGCACGTGGTGCATGGTATAAACTTCAGAACTCCTCAATAAGTTCCACCAAACTTTTCCTCAAGAGTAGTCATGTAGAATTTCACTAGTACCATGTATGGGTCAGAGAGATGGTTTATAAAACAGATGAAAAGGAATAAAATCTTGGTATTGTAAATGTGTTGAACCTGCAAAGAAGAGATATAGCTAGAAAATACTACACACATATGTAGAGAGAAATTAACAATGAAGAAGCAACAAAGAAAGAATGGAGAAATTATCATTAACCATAATGAATAATGAATAATTTACACCTGATATATTATGTATAACTCAATCAATGTGCACTGGAGGAGAACCAATGCACCATAGTGGTGGTATAGAGTGATATGGATACACACCAGCAGCTATGGGAGTGAACTTCCACCTACTCTAGTCTCTCAGGAAGTTACGGGAGTGAACTACCACCTAGCTAAGTTAACTAGTCAACCAGTCTCCAGATAACTGATTGAAACAGAGTGCACTGAGGAGTAGATCAAGGAATCAATGTTAATGCAATAGTATGGTGATGAAACCGAGGCTAATGCACATTATCATGGTGATGATCCCAATGTTACACGGTGACAAAACCAATGCAACATATAGACTCAACTCAACTAGTCAAACTGAAGTTTCAACTAAAGAGAATATTCTCCAAGTGAAATATTCTACCCTAAACTTTAGGAGACTAAATAATGACTAATAAAAAAGGAAATTTTTTAGGAAAAATAAATCCTAGGTATGTGTGAAGTAACTCCAACATGCCCCCTGAACATCATTGTTGTGTTGGTTTTGTCACTTGGGTGAGAAAAAACACAACACTTGCATGCTTAGTTAAGCCAGCTAAACAAGACAAAAGTTAGTGACTTGGTTAGAAAAAACAAATACACATGAAAACAAAGAAATACAACTAAAAAAAGCTAAGAAATAAATGTTAGAGAATCTTGAGAAACTAGAACCATGAAAATAAAAAATTGACCAACATATAGCTACCAATGGATCAATAGATTGATAGGCTAAATATCATAGAGAAACTAAGGGACTTATGAGTCCCCTCATTCTCCTCAGGAGGGCTCTTGAGTTCCCTAATTGAGAGCTCTTCTCTTCATACAATGGAGAAAATGAAAAATGGTGAAGAAATTCAATGCCTATTCCCTCAAGAGGTGACAGAGATGGCCAATTGCAATGGTGCTTGAAGGCTTCAAAGATAAAAGAGGATTCTCAATGAAGAATTCTTACAACATAAAAATACCTTGAAGATGTTATTTTCTTAGCACACCCATGGCACATATTTATAACATCCATTCATGGAAAAATGTAATTGGTTCATAATGTGAACAAGGGGCCTTTTAGGGCACCCTCTATCCCTTGACTAGCCTCCAAGCTTGATTTCGCTCATATATGAGTGTCAAATCATGTTGGGGGTCGAACTAGAAGTGGTTGAGGGGCCGACAAGATCCATAATTGTGTCATTCATAGAAGTGCATTTTTTTTCTCGTAGACAGTCATACATCTTGTGCACAATGCACATTGAGGCCTATGTTAGCCTGCACATTATGCGCACTATGTGCATGCTTCCTTTGGTGAATTTGTGCACTTTCATCTTTTACCCAAGTATATAGTTTTTTTCATTTTGGATGGATTTTGGTGTTTTAGGTGGACTAATTGTTGTTGGCATTGATGTTTTTATTCAATCATTGTGTGCAATGTTGCGGACGATTTTTCAATGATAACAATCACTATGGTGAAAATAAAAAATGGGTCCCAGCAACAAGGCCATGTTAGGTACCCAAATACAAAAGATACACTAAAATAAAGTGAGGAAAGAGGGAAAACCTCATGCGAAACCCCCCCCGCCCCCCCTCAAGGTACAATGTATGTAAAAAGAAGAACTACATTTTTTAGGAAATTGTGTCCTTCACTCCAAGATGATTTCACAGAGAGTGGAACTTCTACTCAGTAAATGTCTTGGTGAATATGTTTTCCTTCTATTCTACTAAAGGATATAATTGTAGGTTAATGATCCCCTCATGTAATAAGTCCTGGATGTATTGCATGTGGATCTCGATGTGCTTTGTTCGTTGCCTCTAAACTGGATCTTTGCAGAACTTCAGAGTGCTCTGTTTTTCCCACCAAATGGCAATCAGTCGATGAAACTTAATGCCCAACTAAATGAGAAAATGGTGTAGCCACATAGACTGAATCGTTATGTTAACTACCCCTTTGTACTCTGCCTCGGCTGAAGAAAGGGCCTCGGCTGAGGAAAGGGCAATAGAAGACTGCATCTTGGTCGACCAATAGATAGGCTCGGAACCAAGACTGACTAAGTAATAAGTTGTGGACTTGCAATCAGTGTTATCGCCAACCCATTCAGAATCAATAAACCCTATGAGATATAATGTACAGTCTGATTCATAATGAATCCCAAAGGTGATCATTCCATGTACGTATCGAAGGATACACTTTGAAACCTTCCAATGTAGCTCACGTGGCTCCTGCATGAACCTGGAAACTCCACCAACTGCATAGGAGAGGTATGATCTCAAGTGTGTGAGATACAACAAGCTCCCCACTATCTATATGTATAGTGTGAAGTAAAATAGTGGATTATCCCTACAATCATCAAGTTTGACTCCTGATAGGAAAGGATTCAGAGCAGACTTGCATTCTATCATGTGAAATATCTCAAGGAGATCTTGTGCATACTTGGCCTAAGATAGTTCGATGACTGATGCATCGTGACTGATCTTGAGTCCAAGGAAGAATTGTAGTGGACCCATGTCTATCATCAAAAACTTGCCACGTAGAATCCTCTTGACTGCAACAATCGTTGAAGTCAAGCCACTAGTGATCAACAAATCATGAACATACAGAACTAAGAGTAGAAATGAATCAACCATCTTGATCATGTAGACATCTGGGTCTGATTTACAAAGTACAAAGTTCTGTGATAGAAGGTCGGAGTCCATATTGGCATACCATGCCCTCAAAGCCTGCTTGGGGCAATAAAAAGATTTCTTCAGTCGACAGACCAAATATGAATCCTGCATAAATCCTTGGGGATGCTCCATAAATATATTCTCAGAGAGATCACCATGAAGAAATGAATTCTTCACGTCCATCTGATGGAATTCCCATCCCTTGGCCTCCGCAATGGAAAGTGCCAAACGTATGGAATCCATACTCACTACTAGAGAAAAGGTATCATCATATTCAATGCCATGCAAATGATGAAAGCCTTTTGAAACAAGACTGGATTTATATCTGCTAATATTTCAATCCGCTAAGCTCTTGGTCATGTAAACCCATCTGGTGATAAGTTTCCTTTCAGAAGGAAGGGGAACCAAATCCCAATTCTAGTTCTCGAGGAGGGATTTGTAATCCTCCTGCATAGCAGATTCAAAAAATGGATTTCCAACAGCCTCGCCATAAGATTATGGATTTCAAGATAGAACCAAGAAAAGATACCTGGAGGGAAATGGTTCAATTGTAGTGAGTGAAATAGGAGTTTCCTCAAAATCAGACCGAGTCCTCCTAGTATCAGTTGGATCACCAACAAGGTCCCCTACATCCTGGAGAGTATTATGTGCCCACTTAGGCCTCTACTTTGGCTCTGCATCTGCATCTGGATTCTCTGACTATGCATCTAAATTTAATGAATCTATATCTGGATCATCTGAGCCCTATGAATCATAAATCTCATCTAAAGAAGAGTCACCATGTGCATTCTCATCGTCTCAAACAAGTGGAAGAATGAAGGTGTTTACATGTGTCTATTGAGGTACATGTGAGAAACTTTCCTTGAATTGGACACTTCGCTCAATGATGAGCCTGTCCAAAGAAAGATCAATAAGTCTGTATCCCTTCACACCATCGGGGTATCCAAAAAAAATACAATCAGTGCTATGTGGATCAATGGCCTTCCTCTTTTTAGAGAGAATCTGAGCCCATGCACGTGAACCGAAAATATGAAAGTGGGTCACTTTTGGTTTGAGGCCGCTCCAAGCCTCATAGGAGGTCTTATCCTTGAAAGATATATGGGGATATATGTTTTGGATGTATGTTTTACAAATAAGTTCTTCGGCCCATAGTCTATGTGGTAGTGACTTTGCATGTAGCATGCAAGATGCCATCTCTTTTAGAGATATGTTTTTCCTCTCAGTAACTCTGTTTTGTTATGGGGTATAGGGAATTATGTGTTTCAACCAAATCCCTGCCTCATGACAAAGATTTTGGATCTCATGATTGACATACTCTCCCATGTTATCAGTTCGGAGGACTTTGATTTTCTTTCCTGACTGTGTCTCAACCAGGTATTTGAAATCTTTGAGGTGTTGAAATACCTCAGTTTTTTTCCTAAGAAAGTAAATCCATATGAAACGTGAGAAATCATCAACAAAAATGAGAAAAAACCTTTCTTTTTTTATTGATGGATGTAGAAAAGGAGCCATGAGGTCATTATGGATCAGATATAAAGAAGAGGAAGTTCTCTGAGTCTTTCCTTTGTCAAATTTCTCTTGAGGGTGTTTTCCAAGAACACATCCCTCACAGACTCCTTTGGAGAAATGGATTTCTACAAGAACATCAACCAATATTTTCTTTCTAAGATGTTGCATATATCTGAAATTCAAATGTTCGAACCTTTCGTGCCATATCCTACTACTTTCATCAGCATGAATAAGCAATAAAGAAAAATCCGATTCAATAAATTCAGAAAATGTATATAATCTATATTGATGATTTACCTCACCGGTAGCAACCCTAGAATTGGTTTTCATGTCATATATGTCCACTGGATTTTGTTTGAATATGAATT
This sequence comes from Picea engelmannii, assembly GCA_009831015.1. Lineage (NCBI taxonomy): Eukaryota > Viridiplantae > Streptophyta > Pinopsida > Pinales > Pinaceae > Picea > Picea engelmannii. The sequence continues at coordinate 205,480 of ML779681.1, read as the reverse complement.
TATTTCTAGTGCCGAAGTTTGTCATCTGATACAGGGAGAGAAGATTGACAGAAAGTTTGGGAACATGCAGCACATTCTTGAAGCTTCTGTTGGTGAGTTCAATCCTTCCTTTTCTAGTGACCTCAACTGGAGAGTTTTCCCCCATAGGAATAGGAGGACCTTTACATGCATCCATTGAAGAATAGACTGATTTTTTGGAATCCATTTCATGTGATTCTCCTGAATCTACGATCCAAGCATTGGGAGAGGATTTCCAGGCATGGCTAGAATTGTCTTTCTTGGGATTCTGATCTTCTGGCATATTCTTCTTGGCACCCTCTGGGATGCGATATCCAAGGTTGTTTTTATGAAGTAATTGATTCATTAGATCTATTTTTTTCTGCATGCATGCATATTTTGGATGGAATCCTTTATGGATGTATGTGCATTTCTCCCCTTTTCTTCCATTTCCACCTTTGGATCTAGAGGCATCGGTGAAGGGTTTTGAGTACCCTTCCTTCTTCAGATGTGCATGAGATTTACTTTTGTATTTGTATTTATATTTCTGATATTGATGGCTTCCATACTGCACAAAAAGTTCATGTGCCTTTGGGCCTTTGATTTTTCCCATGTTGATGAGCTTGGTTTTCTCTTGTGTTAGGGATTCGATAAAGTCCTCAAGAGAAGAAATATATTAGGTGGATCCAGAGGTGAACTTGATTGACTGGAATGTACATTTGAACACAAATAATTCATGAAAAAGTTTGGAGAAAATGGTGAGAACTATTTGTTTATCCTCCTTAGATTTATCAATCCCACAAGCTTTGAATTGCGACAGTAAATCCTTGAATTTTGTAAAGAAATCTTTGATATTTTCGAATCTTTTTAGATCCAATGTGATAAATTCCACCTCAATAACGTTTCCCCTCATCTCATCATGTTTTCAAAATATCCCTTCCAATGTGTTCCAGGATTCATTAGGGGTTTTACAGGAATATATGTGAAAAAGGAGATCGGGAGAAATAAGATTGCAAATTGTTCTGAATGCTTCATCCATTCGATTTAGATACTTGTATTTTTCTATGGATGATGTTGGTTTTGTGTCTGTATTCAAGGTTAACCTATACAATCCTCTGGTTAATATATGTATGGTTATTTTCTCCTTCCATGCAAAGTAATTGTAAGGTGTAAGAATGAATTCTTTTGGGAAATCCATCTTTCTGTTGTCTTTAATCTTTTGTACCTGCAAAAAATTTGGTGTAGCTTTTTATTAACAGTCCATCAGCTCTAATACCATGTAAATGTGTTGAACCTGCATAGAATATATCTATATAGAAAATAATACACACATTTGTAGAGAGAAATTAAGAAAGAAGAAGCAAGAGAAAAAGACTGGAATAATTCTCATTAACCATAATGAATAATGAATCATTTACACATTATATATTATGTATAACTCAATCAATGTGCACTGGAGGAGAAACAATTCACCATAGTGGTGGTATAGATTGATTTTCACATGCACCAAAAGTTACAAGAGTGAACTACCACCTAGTCTAGTCTCTCAAGGAGTTACGAGAGTGAACTGCCACCTAGCTGAGTTAACTAGTCAACCAGACTTTTGTTAACTGACTTAAACAAATTGTAGTGAGGAGTAGATCAAGGAATCAAGGGTAATACACTAGTATGGTGATGAAACCAAGGATAATTTCCATTATCATGGTGATGATCCCAATGTTGATGGGTGACAAAACCAATGTAGCATCTAGACTCAACTCAACTAGTCAAATTGAAGTGTCAACTAAAGAGAATATTCTATAGGTGGAATATTCTCCCCTAAATTTTAGGAGACTAAATAATGACTAATAATGAATAATAAACAAGGAAAAATAAATCCTATGTGTGTGTGAAGTAACTCCAACACCCTCCCTCAACATCATTGTTGTGTTGGTTTTGTCACTTGGGTGAGAAAAAACACAACACTTGCATGCTTAGTTAAGCCAGCTAAACAAGACAGAAGTTAGTGAGTTGGTTAGAAAAATAATTTATACATGAAAACAAAGAAATACAACTAAAATCAACTAAGAAATAAATGTTAGAGAATCTTGAGAAACTGTAACCATGAAAATAAAAAATTGGCCAACATATAGCTACCAATGGATCAATAGATTGATAGGCTAAACACTATAGAGAAAGGCAAGTACTTATGAGTCCCCTCTTCCTCCTAGGGAAGGATTTTGAGTTCCCTAATTGAGAGCTCTTCTCTTCATACAATGGAGAAAATGACAAATGGTGAAGAAATACAATGCGTATTCCCTCAAGACGTGAGTGGAATGGCCTATTGCAATCGTGCTTGAAGGCTTCAAAGAGAAAAGAGGATTCTCAAAGAATAATTTTTGCAGCATAACAATACCTTGAAAATATTATTTTCTTAGCACACCCATGGCACATATTTATAACATCCATTCATGGAAAAAAGTAATCGGTTAATAGTGTGAACAAGGGGTCTTTTAGGGCACCATCTAGCCCTTGACCAACCTCCAAGCTAGATTTCTCTAAGATATGAGTGTCAAATCAAGTTGGGGGTTCTACTAGAAGTGGTTGAGGGGATGACAAGATCCATAAATGAATCGTTCATAGAAGTGCATAGATTTTCTCGTAGACAATCGTGCATCTTGCGCACAGTGCACGTTGAGGCCTATGTTATCTTGCACATTATGCGCACTATGCGCGTGCTTCCTTTGGTGAATTTGCGCACTTTGATTTTTGACCAAAGTATATTTTTTTTTCCTTTGGGATGTATTTTGGTGTTGTAGGTGGACTAATTGTTGCTGGCATTGATGTTTTTCTTCAACCACTGTGTGTAATGTTGTGGATTGTTTTTCAATGATAACAATCACTATAGTGAAAATAAAGAATGGGTTCTAGAAACGAAGCCATGTTAGGTACCCAAATACAAAATATGTACTGAAATAAAGTGAGGAAAGAGGGGAAACCTCATGGGAAAAATCTCCCCTCAAGGTACAATGTATGTAAAAAGAAGAACTGTAGTTGTTAGGCAACTATGTCATTCACTCCAAGATGAGTTCTCAAAGAGTGGAACTTATTCTCAATGAAGGTCTTGGTGAAGATGTTTGTCGCATGTTCTGCTGAAGGACAGAACTATATGTCGATGATCCCCACATGTACTAAGTCTCAGATGTAGTGCATGTGGATCTCGATGTGCTTCATCCGTTGCCTCTGAACTGGATCTCTGCAGAACTTTAGAGTCCCCTGGTTGTCACACCAGATGATGATCAGCCATTGAAACTGAATTCCCAACTCAGTGATAAAATTTTGTAGCCACATAGATTTAATGGTTATGTCAACTACCCATATGTACTCTGCCTCGGCTGAAGAAAGAGAAATAACAACCTGCTTCTTGCTCAACCAACAGATAGGCCTGAAACCAATACTAAGTGAGCAACAAGATGTGGACTTGTGATCAGTGTTATCACCAACCCAGTCAAAATCAGTAAAACCGATGAGATATAATGTAGAGTTTGTTTCCTAATGAATCCCAAAGGTGATGGTGCCCTGAACGTATAGAATGATATGCTTTGCAGCCTTACAATGTAGCTCATGTAGCTCCTGCATGAACCTGGAAACTGCACCAACTGCATAGGATAGGTCTAGTCTGGAGTGTGTGAGATCCAACAAGATCCCCACTAGATTTTTGTACAGTGTGTTTTCAACCAGTGGATTATATCTACCATCCTCAAGTTTGACTCCTGATAGGAAAGGAGTCGGAGCAGACTTGCAGTTTGTCATGTGAAATCTCTCAAAGAGATCTCATGCATACTTGGCCTTAGAAAATTTGATGTCTAATGCATCCTGAATGATCTCGAGTCCAAGGAATAAGTGTAGTGGACCCATGTCCATCATTAAAAACCTGTCATGTAGAATTCTCTTGACTGCAACAATCATTGAAGTCAAGCAATCAGTGATAAGAAAATCATCAACATATAGAACTAAGAGTAGAAGTGAATCAGTTGTCCTGAGCATGTAGACATTTAGGTCTGATTTACAACATGCAAAGTTCTGTGACAGTAGGTAGGATTCCATCGTGCAATACCATTCCCTTAGAGCCTGCTTAAGTCCATAAAGAGATTTCTTCAATCAAAAGACCAAAGATGAATCCTACATAAATCATTGGGGCTACTCCATATAGATCTCCTCAAAGAGATCACTGTGAATAAATTCATTCTTCATGTCCATCTGATGGACTTCCCATCCCTTGGCCACGCGGGGGAGTGCAGAGGGGGGATA
>ML779681.1:165935-180222 GCA_009831015.1 Picea engelmannii | reverse complement strand
TCTCACTCTCTCTCTTTTCCTCTCTCTCTCTCTCCCTCCCTCCCTGCCTCCTCCTCTTTTATCCTAGTTATACCTCCATCTCTCTATATCCATCTAAAGGTGAGGCATGTCTCACAACGAATAAAAGATAGTTCAAACAGAGAAATGTAGCCTTTCCTGTAAGGTGAGTGTTAATTTTGTGTTCTTATTCCAATGGATTGCTTATACAAGTAATTATATGAACATGACCATGACCTAGACCATGAACTATACCTAGACCATCACCTAGACCCCCTAGCTCCATCTAAGCCTACACATAACCTATACTCTACCCTTAACCCCATCCACACCCAAGCCGTAAGTGCAGTATGCCTATACCTCTTGTTTTATAAGGATATTTTATGGATATGACCATTCACCTATGGTTTAATAATGATATCACATTATTTAATTATGATTATGGTACGTTGATATCAACAAAGAAAAAATAGTGGGGAGGGGTGGATGTATGAGAAATTCATATCAGCAAATAAAACAAATTGCAAAAGAAAATATGTAAATGAAATGAATGCAAATGATGTCCTCTTTGCAGCGCATTTTTTGATCTCCACCCCTTCCCAAAAAATATAGAATATAACCCTAATCATAATCTGATCCAATCTGACACTCCAAAGGGTGCACTGCAATCTCACATATTTCCATATCAAATGGTCATTTTAACTCGGGTGTATTGCAATCGCATGATGTCTATGCCTCCAAACAGTTCATTGCAATCTCACTATCTCTCTGCCTCCAAATGGTCCTTTCAATTTGGGTACACTGCAATCTCATAATAGCTAAGCCTCTAAATGGTCATAATGTCCATTTCAGTAGGTTCCATTCCTCTTAATATCTTGTCACCCGACCCAAATATTTACGTAAAGCATGATCTAGACCACCACATAAAGCTAGATCTAGATTTAGACGTTGACCTAGAGCTTGATGTAGACCATGACATAGACCCCCTATCTCCATCCAAGCCTAGGAAGAACTTATACTCAATCCTTAAAAATATATTAACTCGAGCCTTGATTGCACTATGCATATACCTTGTGTACAACCCTTGCACCCACATCTTGGTGCTCTAACCATTTCTCTATCCTTCAAAACACTTTTGATCCTAACCCCTTAGGCCTTAGTTGTCCCTATACCCCTATAGATATTTATTCATAAAGAGTTTTGGTGTAAATTAAATGCTATATCCATTGCATTAAGAGTGTGCACGTGATCCTGTGACTTGATTGAGTTGGTCATTTATGCTCAGTAGGAATGCGCGCATGTTCCTAGAACACACACGCACTTTATTGCACATGCGTTCTAGGAACGTGTGTGTGTTCTTGCTGGGAATTGTTTGGTTCACAGTACACCCCACCTTATCTATCTCATGGTTGAGAAAAAACCATGACAACTTCAGACAAAAACAGCCCGCACAGACAGGTTTTACTTATTTTAGTGTTCTTGTTAGATTCATAAATACTTTTTTTCTATTTCCAGACCATTGCAGGAAAATTTGGAAGACAACTTTGTCAAATGCAATTGGAATTTTGTTTGTATCTAATTGTGTCTTCTTGGAATTGGAACACAAATTTGTCCAAGTGCAATTGGAATTGTTGTTTGTATCATCTTGTGTATTTTTGGAATTGGAAAAAAAAATTATCGAAGTGTGATTGGAATTGTTTTCTGTATCTTCTTGTTTCTTCTTGGACTTGGAAGACAAATTTGTCCAAGTGAAATTGGAATTGTTGTTTGTATATTCTTGTGTCTTCTTGGAATTGGAAGACAATTTTTTCCAAGTGCAATTGGAATTGGAATTGGAATTATTAGGTGTGTCTTCTTTTGTAATACAAAAAAAATAAAATCTCCACTTGATTGTGCCTTATTACATAATACAAAGATAAATTTGTGGTGGGTGTTTGGAAGATAATTCTTATATTTAAACATGGGGAACCATCGGATTCGAGAAATAAATTTCTCGAGAAAAAAGAAACTGATCAAAAAGGTAGAAGAAGAAAGAGAAAAAAAAAAGTTATGTATGTCAAATCTTAGGCTTTTAGAAGAGGGAAATCCGATTTCTAGTGGAATAGATGCCACTATTTCTTCTCCTCCATCACCATAAGAAAATTGCAAGAGTTCATTAGAGAGAAATCCAAACAATATCTCATTAAGAAAAAAAATTGTGGATGACCAGATGATGGAGGATTTTCTTGGAGTTGATTATACAATGGATGAATGTGTAATGTTCTTTTTATGCATTCACCTGGGAGGAGCAATTTATTTTTCTTCATGCATGTCCCCAACAAGATATGGGTACAAGAAGTTGGGACTCGAACCAGTCGATCCTTTGCAAGATAGGCCATGCCGATTCCAACAACAACCCATGGGGGATGAGAAGAAATATGATGGAGTAGGAGATCCTTTTAAAATGTTTCTTGAATAATCCCTTGTGTGACAAAGGAACAAAATGATGGACAACTTTACATAGATCCTTCGGTGACTTTCCACAGGAGATGCATCTTCATCAAGAGGCCATGCAACCCCCTTCAAGGTACAAGTACAATTTTATATTCCATTATTTGAAGGACTGATAGATGCACATGTTGTAGATAAATGGTTGAATCTGCTTGAAGGGTATTTTCTGTCCACAATTTGTTCGACAGGAAAAAGATTACTTTTGCACTCCTCAAGTTCATCCCCCATGTTAAGGATTGGTGGGATACTTACTCTAAGAAAAGGTCCATAGAGGAATCTGCAATATTTGTGGTCTCCCCCACATGGGATTCCCTCAGGGATGTCATTAAAGAACAATACTACCATGTTGGAAGATACGAGGACTAGTACACATGATGGACCATGCTGGATCAAGAAAGGGACCAGACAGTACCATACTTCACCAATATTTTCCATACCTTGTGCACCAAATTGGGTATCAAAGACTCTGAATGACATTTGGTGCTCAAATACTGTGGTTGTATGCATAGATACATTCAAACAAAAATGGATTTTATGGACATTGCATCATTAGGTGTGGCTTATAGATATGTTGTCAAGATTGAGCATAAATTTAAGTAGAAGAGGTGAAATTTTGGATCTAGAAACTCCTCACAACCAAAGTAGGGAAAAGGTGGCCCCAATCCACGAATCAAGGGGCAAAGAAAAGATGGTCACTCTCAGGATAACAAATCCAATATGAAACCCAATAAGGGTAATGAGAAGTCGAAGAAGTACATGGGAAAATGGTGTGAATACCATAAAATCCCTTGGCACAAAACCAAAGAATGTTTCTCCAAGTAGTCATTGGTGGCTGAGATGAAAGCTTCTAAGTCAGAGGAAGATTCTGACTCCGACTCAAATCCAAAAATTGGGAAGTGGATCATAGATTTTGAACCTAGTGCCAGTATCGCTACCACCAAATTCCAATCAAGCGAACCAGAAGAAATAGAGGAAGGGGAACACCACTTTCACTCAAATATGTGGGTAAAGGGTACTTCGTTGCATTTCATTGTCGATAGCGGTAGTCAGAAGAACCTGATTTCAGTAGAGTTCATCAAGCAGTTTGACATGTCGATAACACTACACCTGTACCCATACACCATTAGTTAGCTTCACCAAGGATGAGATCTCTACGTCAGCCAACAATGTCGTCTACCCTACAGCATCAAGCCCTTCAAAGATGAGGTATTGTTTGATATTTATCCCCTTGAAGTTTGTGATGTTCTTTTAGGCCAGCCATATTTGTGGAAGATACATGTTGTGTATGATTCTATACCCTGCAGTGTTATTATTAATTTGGGTAGAGAATTGTACAGGATACCAGAGGTAGCGTCGCCCACCGCTATTTCTTTAATATCTGCTAAGAAATGTAGTAAGGTCATTTCACAATATGGGAATTCCATCTTCTTTGTGATCCATGCTCACAGTAAGAAAAAGGTCATCACCACATATGTGATCTCTACATAGAGCCTCTATTTGTAGCAAAATCATGTGGATGGGATCGTGGAAGAGCACAAAGACACAGAGACATATTCTCCTCACCCACTAGGGTATCGATGTACTGCCAAGTCAAGCATCCAATTGATCTAACCCCCAGTGCACTGCTACCTCATGGACCAGTATATCATCACTCACTGATGGAAAATGACAAAATCAAGCACCATATCCAATATCTTCTTCAAAAGGGTCACATCTGACCCAGTTCCTCCCCTTACGAAAGCCCAATTGTGCTAGTGTAGAATAAATATGGGACATGGTGGCTTTGCATTGATTAAAGAGAATTAAACAAAATCACAGTCTAGAAATGGTACCCAATTCCCTGAATTGATGACCTTCTTGACAAACTCAAGGGGGAAAAGTTCTTCAACAAGATTGACCTAAAGTCTGGCTACCACCAGGTTCCCATCAAACCAGCTGATGTATGGAAGACAAATTTCAAATCTAAAGAAGGTCTCTTAGAATGGTCAATCATGCCCTTTGGCTTAACAAATGCACCAACAACTTTCATGAGATTTATGGATGATGTATTGAGACCCTTCACCAACTCTTTTGTGGTGGTATATTTGGATGACATCCACATCTTCATCAAAACTTGGGAGGAGCACATGCAGCATATTCAATAGGTTTTGGGCACCCTGCGGGAGCATAAGCTATATGCCAACTTGGAAAAATACTCCTTTGGAATGAACAGGTTCCAATACTTGGGCTACATTGTTGATGAGCATGGGGTACATGTGGATCCATCTAATATCCAAGTCATTTGTGACTGACCAGCCCCGACCAAAATAACCCATTTTTGGAGCTTCTTGGTACTTGCCAACTTCTACCAAAGGTTCGTGTTGGGATTCTCCCATATTGCATGGTCCCTCATCCAAGTAACCAAGGGAAGTGGCAAGGAAAAGTTCGCATGGGGAAGGTACAACAACAAGAATTTGATGATCTCAAGCATCACTTGTGCTTAGCTCCAGTACTTTGCTTACCTGATATGAAACAACCATTCAAGATTGAGACTAATGCCTCCGACTATGTTGTAGGCTTAGTTCTCACCCATCATGGTCATCCAGTAGCATACCATAGTGAGACACTCTCAGATATTGTCCATAAATACCCCACCTATGAAAAAGAAATGTATTTTGTTGTGCAATCATGTTGTCGATGGAAACATTACATTCTGGGAAAGGAGACAATCATCCACATTGATCACAGGCCTCTGCAGTTCATACATACACAGGGAAAGTTGCAGAACGAATGCCATCAAAAGTGGTCCACATACCTATAGCAGTACCATCTCAACATAAAGTATACAACATGGAGCACAAATCATGTCGTTGACTGCCTCAGTCTCCCTCCCGCTCCTGCACTCACCATAGTGCTCCATTCCTATGGGCATGAGACATATGAGTGGCCCCAACTTTATCAACATGACCCTGACTTTGCCACCACCTATCATTTGTTGGGTATAGGAGATAATGTCACCGATTTTCACATCCAGGATGGATTGTTATTCCATCTGAGCCACCTTTGTGTTCCCACAAGCAAGCATGCCAAGATGATTTTGGAGGCTCGGTACAGTTGAATGGAAGGACATTTTTGCGTGGAGAAAACTATGGTCGTTCTACAAAAAAACAATTTACTAGCCAAAACTTTTACAAGAAGTCAGCAAGTATATCATATCTGATTGCTGAGATTTCTATGGTGAGGAGTGTTTTTAGGCGAATTCGGGGAGACCACAGTACTGTCAATTGAATGTCAATGTTTCAGATCCATATCAGGATCCATCATCAGGACAAGAATCCTGGGTTTAATTGTGAGAAGAGATGGTTATAAATACCTAAGTTTTGTGGGGAAATTTTGTGTCGGCTAGAGTCTTTGGTGAATATTTTAGATTAGGTTTATTTAGTTTAGTTATATTTAGGGTTTTCTAAAGATTTCTTTAAAAAATAATATTTAAAATTCCTTATTAAGATTTTTTTTTTGTTTTTAGTAATCATTAATTTGAATGTGTTTTATTATGATGTTGTTAGTGATTTTTTAGGTTAAAGGTAGATTTTAAGTGCTAATAAAAATTTTAATTATTAGTTTTGTTTTATTTGGAAAACCCTAATCTAACACCAAATTGGTGTAACCCCATTGTTTGTGGGACAAGGGACCCCCCTCCGCCCAGCGATTTGACTGGTGAAGTCTACGGAGATATACATACCCTACCCCCCTCTGGATTTGAACTTGTGACCTATTAAGAGGAAACACATGTTCTTAACCAATAGGCCCACTCAGGATGTATTAGAAAGACAAGGTTATTATGATGTTGTTAGTGGTTTAATGGGTTAAAGGTAGATTTTAAGTGTTAATAATTTTTTTTTATTATTAGTTTTGTTTTATTAAGAAAACCCTAATCGAAATATTTAATGTTGTTTATAATCATTGAAATCAAGAAAGGAGAATTGTTTATATGTTATGAGTAAAAATTAAGTTACTTTAATAGATGTAGTTGTATTAGGTTTTGATTAGTGTTTTTAGGTTAGGGTTTGTTCATCTAGTTTCTTGGTGTTATTAATCAATTAATAAAAATTTTGTTAGTTAGGTAGAGTTACTTATGTTTTTTCTCTTAAAGAGATAAGTAACTCTACCTAAATAACAATTTTTTTATTAATTGATTAATAACACCAACAAACTAGATAAATAAACCCTAACCTAAAAACACTAATCAAAACCTAATACAATTACATCTATTAAATTAACATAATTTTTACTCATAACATATAAACAATTCTCCTTTCTTCATTTCAATGATTATAAACACCATTAAATATTTGGATTAGGGTTTTCTTAATAAAAAAACTAACAATTAAAAAAAATATTAACACTTAAAATCTACATTTAACCGATTAAACCACTAACAAAATAATAATAAATTCATCTTTATAATTAATACAAAAACTTTCTTTTCTAAACAACACCCTTAATAACACTTTAAATAATGGTTTATTTTATTAATCAATTAACCTCAAACTTTCTTATAAACACCATTAAAATATTTAGATTAGGGTTTTCCAAATAAAACAAAACTAATAATTAAAAAAATTATTAACACTTAAAATCTACCTTTAACCTAATAAATCACTAACAACATCATAATAAAACACATTCAAATTAATGATTACAAAATTTAAAATAAAAATAAAAAAAAATAAAATATCTTAATAAGGAATTTTAAATAAAAAAATTTAAAGATATCTTTAGGAAAACCCTAAATATAACTAAACTAAATAAACCTAATCTAAAATATTCACCGAAGACTAGTCGATACGAAATTTCCCCGCAAAACTTAGGTATTTATAATCGTCTCTTCTCACAATTAAACCCAAGCTTCTTGTCCTGATGATGGATCCTGATATGGATCTGAAACATCGACATTCAATTGCCAGTACTGTGGTATATCATATCTTTCACTGCCTGTGTCATTGCAAATCTATCCATCAAGAATCAAGGCTTATACACCCCTCTTCCTACTCCCGAGAGGCCTTGGGAATCCATCTCGATGGATTACATGTCTGGCCTTTCGTCCACCAAGAACGACAATGGTTGTTTATTTGTGGTGGTTGATAAATTTTTGAAGATGGTCATTATCTCAACCTACGATCATCACAGCGGCAGATACTGCCAATATTTTCTTTGAGTGGGTGTGGGCCCATTTTGGGATACCACAAACCATCACTTTAGATCAAGACAATAGTTTCCTCAGCACATTTTCGTCGATTCTCTGGTCATTGTTGGACACCAAGCTCACTAAATCCACTAATTTCCACTCCCAAACCAATGGCTAGATAGAGGTCATCAATTAGATGGTTGTGCATATCCTATGCATGTAAAACTCTAAGAATCCATGTACATGGGATGATATTCTTCCTTATATTCAGCACAACTACAACAGAGCTCTCCATAGCTCCACCGAACATAGCCCATTTCAGGTGGGGCTTGGATTCCAACCTTTGGGTCCCATTGATGTTGCACTACCTCTTGCAAACACACATGAATAATCTTCCCATTTCCAGTCTAATGCAAAAAAATCCACCAGATTCATTGAGAGGATTCAACACATCTACCAACAGGTCCATGAGATTTTTCAAAAATCCAATTATAAGTACAAGTGACATGATCAACTCTAGGTATTGCACCAGTTTTAGGTGGGAGACAAGGTCTGGTACATTTGTAGAAAGAGTGCCTTACAGGGGCCCATTAGAAGCTCTTCCCACTTTTCTATGGGCCTTAAACTATCACCAAGGTTGTGGGTAGCAATGATTTTGATCTCAACACTCCACCCTTCCTTGGCTTGCACCCATTGTTCAATGTGGACCTCCTTCGACCATATTTTCCACCATTATTGGACACCTCAAAGATCACAGAACAATTGAAACCAACAGAGCTCAACCATGACTACACGGAATAGACATCCACTGATCAGATAGTGGACATAGGTCAAGGGTACTAGCCAGCAGAGGATCCAACTTTATCGGGTTGTCAAGGTAGGGAAACTCCTACACCAAGGCAAGTGGCTCACCCAAGGCCAAATTCAACAGAACTTTCCTCACCTGATGGGGGCACTCAACGCAATGGAGACCATTTCTTCCTAAGGGGGAGGAATGATCCAAGTGGATATTGGTGGCCACCCACCTATTCCAACTTACTCCTCTTGACAGTTGTTAGTTTATCACGTTCTTTTGTAATTCTTTTTAATTATGGGTTCTACACTTTTGGGTCTATCTGAATCGCTACACAACTTCCAGGGTGATATTGGTGGCTTCCCACCTAATCCAGCTGGATTATTTTGGAAGTTTTCATGTTAGTACATCTTTCTATACTTCCAGGGCCATTTTGGGGCCCTAAACAGTGTTTTTTTGGCTTGCCACAGTCAAACTATAGACAGAGTCTGATTTTGACGGAATAATGTGTATTTCTCATAAATACATTTTCAATGGGATATCATGCACCTAAAACAAAGGTCATATGAAAAATTTACAACCCCAAGAAGTTGAGGTACCAACTTACCCATCGGGGCCCACATAAATTTTGGCATTTCATCTCCTAGAGTTAGGTTTTTGGATGTTTATGGTTTTGGCATTCATGAGTAATGTTAAAAATGCCTCTAGAATCTCATTGTAATCATTATGATCAGATGGATGTGTGTAGAAGCCACATCTCTTCTCAGAGATATCTACTACCATTCGAGCAAGTTGTTTTCAGTTTTGTATTTTTACAGTTTCAACCTATTTTATTTATTCAATAGAAGTTATTTTTTCATTGGATATCTTTTGTTGTTCTCTGTATCTCTATGTTATTGTATTCAATGTATTATTCCTTTCATTCCTCTCATAAATCCAGATCAATTCTTCAGTAATGGAGAGGAAACAGGAACCTGTGAAGACCAATCAAACAAGAAAGGACATGCACAAAGATATTTTTTGGAGGTGGTCAATGTAGATCGATCACAGTGGTATGAATGAAAAACAATCCAGGGCACTCATGGATTCCATTCAATTAGAACATCAGACAATGTAATAGTTGAAATATGGATGATAAAACTCTCTTACTTATGTGGTCCATGTAGTAGTAATGAATGGGATAATTGTGAATCGACTGACTGGGTTGATATATGGGATCGTATATCACTCCCCATTGGTCAACGTATAACTATGAAATTATCCCAATTGGAGGAGGAAAAATCAAGTATTTCAATAGATTATGATCATGTGAGAGATCCCATACTACCAGGTTCATTGAATCCTTCTATTAAATTTTGAATAACTAAAATGAATGTGTTATGCTTTGGTCATTTAGTGGACTCATATTTTGGCACTCCATTTTTGTAGGGAATATATACGGAGTGGTTTCCACAAGAGATAATGAATGGAACACTAACTATTGGCTAGCACAATGCTTAGAGGGAAATAAGAGCCTCATGAGATCAGTAACAAACTCTGAAGGCATTGAATTTTTGATAGGGTTGATGGTTATTAAAGGAGAATATCTGACACGGGATGAAATGAAATGAAAGAAAGGTGGTTATGTATTTCAAGATTATGAACCAGGTCAAGTTGTATACCACTTTACAAACTTGGTTGTTGGTACAAACTTCCAACTACAAACAATTCCAAGTAAGAACTCATAAAAGTTACGATACTTATTTCCTTACTCTGAGCATGAGAAGTTAATGGAAACCATCAGTATTAGAAGTGATCCTGATGGTCTACTTGAATTTCCATCTACGTATATAAAACAAATAATTTTGGATTCATTTTGACTGTTGTTAAAATATTTGTAACGTTGTTAAAATATACATTACCATGCCTTGCCTTGCCTTCACATGTCATTCCTTTCCATGCCTTTCCTTCACATGCCTTTCCATGCATTTCCTTCACATGTCTTTCCTTTCCTTCACATGTCATGCATTGACATGCCTTCACTTGTCATGCCTTCAATTTCCATGCCATGCCTTGCCTTCACTTGTCGTGCCATGCCTTACCTTCACTTGTCATTCCTTGCCTTCACTTTCCTTTCAATTCACTTGCCTTAAATTTCCTTGCCATTCCATTCCATAGAATTTATTTCCTTCACTTTCCTTGCCTTCACTTGTCATGCCTTTCCTTCACTTGTCTTTCCTTTTCCATGCCTTTCCTTCACTTGAGTTTCCATTCATTCCTTTCCTTCAATTTCCTTTCCTTGCCTTCACTTGTATTTCCTTCACTTTCATTTCCTTTCATTCACATTCCTTGCCTTGCCTTCACTTTCTTTGCTTTTCCTTGACTTGCCTTTCCATTCATGCCTTGCCTTCACTTTCCTTTCCTTCACTTTCCTTTCCTTTCCTTCTCTTGCCTTTACTTCACTTGTTTTTCCTTTTCCATGCCATGCCATTCCATTCCATAGCATTCCATGCCTTTCCTTCACATGTCTTGCCTTCACTCACCTTGCCTTCACTTGTCTTGCATTTTCCATGCCATGCCATGCTATTCCATAGCATGCCATGACTTTCCTTCACTTGTATTGCCTTCACTTTCCTTTCCTTCACTTTTGTTTCCTTTTCCATGCCATTCCATAGCATGTCATTCCTTGCCTTCACTTTCCTAGCCATTCACTTTCCTTAACTTGCCTTTACATTCCATAGCATTCCATGCCATGAAATTTCGTAGCATGCCTTTCCTTCACTTTCCATGCCTTTCCTTCACTTGTCTTTCCTTTTCCATGCCATTCCATGCCATGCCTTGCCTTCACTTTCCTTTCCTTCACTTGCCTTTCCATTCATGCATTTCCTTCACTTGTCTTGTCTTGCCTTCATTTTCCTTGCCTTGCCTTCACTTGACATGCATTTCCTTCACTTGTCTTTCCTTTTCCATGTCATTCCTTAGCATGCCATGTCGTTCCTTAACTTTCCTTTCCATTCATGCCTTGCCTTCACTTTTCTTACCTTTACTTACCTTAATTTTCCTTTCCTTGCCTTCACTTTCCATGTCTTTCCTTCACTTGCCTTTCCTTCACTTGTATTGACTTTTCCATGCCATGCCATGTCATGCCTTTCTATCCATGCATTTCCTTCACTTGTCTTTCCTTG
This sequence comes from Picea engelmannii, assembly GCA_009831015.1. Taxonomy (NCBI): domain Eukaryota; kingdom Viridiplantae; phylum Streptophyta; class Pinopsida; order Pinales; family Pinaceae; genus Picea; species Picea engelmannii. The sequence continues at coordinate 168,611 of ML779681.1, read as the reverse complement.
CCTTCACTTTAATTTCCTTCACTTGCCTTTCACTTCCTTCACTTGTCTTTCCTTTTCCATTCCATGCCATGCCATGCCATTCCATAGAATGCCATGCCTTGCCTTCACTTTCCTTTCCTTTCCTTCACTTTCCTTGCCTTGCCTTGCCTTGCCTTGCCTTCACTTTGCTTTACTTGCCCTGCCTTGCCTTTCCTTGCCTTCACTTTCCATGCCATGTGTTGCCTTCACTTGCCATGCCTTTCCTTCAATTTCATTTCCTTATCACTTTCCATGACATGCCTTTCCTTCACTTGCCTTATAAATTTTCATGCCTTTCTTTCACTTGTCTTGCCTTGAAATGCCTTGCCTAAACATATGTAAGCTAACTGTTGTTGGGAAAATCTCCCTACGGACTAGCAAATAGAGTTCAAACTTTGCATGGAGATATAACCAAAGAGAAACTACTTTCTACCTTCATCCCTAGATTTAAATCCCCTTTTCTTAGTAAATGCATGGAAAGATCAACCTACCTCGTCCCCGGCATTTGATTTCGATCCTCCGTTGTGCTTGATTACTTGGTCGCAATACTCCTTCCAAAGTTGAACTGCATCCAAGACAAGCAACAACTATGCATTCATACTACTTTTATACTAACGGGTTAGAAATCAAAACATATATTGATCAAACTATAAATAGTTCATGAATTGGGATGGGAAAAGAATTTTCTTTATTACTTTGAATGAGTCAACTTACAAAAGTTGAGACCAGCTACTGCTCCTTGAACCTGATCCTGGGCTTCTCTTCTTCTGTCCTCCAACTGCTTTGCTTTGAATATCCTTTGGCACAAGGAAAGGATAAAGGGTTGGGACAATGGGAATACATAAATGGGCAGAGTTTCTTTGCTATATTTTTCCTCTTCCAAATGGGACCCCTACCCCTCATTTTATAGGCTAGAAGGAGCTAGGTATTTGGACGAACCCTCGGACATGCATGGCCGGGAGTTTTAGTTAACTCCCCCATAGCTTTTTGTTCTGTCGACAAATTTCCTTTTTTCATGCTTTTGTCAGTCCACGCGGGCTGTTTTGAGTCAGCCAGCGTGTACACATGTGCAGTAATGGATTAGGGCACATGGGCCTTTATACAAGAGGATTTTCAAAGAGTTGTTCAGCAGTGTTTTGGCAAAGAAAGGATATGAGTTGGCATGATGCCAGGTAAGCATGTGTGGTGCAATTTAGGGTTATAACAGATGCCCCCTAATGTGTTAGGTTAGAAGAGAATTTGATGGTCGAAATACATTACCAATCTTTACTGATGTGTCGAACGATTGAGCCCAAGAATCAAGAACCAAGAGGTGTCATTTGAAAAATAACAAATTTCTCACCGAGGCGGGCATACCCATGCTCGGGATAAAATAGAATCATGGCTACCAATCAAATACACTGTAGATCCATGTCAAATAACTATAAAGAGTAGTCATGAACAATACACAGTGGAGCTACATCTCGAAATCAGAAAGATATACATATAGAGTATCCATCCTCCAGAAGTTGATTCAACCTAATGGCTGGAGATGAGATCTTCAAAGCTCGAGCAACAACTTCAAAATATTCAAAACTCGGGTAGGAGTGTAATATGAGTGTATGAATACACTACCCAAAGGTTTTCGACGGCTCGTCAGTCATGGACTTGATAATATTGATGATCAGACTGAAGGCTTCAATGATTTCAAAGAAGGACTTGATTGGATGTTCAGGATGGATGGGTATGCGAACAAGAGACATATTACAGAGGGGCTGACTCAGGATTGGTAGCAAACTTCCCTTGGATAGTAGCACAACAAATAATGAGACTCAGGAAGCATGGCATTAATCATAAGTCTATGAAGTGGGAGGCAACGCAAACTCTCCATATGTTTGGAAGGCTAACCAAACGGTGGAGGACACAACTCTATATAGTGAGAAAAGCTTCCTAAGGTCGTACTACATCCCATAGTCTGATGAACAAACGAACAGATGTGCTTTATCCAAGGGCGACTCATTATGCTGCCAATAAAGAAAATACGTTTCGCTTCCTCTTTTTGGGGTATATTTGATTTTTTTTGTCTTTTTCAATAATTTTGGGAAAAAGAATAAAGGAATATTACGTTACAATGGAGGAATGAGTATTGCAAACATACTAGTTCAAGGCACAAGGACAAGACTGATGTTCTAGTAAAATGATAATCAGGAAAAATCTTCCAGGGGCCAAAGGTGTTAAGACGCAGAAGCAAACTATTACAAGGCTGGCGTATAAGGTATGCAAACGTGGTTAACAAAACACACAATGGTAACATCCTTCGATGTAAGTTTAACGAGCCCAGGGAAGGTAAGCTCAGTGGTTTTTCATATTTAGAGAGTTTGAAAAAACATAAAAGGAGACTCCATTGGGGTACCTTTTTCGAAGATAGTCTAGTCGGTTCGAAAAAGGGTAAACTAGCACTGATTAGACGTCGATTCAAAGCCATTTTAACGAGTGTGACAAGGACAAGATCACTCAGCTATTTTTTCATTTTTTAGGAGTCTTAAAAAAGATTAACTATGGACTCTGTCAGGAATGTTCTTCTGGACCAATTTAATGAGTGTGAAATAATAAGGTCACTCGGCAATCTTTTTAATTTTAGGGATTCTAAAAAGAGCTTAACTATGGACTCCATGGGGG